>JAECWY010000055.1:0-66364 GCA_018151275.1 Drosophila prosaltans | reverse complement strand
TTGGGGCGTTTCCAACAATACACGTTAACGCTTATCCCCAGAATTTGTAAATAAAAGTTTCACTGGATTTATTATACCCTTGCAGAGGGTATTATAAAATTGTTCTGATGTTTGTAACGCATAGAAATATACGTTTCCGACCATAAACTATATATATTCTTGATCAGCATCAACAGCCGAGTCGATTGAGACATGTCCGTCTGTCCGTCTGTCCGTCTGTCTGTTTCTATCAAGTTTTAGACCATAAATTTTTAAGCTACATAGTTGAAACATGAAAAGTTAAGTTCCTTAATCTATGAAGTATGAAAAGTGTGAAAATGAGTAGGATCGGATAATTATCACCAGAGCTATTAACTAAAACGTGGAGGTACCTCGAGTAAAATAAGCAGTTTTCTTTGGCAGCAAAGAAACAAAAACAAATTCCAAGCAATCACACACACACATACAAATGCAAAAATTGGTCACCACGCGATGTGTGAGAGAGACAGAAACATTTGCGTTGTGTTGTTGCACAGAACGAAATTTAAAGAGCGAGATGCCATGCGCTTGCTATATGTACATATGTACATATATGTATGTCGAACTAGCTTAAGTGAGTTAAGTGAGGATGGTGACGTAGTACGTAAAGATCGGTCGCACGATGGTTCGGTGTTTGGTGTGTTCGATTCTCGGTGAATTCGGGAAAATTTTTAGTTGAGTTTTCTCTTTAATTACTTTAAAAATTTTGTTTTTAAATTAAATAATAAAACAATGAAGCTGCAAGGGTATACAAACTTCGGCAGAGCCGAAGTTAGCTTCTTTGATATTTTTATTTTCAATGCCTTCCCTGTTTGCGAATTCTGTAAATACCTTATAAATGCAAGTTTTTATTTCTTTTTCAGCATACATTCTTTGTTATGTAAAAATAAAAGAAAAAAACCAACCTATTAAAGTTCGTTGATGGCTTTTGCTTAATATATAATTAATAATACATTTGTTATATTAATGATAAACTAAAGTAAATTATGAATTTACTATCGAAATACAATTATTTATTTCAAATATATATATTAAATAAATGGAAATGTGATTATATATTATGTAGGTGAAAAAATAAAAAATATTCTTGAACGAAATTTATAATTATATATTAAATTTAATGAATATATAAGTCAATGAAAGAAAATGTGTGCAATTAAATCATTGCCATATTCGTCGAAAATAAATGGAAACTAATTTATTATACCATAGGGTAAAAGGGTATATTAAAGTCGCTAAAATGTATGTAACAGGCAAAAATATACATTTCTGACCCCATAAAGTATATATATTCTTGATCAGCATCACAAGCCAAGTTGATTGAGCCATGTCCGTCTGTCCGTCCGTCTGTCCGTCTGTCCGTCCGTCTGTCCGTCTGTCCGTCTGTCCGTCCGTCCGTATGAACACCTGGGTCTCGGAGACTATAAGAGCTAGAGCTACCAAATTTGGTGGGAATATCCGTCATGTGTCTACACAGGTCAAGTTTGTTTCAAATTTTAGCCACGCCCACTTCCGCCCCCGAAATTTGGAAAAAACGAATACTAGAGATGTATGAAAGATATCATGATCTTATTTAGCACACCTATTTATGTAGCCGATCTGCACCAATATTCTTTTTGCACTGAAGCGCTTAGGGCGAGATTGGCTGACAGGAGTGAGCGAGATAGCATGCGTTCGCTGCAGCTGCATGTAAAGTAAATTTTGTATGAAATTGATGGCTACTTCGAAGGTTTTTTTTAGTGTATCTAGTTGGTACAGGGTATACTCAACGTCGGCAGGGACGACTTGCTTGCTTCATATATATATTATTGTTTTATTCAAAAATATATTAAATTGTCAAGTATCATTTAAAATCAAATCTAATATGTCTGTTTGATATATATGTATATCAACAGTACATATAATATATAAATAATATTATTCTGGTTGATCCTGCCAGTAGTTATATGCTTGTCTCAAAGATTAAGCCATGCATGTCTAAGTACACACGAATTAAAAGTGAAACCGCAAAAGGCTCATTATATCAGTTATGGTTCCTTAGATCGTTAACAGTTACTTGGATAACTGTGGTAATTCTAGAGCTAATACATGCAATTAAAACACGGATCTTTTGGGACGTGTGCTTTTATTAGGCTAAAACCAAGCGATTATTTGATCGTTATATTGGTTGAACTCTAGATAACATGCAGATCGTATGGTCTTGTACCGACGACAGATCTTTCAAATGTCTGCCCTATCAACTTTTGATGGTAGTATCTAGGACTACCATGGTTGCAACGGGTAACGGGGAATCAGGGTTCGATTCCGGAGAGGGAGCCTGAGAAACGGCTACCACATCTAAGAAAGGCAGCAGACGCGTAAATTACCCACTCCCAGCTCGGGGAGGTAGTGACGAAAAATAACAATACAGGACTCATATCCGAGGCCCTGTAATTGGAATGAGTACACTTTAAATCCTTTAACAAGGACCAATTGGAGGGCAAGTCTGGTGTCAGCAGCCGCGGTAATTCCAGCTCCACTAGCGTATATTAAAGTTGTTGCGGCTAAAACGTTTGTAATTGAACTTGTGCTTCATACGGGTAGTACAACTTACGATTGTAGTTAGTACTATACCTTTATGTATGTAAGCGTATTATCGGTGGAGTTCTTATATATAATTAAGTACTTGTATTTTTATACCCTGTACCCATAGGGTAAAAGGGTATATTAAAGTCGCTAAAATGTATGTAATAGGCAGAAGGAAGCTTTTCCGACCCCATAAAGTATATATATTCAGCATCAACAGCCGAGTCGATTGAGACATTTCCGTCTGTCCGTCCGTCTGTCCGTCCGTATGAACACCTAGATCTCAGAGACTATAAGAGCTAGAGCTACCACATTTGGTGAGAACATCCGTCTTATGCCTAGGCAGATCAAATTTGTTTCAAATTTTAACCACGCCCACTTCCGCCCCGCAAATGAAAAAAGAAAATTTTAAAATCAATTTACAAGAGCTGTATTAAAGATATCCAATTCTTATTTGGTAGACATAATTATATAGTCAAACTGCACAAACTGAGTCGAAGTCGGACAATAAATATCGAAGATATACGTAAATGCGTTTTGTACTGAAGCGCTTAGGACGACACTGGCTGCCAAGAGTGAGCGAGATAGCATGCGGTAGCTGTTGCTGCATGATAAAAGGAATTTTGAATTAAGTTGATGCCGATCTTGATTTAATATAACTAGTTGGAACAGGGTATACTCAATGTCGGCAGGGACGACTTGCTTACTTCATTTTTTATATATTCCTCCTATTTAAAAACCTGCATTAGTGATCTTCATCGAGTGTAATTGTGGGCCGGTACAATTACTTTGAACAAATTAGAGTGGTTAAAACAGGCTTCAAATGCCTGAATATACTGTACATGGGATAATGAAATAAGACCTCTGTTCTGCTTTCATTGTATTATATAGTATAGTATTACGACGCGAGAGGTGAAATTCTTGGACCGTCGTAAGACTAACTTAAGCGAAAGCATTTGCCAAAGATGTTTTCATTAATCAAGAACGAAAGTTAGAGGTTCGAAGGCGATCAGATACCGCCCTAGTTCTAACCATAAACGATGCCAGCTAGCAATTGGGTGTAGCTACTTTTATGGCTCTCTCAGTCGCTTCCCGGGAAACCAAAGCTTTTGGGCTCCGGGGGAAGTATGGTTGCAAAGCTGAAACTTAAAGGAATTGACGGAAGGGCACCATCAGGAGCGCAGCCTGCGTCTTAATTTGACTCAACACGGGAAAACTTACCAGGTCAGAACATAAGTGTGTATGACAGATTTATAGCTCTTCCTCGAATCTATGGGTGGTGGTGCATGGCCGTTCTTAGTTCGTGGAGTGATTTTTCTGGTTAATTCCGAAAACGAACGAGACTCAAATATATTAAATAGATATCTTCAGAATTATGGTGTTGAAGCTTATATTGCATTCATTCATGGTGGCAGCAAAATGTTTATTGTGTTTGAATGTGTTTATATAAGTGGAGCCGTACCTGTTGGTTTGTCCCATTATAAGGACACTAGCTTCTTAAATGGACAAATTGCGTCTAGCAATAATGAGATTGAGCAATAACAGGTCTGTGATGCCCTTAGATGTCCTGGGCTGCACGCGCGCTACAATGAAAGTATCAACGTGTATTTCCTAGACCGAGAGGTCCGGGTAAACCGCTGAACCACTTTCATGCTTGGGATTGTGAACTGAAACTGTTCACATGAACTTGGAATTCCTAGTAAGTGTGAGTCGTTAACTCGCATTGATTACGTCCCTGCCCTTTGTGCACACCGCCCGTCGCTACTACCGATTTAATTATTTAGTGAGGTCTTCGGACGTGATCACTGTGACGCCTTGTGTGTTACGGTTGTTTCGCAAAAGTTGACCGAACTTGATTATTTAGAGGAAGTAAAAGTCGTAACAAGGTTTCCGTAGGTGAACCTGCGGAAGGATCATTATTGTATATTCCAACCGTTATTAAATATATATATATAACACCAAATTTTAAAATACGAAAAATAATATTGTTATATTCAATATAGATAAAAACTTAAATATGCAAAATTAAAACATTATTTTTCGACGTGTATATGTACCACAATGTACACGCGTTGTGTATTGTATTGCTTATTATTGGTTTATTTGCATACAATGGTTAAAGCAACAACCCAAGAATAAAATGTTGTACCTGGTTTATAAAGGTTAATGTTTTACATATGTCGATCGTATACAATAATGCAGAAAATTAATATATATTATTCAACAACGCCAGTATACAATCAATTATGTAAAACTAAGACATATCGCAGCATTGTATTGGGATAAAGAATTTATTGAAGGAATTGATATATGCCAGTAAAATGGTGTATTTTTAATTTCTTTCAATAAAATAAAAACTAAATATATTCACTCTAAGCGGTGGATCACTCGGCTCATGGGTCGATGAGAACGCAGCAAACTGTGCGTCATCGTGTGAACTGCAGGACACATGAACATCGACATTTTGAACGCATATCGCAGTCCATGCTGTTATGGTACTTTAATTTATTTTAGAGTGCTGCTTGGACTACATATGGTTGAGGGTTGTAAGACTATGCTCAATAAGTTGTATTGGAAATTTTTATATTTAATATAATAAATTTTCATAATATTAATTATAAATGAAACACATTATCTCTCAAGTATGAGAAAAACGAAGATGTATATTAATTTCATTTTCAATTCTTATAATACTGAACAAGGATTTTCTTAGTAGCGGCGAGCGAAAAGAAAATAGTTCAGCACTAAGTCACTTTGTCTTTATGGCAAATGTGAGATGCAGTGTATGGAGCATCAATATTCTAGTATGAGAAATTAATGATTTAAGTCCTTCTTAAATGAGGCCATTTACCCATAGAGGGTGCCAGGCCCGTATAACATTAATGATTACTAGATGGTGTTTCCAAAGAGTCGTGTTGCTTGATAGTGCAGCACTAAGTGGGTGGTAAACTCCATCTAAAACTAAATATAACCATGAGACCGATAGTAAACAAGTACCGTGAGGGAAAGTTGAAAAGAACTCTGAATAGAGAGTTAAATAGTACGTGAAACTGCTTAGAGGTTAAGCCCGATGAACTTGAATATCCGTTATGGAAAATTCATCATTAAAATTGTAATATTTAAATAATATTATAATAATAGTGTGCATTTTTTCCATATAAGGACATTGTAATCTATCTTATCTTATATATTATATATTATTATATATTATATATATAAAAGAAAGTCGTGTTAGTTACACCACTTATAACTCAAGAACGGCAGAACAGATTTGGCTGAAAATTGGTAGGAAGGTAGCTTAGAGCCAGGAAAAGGACATAGGATACTTTTTATCCCGTTCGACAGCGTTCCCGTGTATCTTGACATTAAGAAATAAGTGAAATATTTTGGAACAAAGTTTGCCGGATTACATATGTCATATGTTATGTATACATATGTCATCGATGAACTCAAACTAAAAAAACTCTTTCTATCAAGTGGATTGAAGTGAAGTGAAGTTTAATTAATAATGCCGTGACCAAGACGATCGAATCTTTCCCGACAAAGCCGTAATGCAAGAAGAATACAAAATACTGCAAATGAAAGGACTGAAGAAGAAATTGCACGTGAACAGCGCCGCGATAGTATGGCTCGACTTCGTGCTTCTCAATCATGAGAGCAAAGTGAAGCAGCCCGTGAAACAGCTCGGTTTGCAATGCAGAATCGTCGAGCGAACAACAGAAGGCAACAAATAGATAATTTGCGACGCAGAACAAGATACATCTGGGACGAATGCACAATGGCGCATAAACGTGCTTTAGAAGCACTTAACCGAACATTAAAAGATTTACGCAATGACTCGAGATGTTTTGGAGGAGCAATGATTTAACTGTCTGGCGATTTCCGCCAAATACTGCCAGTAATTCCAAGATCTACGGCTGCCGATGAAATAAACGCTTGCTTCAAATCGTCAAATCTATGGCGCTATGTGAAGAAACTGCAGCTGACAACAAACATGAGAGTTACATTGCTTAATGATATATCTGCTGAAGATTTCTCGGAGCAATTGCTGACTATCGGTAATGGTCAAGTACCTGTCGATGAATCGAGCGGATTAATATCATTTCCAAATAATTTCTGTAATTTTGTCTCATCAAAAGACGAACTTATCAACAATGTATTTCCAAATATTATTTCTAACTACAAAAATAATGAATGGTTGAGTGAGCAAGCAATTTTAGCGGCTAAGAATAAAGATGTAGATGACCTGAACTACATAATTCAAAATAAGATCATTGGAACAATGCATTCATACAAATCTATTGACTGCGTCACAAATGAAGATGAAGCCACCAACTATCCAATTGAATTTTTAAACTCTTTGGACGTGCCTGGCTTACCACCGCACAATTTGCGCCTAAAGGTTGGCTCCGTAGTTATCATGCTTCGAAACATAAACCAACCAAAACTGTGCAACGGTACGCGTTTGGTGATTAATAATTTGATGAACAATGTAATTTACGCTACGATAATGATAGGAAAATTCAAAGGTGAGAAAGTCCGATGATCCCAACCGATATGCCGTTTGAATTTAAAAGACTTCAATTTCCGATACATCTTGCATTTGCCATGACCATCAACAAATCACAAGGCCAATCCTTAAAAGTTTGTGGTTTAAATCGAGAACATTCATGTTTTTCCCATGGTCAATTATACGTGGCATGTTCACGGGTCGGAAGACCATCTGCATTGTTTGTTTTGCGCCTGATAAAAAAACAAAAAATGTCGTGTATCACAAGGTACTTAAGTGAAGAGCAACCTATGTACTAAATACAGAAATAATAATGAATGATTAATGTAGTTATTTAATTTTTTTTTGTATTTTTTCCAAAAAAAAAACACAATCTGCTTATTTATCGTCATTATTAAGGCGGAACAAAGTTCGCCGGGTCAGCTAGAATTATTATTACTAGAAAATTATTTACATATATGGCATAACAACGTTTGCCGGGTTTTCTAGTCTATTAATATAAACCAAATTTATCACAAAATATGACTTATAGTTTATTTAAATTATTTTGCTTCCAATTTAACATAAAATAAATTTCATTAATTTGATAAAGTGTTGATAGATTTATATGAATACAGTGCGTTAATTTTTTTAAAATTATATAATAGCATGATTATCATTGATTTTATATGTTTATTATATGCGCCGACGCCTTCATGCTGTTATTAAAGCTAAGGTTGGCCCTACCAAATATTAAAAGTTAAATAAAAATAAGGAAAAAAAAATTTTTGCCACAAACGGAAAAGTGTCCGAATAATTGTTTTGCGTAAAAAAGTGGCTTTTTGGGTTTTCGCCAGGAGTCTATATGGAGTACTGGACTCGGAATATGCAAAAGAAATGTGCATTACTATTGAAAAGGTGAAAACAAATGAGGAATACTTAAAGAATCAAACATCTATACTTGATTCAACAATCAACATCTTCAAGCGTGATGAGGCGATTATTGAGAAGCGATTGAATTTGATGGAGCAGCAACTACTCGATATGTCTCAAGCACATTCTGATTCTGTCAACACTTTTCAATGGTATCTCACGATAACAACACAACTTTCGGTGATTGCTTCAAATTTGCAATCAGAGATTGCCCATGTACTCACTGACGTTCATCATGACCAAATTAGCCCGTTGTTACTCTCGCCTAAACAACTTGAACAACACTTAAAAGAGTTAAAAAATCATCTTCCAACAGGACACATACTTCCTGCCACAGACGATGATGTTCTACAATTGTATAAAATGATGAAGGCAGAAGGGAGCATTGTAAAGAAGCGCGTAATATTCAAAGTAACGCTACCGTTGCTCTCAGCACAAGTATTTGAATTATACAATCTAGTTCCTATACCAGTAATCAGCAATGAAGGAATTATGACGATGGATATTCAAATTCCCATGATAGCGGTCAATAAGCACAGAGATCAGTTTCTTGGATTAACAGCAACTGAATGAAAACAATGCCATCAAGTCTCAAATGAAAAATTCATATATCAAAATAAACAATCTGTGTTCTCAATCAACAGTAATTGTGAATTTCAGTTGTTCAACAACAAAACTTCAAATATGTGTCAAATTAAAGGTGCACTTTGCGAAATCCATTAATACGTGTACCTGGACATCGTATTACAACCACCAGCATAATGAATATGTCATACGCCCGGTTTGGGAATTTCTCCACCATGATGATAAATTCAACTAATGAAACGGCTTCAACCAATGTTCAGCTAAGCTACAATGAACTTGATAACCTCAGTAGTCAATTATGGCCCAGATTTAAAATAAAGCTACCATGTGACCTTAAGTCTAGTCAAGGGCCTATTCAACATCACAACATTGCTTCATAGCGCTTATAATATTCATAACATTAGTGCTGCTATATGTTATCAAAAATCGGTGAACCAACGGAAGACAGGAAGCCAAGATTGCTATTTGCCTTTAACAGATGACCCCTCCCACAACTGGAACCCAGATGCCAACTGGTAGTCAACCGACTGAATCTACACATCGACCTGCTGGAAACTACGAAATCAACATTTAAGTAATGTTGAACAGTCGTTCAACAGCCGGAATTATGGGTGTAAATGCATGTTTAAAATACAAACTATGAATTTCTCACAGTAAAGACCAATGCATGCTTTGCTTAGAATAGAATTAACCCCTACATATTTTCAAATCAGTATTCAAGCATCTCTTGTCTATTCACTACTCTGCAATCAACGGGTGAGCATCGCTGTGTCTTTGGCCCCCATTTGCATGATCTCTCCGAAGTCCACCCAATTTTAAGTGTTGGTCCCGACAGCCCTATGTCACTAGTTTTTGTTGTAGAGGCAAACATTTTTATAAATAATAAAATTATAAAATTCAATAACAATCAGTAATGTATAATAATAGCTAACAACTGTGGTGTACAGTTATAAGTAAGCCCTTACTCTCTGATCTTGTATATGTCCATCTCACTTTGGCTCACAGGCGGAATGACTCTCTGCAGAATTCTGGAGCGGAGAGTGCTTCTTGTCTGAGAGCAGCAGAGTTAGTCGGAATAAGTCAATCGAAGAGACAACATCAACAAGCGGAAGCTTATTCACATTCGGCTACAATATTTAATTTTTTATTTTGTATTATTTTTATACCCTGTACTCATAGGGTAAGAGGGTATATTATGTAAGAAATATACATTTTCGACCCCATAAAGTCTATATATTCTGGATTAGCATGACTAGCCGAGTCGTTTGAGACATGTCCGTCTGTCCGGATGAACATCGAGATCTTGAAGACTATAAGAGCAAGAGCTACCAAATTCGGTTTGTAGTTCCATCTTGTGTATGCAGATCAAGTTTGTATCAAATTTTAGCCACGCCCACTTTTGGTGCCTTAAAACGAATAACTAGAGCCATATTAAAAGCATCGAATTCATATTTGGCACATTCCACAATACAGCCAAGATGCATCTGGTGACCAAGTTTAGTCGAAATCGGATAATAAATATCGCCTTTTGTACTGAAACGCCAAGCGCGACATTCGTAGGCAGGAGTGCGCGATATAGCATGTGCATTTTAGGCCATAGGGTAAAAGGTTATATTAAAGTCGCCAAAATGTATGTAAAAGTCAGAAAAAAACATTTCTGACCCCATGAAGTATATATGCATCACTAGCCGAGTCGATTAAGATATGTCCGTCTGTCTGTCCATGGGTCCGTCTGTCCGCATGAACATCGAGATCTTGGAAACTAAAAGAGCTAGAGGCAACAAATTTAAATACGTCTAATGTGGTCGTCTAATTTTGCCACCTAAATTAGAAAAAAACGAAAAGTAGAGCTGCAAAAATAATATCGTATTTATTTTGGCATACCTTACATTACAACAAATATGTACTAGCTGATCAATCTTTTGTTGAAATCAGACAAGAAATGTGAGATATATTCTTTGTTCGTTTTGTACTACAATCGCAACATTGCACAGTGGTTCCGCCAGAATAGAAAAATGTTGCAAGCAAATTGTCTCTAAAATGTTTAAACTTTACAATGGCAAAGCGGATTTTTCTGGAAACATAACGGGACTTTCTAAAAATAGAACCAAACGCATGAACACATGATCACTTTTAGAGTAAAACTATGCAAACGCAAAAACTTTCAATGCGAATGTCAGTTTCAAGTGGTTCACATGTTCTTGTTGTGATTATAACTTTATAATTTATCAATGGAATTTATTTTAGTAAATTATTAAAAATTATATTGTGTATTCGTCCTTTTAAAATTAATGTTTTATGTAACCTTTATTTTTGTTGCTTTTTAGTGCCCGATTTGTATGTTTAGCTAAAGTTTTAGTTGTGTTCCCCCCCAATTCCCCATAGATGTTATATTCATTGTATTAATCTAAGTTTTTACTTAAGGGGGGTATTCTAGTGTAGAGGCATGAATTTCGCCCGGTTTTTGAAGCGCTCTACAAAGGAAAAAAAAATATTTTTACTATCAATTTTTTTTATCATTTGTTTATTGATTTGTTATTAATACATAAAAAAATTAAAAAAAAAAAAAAATTAAAATTTACAAAGTTACAATTAGTCAAAGTGGGCGGTCTAAATAAAAGAGGGTGTCCTGGCGTGCATTCTTACAACCCTCCTGGTGATCTGAAAAACAAAAACCAGACGGATTCTTAATTATTATAAATGTCGCTATCGTATCACCTTTGGATAAGTTAAAAAAATTTTTTTTACAAAATGGCGGCAGTTTGAAAAAAAAAAATTTTTTTTTTTGCATGTTTTTTAACAATTTCGAATTTTTTAAAAAATACTAAATGAGAAGTTATATTTTTGAGCAAAGACCACCCGATGAAGAGATGTATAAAGAACATCCTCTCCAAATTTGAAGTAAATCGGTCCATTAGAACTCGATATATCCTTACCGCCAGCTCGAAAATAGTAGTTTCGAGAAAAACGCGTTCAAAGTTTTACGGTTAGCCGAAACCGGTCTGGGTGCCACGTCACTAAAATGACAATAACTCCAGATATAATTCGAATTTTGAAAAATCCTTTTAGGGAGGTATTCTTAAATACCTAAACTATCGAAATGTACAAAAAAAAAATTTTCGATTTTTTCAAAATCCTAGACTAGAATACCCCCTTAATAAAAGTGTTTGAGTCCGCTGCAGAAACTTGCAGATGTGTGTGAAATAATTAAGAATCTAACGCATCTTCTTTTTTTTTCAAATTCGAACATTTTGCATAAAAACCTCGTAATACTTATTAATTTTTAATTTGATAGGAAACATATGTCAGTGTGTATTCGCGCGCCTACATATTTTTAATATATGGTGCTCCAAAAAAGGCACACATGCTGAAAAGTTACGAGAAGTAATTGCTGATGTACAACAAAAGTTTGAAAACAACGGCTTTAAAGATGAATTGAATGCGTGTATAAAACCAACATTTGCCAAAGAAATGTTGATTTTTGGATGCGCTATAAACGTAAGAAATCTTCTGTCTTACAATATGAGCCTGATTGGCTGAGTACAATGGAGTCAATTTTATTGAAAAATACCAAGAATGTACCCCAAGAAAATGCGGAAAGTGCTCCACGTGGCCGTCAAAAACTAAATTTTATGGAGTCTTCAACGCGAACTAAGCGTCGGCGTATAGTTCAGCTGGTCGAAATTGATGAAATTGCATTACGCAACAAAAATCAAAGACAAAATGTATTGCCAGCGGATCCCATAGAAGTCATTTCTCTTTTAATGAAGACCGGAATGACGAAACACCAATATTTGCTGATACGGAATTTTGTGAACAGCAAAATATCATTAGATTTTTTTCCGAGTTATGAATGCATTTTGAGCTCTAAAAAAAATAGATATCCTGACAACATATCTTTGGACGAATCCTACGCAGAAGTCGAGCTTCAAAGCTTGCTAGACAACACAGCCTTGAGCATTATAAAGCTTCAATCTGATATTTCTGAAACAGTTGCAGATGATACTTTCGCTGATCTGCTATTAATTGGAAAGTGGGGTTTTGATGGAAGTACGGGTCATAGCGAATGCAAGCAAACCTTTTCTAATAATGATGTAGACGACAAAAGTTTATTCGTTACGTCTTACGTACCTCCTCAAAAACTGAACGAAAAATAATTTTTAAAAACCCTCGGCTTTCGTCAACACGTTATTTCACACCAGCTCGATTCTAGTTTAAAAAAGAGACGACCAAAGTATCAAAATCAGAGGAGAAATATTTTAAGGAGAAAATAAGTATTCTAATACCTACAGAACTACATGTCCAAAATAGAAAAATATCCGTTGAGCATAGCTTACAATTAACGATGGTGGATGGAAAAGTTTGTAACGCTTTAAGTGAATCGCACTTCACTAAATGTTATATATACGAAGCAAAGCCAATGGAGATGAACAATTTAAATGAATGTTTGAACAAAGTGGTACCAAAAAAATATTTCGAGTTTGGCTTATCTCCACTTCATGCAAAAATAAGATTCTTTGAATACTTTCTTCACCTTTCTTACAAGTCGGTCATAAAAATGTGGCAAGCCAGAGGGCCCCAACAAAAACAGAAAGCATTAGAAAGAAAGAAATATGTTCAACAGGATTTTCGGGATAAAATAGGTTTAATAGTGGACCAGCCTAGAGATGGTGGCAAAGGAACATCCAACGACGGCAATGTAGCGAGAAAATTTTTTTCAAATCCTCGGTTGTCTGCAGAAATTACAGGTCTTAATGAAAATCTGATTCACCGTTGTTCCACCTTACTGCAAGCTTTGGCATCGGAACAAATTTAATCAATATGCCCTAGATACTGCCAAAGGGTTAATCATGGAGTATCCCTGGTACTAATTGCCGGCGACGGTTCATAAGGTGCTCATTCACGGATCTGCTGTTATAAAGCACGCAATTGTTTCAATTGGAGAGCTCTCGGAGGAAGCTGCAGAGGCGAACAATAAAGAAATAAAGAAATGCAGACCGAATCATACCCGCAAAATGTCACGAATACTTACAAAGGCAGACATAATGAATTATTTGCTTTTACGGTCGGACCCATACATTACTGGGCAGAAAAAAATTAAAAAAGGACAATTTAAAGTTATTTTTTTCAGTTAATAGCCTACTTGAGGAGACATCCTAAAATTTTGTATAATTTTGTTAATTTTTTTTCAATATTTAAATAGCTTATAAATTGTTATTGCTTATTAATTTAGTTTGTTTGGGGTTCATTGTTTATTGATTTTTTCAACTACGACACTATTTAAGAAACCGAGTAAAACTTTCAGCCCTCTAATGCCATAAGTTGCATTTTTGGCCGCGCTTTCATACAAGCGGAACCACTGTGCATTGGCTTATTTGGCTTTTTCCTTAGCAAAGATTAGGTAATGAACAAATGTTAGGTCTTATTGAAAACCACACCTGCATAAAATAAATTGTATTTATTGTTTACCAGTACCTGCGCAAAAAAGGGTTTCTTAAAAGAGCGTCCGAGAAATCCCTTCAGGATTTTTCAAAAATTTTAATAATTTAAAGATTATGTACAATTTGGTGTACCTGTTGCTTTTAGACCAGCATTTATTTTTAGCAATGGTTTAAGGGAAACCATTCATTATTATTTGCCCGTTAATCATTCTAAATCTTATCTTTCAAGTGCAAACATCGTTTTTTGCTCGTCTTTTTATTCGTTTTTGTTGTGAATTAATAAAATTAATTTAAATGTGATTTGATTTTTTTTCATGAAAGTCGGTGCACAGTTTTTGAAAGTGAGTTTGCAGTTTAAATCAATCGTGCCACAAAAAAGGCCCCTATTGTGTGCGCTATTGATAATTTTTTATACCCTTGCAGAGGGTATTATAAAATTGGTCAGATGTTTGTAACGCATAGAAATATACGTTTCCGACCCCATAAAGTATATATATTCTTGATCAGCATCAACAGCCGAGTCGATTGAGACATGTCCGTCTGTCCGTCTGTCCGTCCGTCCGTCTGTCCGTCCGTCTGTAAACATATGCAAAAATTCGTCACCACGCGGTGTGTGAGAGAGACAGAAACAGTTGCGTTGTGTTGTTGCACAGAATAAAATTGACAGAGCGAGATGCCCTGCGCTTGCTATGTATGTATGTTATAATAGCGGAGTCAAGCGAGCTAGGTTGGTGGCGTAGTGAGTAGAGATCAGCCGCGTTAACGTCCCAAGAAAAAAGGGGTTCATTTTGTGGGCATGAAAAACCCGCTGACTACCATAGTGAAATTTTTGTTTTTATACCCTGTACCCATAGGGTAAAAGGGTATATTAAAGTCGCCAAAATGTATGTAACAGGCAGAAGGAAGCGTTTCCGACCCCATAAAGTATATATATTCTTGATCAGCATCACTAGCCGAGTCGATTGAGACATGTCCGTCTGTCCGTCTGTCCGTCCGTCTGTCCGTCTGTCCGTCTGTCCGTCCGTATGAACACCTAGATCTCGGAGACTATAAGAGCTAGAGCTACCAAACTTGGTGTGAACATCCGTCTATTGCATAGACAGATCAAGTTTGTTTCAAATTTTTGCCACGCCCACTTCCGCCCCCGGAATTTGGAAAAAACTATAACTAGAGCTGTATGAAAGATATCGTATTTTTATTTGGCACACCTGATTATAGAGCCAAACTGCTTCAGCTGCCCAAATTTATTCAAAATCGGACAACAAATGTCGGAGATATTCGCATAAAAGTTTTGTACTGAAACACTAAGGGCGGCATTAGATGACAAGAGTGAGCGAGATAGCATGCGTGCTCTGTTGCGGCATGTTAAGCTGAATTTTCTTTGAAATTGATGGCGATTTCGATGGTGTTCGACTTTGTTTAATATAACTAGTTGGTACAGGGTATACTCAATGTCGGCAGGGACGACTTGCTTGCTTCATTTGGCTTTTAATTAATATTTGACATACATAAGGAGAGTAGTGAGTACTCTCCCGTCAAAATTTTTTCTCATGCTCTAACCTTGAAAAAATATTGTCGCGGTTTTAAGAAAAAACCTATACATAATTTCTATACACACACCTACACATTCATTTGAATGTCAAGATGTGGTAACGCTTAATTGTAATTCCATAAAGTCGATCAAAATTCGCCTGGAAAAGTTTTTGCATTAGGCAAACAGAAAATTTAGCAATGAATTTTAAGTATCATTTCTATTGCATATTTTTTTTTGTCTTCGTTTCATTCTTAATGGTTCAACTATGGCAAATATTTACTTAGAACTCCTCGGATTTTTAGTATTGGAACTTTAATGTTGGTGACCGACGACTTAACAGAACGCGCCATAAAAATATCGTTGCCAGAGAGTTTTCAAATTTGTTAAGGATTTATTTATTAATATTACTCAAAAGTCTCCCTGCACTTTGTAGCACACCGGTGTATGCAAAGAATTAAAAACAAATAATCGGCGGCCGAATTTTTTTTATTTGCCCACAAAATTCTGCCCAAAATTATTTCTTTTTATTCTCTGCGACATCGATGTTCCACAAGGAACAGTGTTTGAAAACTTGATTATTTTGATGCTTAATATCTTGAATTTATTTTTAAATTATTGGGAATAAAAGAATGTTTTCTGGCAGCGCTATATTTACAAATCTCCCAACACTATTTATGAGTTCAGTAGCACTAATTTTAGCTAGAAATGGCTACATGTAGCTTTTTATTGAATTTTTTTCGATTAAAAAGTCATTTTTGTTTTGTTAATTGTGAAAAAACTAAGCTATAAATTCCCGACCGATAAAGGCTGCCAGATTGCTGCTCCCGAAATAAATCTTGTGTTTCTTGATTATCGGCGCCGTTTCTAAAAGTTAAAAATTTGTGATTTTGAAAGTGTTGTGAAAAGTGTAAGTGTTTAAATAGTGATCGCGCTTCCTAAATCACCGAGTCCGCGATTGAAGTTGCTGTTGCCCTTTTGACGCTGCCAACGCTGGTAAATTTCGTAAGTTTTTTTTTTTTAAATTGTTAATTAATTGCTAGTCTTTTTAAAGACTAGTGTATTAAATTATTCAAATAGAAGTCTTTTTCAAGACTTCTGTATTTTATTGTTTAAATAAAGACATTTTTCTTTAGTAGTCTTTTTCCAAGACTACTGAATTTTCCGTTCTTTCTACTTTTCTCTACGATACATAAACATATAAAATAACCCTTTATTTTCAGCCTAACATTATATTATCTTGTTTTCAGAATAACATAATATCTTTTACAGCCAATTTTAATTTAATTTCCGCCGAGCAACAAAACATTAAAAAATTTGAAATGCCGCGTTTAAAAAAAAAATCTGCTGAACAACTTCGCCGAGAAATGGTAAATCGTAGTCAGCAACGCTATGAAGAAGATCGTGTTTCAATTCGAGAAAGAAATTTACAACAATTGGCTAATAGTCGCCGAAATAATTTGGAAACTCGATCTCGAGAACGCCGACAGGATGCATTGTCACGTTCTACACGCCGAAGAAATGCCACGTATAGAAACCGAGAGCGCCAAGATGATGCTGCTTCTCATACTATACGAAGAGAAAACGAAACTACTCGACAGCAGGAACAAGAGCGTAACACTGCTGAACACTCTGCGAGAAGATAGGATTTGGAGTACAGGGAAACAGAGCGCGAACGCAACACATTATCCCACTCCATTCGTCGAGCAGATTTAGATGCGAGACAGCGGGAACAAGAGCGCAATACTGCGGGACATTCTGTCCGAAGACAGGATTTGGAGTACAGGGAAACAGAGCGTGAACGCGACGCATTATCCCACTCTATTCGTCGAGAAGATTTGGATGCGAGACAGCGGGAACAAGAGCGCAATACTGCCGAACATTCTGCCAGAAGACAGGATTTGGAGTACAGGGAAACAGAGCGCGAACGCGACGCATTATCCCACTCCATTCGTCGAGAAAATTTGGATGCGAGACAGCAGGAACAAGAGCGCAATACTGCTGAACATTCTGTCCGAAGACAGAATGTGGAGTACAGAGAAACCGAGCGGGAACGTGATTCGAATAATCGTCAAAATGTAAGACGAAATATGGCTTTAAGAAGACGAGAGCAAAATTTGAATTCATCCCGAAGAAGAGTGACTCGAATGCAAACCCGGAGAACTACAGAAGAAATTCGACATATGAATGAAGCACGGGTTATCAACTATCTCAAAATCGTGAAGCGGAGTCACGACGGCAATCCCAACGTAATAGAGAAGCCAGAGCAGCAATGAGGAGACGCAGCAACATAGAGAGTTGCAAATGCAGCAGCGAATGAGTCTGGCACGTCAAACATATTTAAGATAAATAAAGATGGGCCCAACGGAAATATGTACCAGCTGTGGAGGCACATTTTTTAAGCACAACACAAAATACTTGGACATGAATCGAATTTCCCTAAAATATCCTCTGTTCGATATAACAAAGTCCTTTTATTTGTCTGAAAAGTTTCCGTCCACAAATGGCTCTTATTCATTTTGCTCAACGTGTCACAAATCAATAAATAATCAAGGTAAAATACCAAACTTATGCCTTTCCGAAGGGTTTGATTTCCCTGAAATTCCCGACTGCCTCAAAGACATAACTTGCCTAGAGGAAAGATTGATATCACCGATAATTCCATTCATGAGAATTATATCCCTGGGCTATGAAAAGCAGTGCGCAGTAAGAGGAGCCGTTTTCGTTTCCGACACGGTAACTGCGCTGCCTCGTTCATTTGATAACAGTCATGTGGTGCAAGTACATCTAAAGCGCAAGCTGAAATATCGACAAAGTTTCATGACGAAGACTATAAGACCACCTAAAGTGATGGAAGCGCTAGGATTCTTGTTAAGCACTGAGCTATACCAAAAGCATGGCATTTCAATATTAACGGATTGGCTTACGGCATTTCAAAATAATGCAGAAGTTCCATTTATTGCTGATCAAGAAGATCGACCAATCGTGGAACAACTTCTTGCAGAGCGGATGGAGATAGATCCTGATCCACAAGGCAACGAGGATGAAGACAATTTAAACCCCGGTGGTCAGGAAACCTTGCTGGAGAATGAGCCAATTGAAAATAATGCAATTATTAAAACAATTGCAATGGCTCCCGGTGAGGGTCGGCGTCCTGTCGATATGACTTCTCAGGAGGATGCTGAAGAACTATCCTTTCCTTCAATATCATGCGGAAAAATTTTTAACTGCAAAACCACATATGGCCGAAAAGCAAAGTCCCAACTTCGGTACTACGACCGCCGCTGTGCGAAAATATCAAAAATTTTGTATATGTACAAGTGCTATGAAATGACACGCATCAAGAATGCGATTTCTATTTGCCTTAGAAAAAAGTCTGGCACAGCGCATGTTACTGCGGCAAATGGATGAAAACTTTGTGAATACCCTGGTTCAGCACGACGATGGATACCATTTACTAAAAGGATTGCGTTCTGCCCCAGCTCATTGGGAGGCGGAAAAAAAAAAGTTCTGGCCATGATTCGCCAGTTTGGATTACCAACATTTTTCATTACCCTCTCCGCGGCCGAGACGAAATGGAATGAACTCCTGGTCATTCTATCTCTTCTTATTGATAACAAAGTTATCAGTGAGGATGAAGCTTCGAATCTGCCAAGTTCTGAAAAGGCAAGATTAATCCGTTCAGATCCTGCGACGTGCTCCAGATATTTTGACCACCGACTGCACCAGTTAATGAAGCTTTTCAAAAGCAACGATATTTTCGGTGATTTCCAGCTTTCTCATTATTATTGGAGAATAGAATTTCAACAACGAGGCTCACCACACTCACATGGCATGTATTGCATAAACACAGAAGAAGTGGTTAGATTTATTGATACGTTCATCACTACCAATGGAGACAACGAAGAGTTGCAAGATGTTTTAAGATATCAATACCACAAACATAGTGCCACTTGTAAAAAAGAAATTCGTAGAGAAAGTAACTTCAAGTAACTTCTTTCTTCATCGTGGATAGACGTGTTTTTCTGTGCTCCTGCATAATTTCTTTTATTTCGGTTTTAAACTCACCGCGCCTGCCTAAAAATTCAGCTAATAATTTAGCAATAAATATTGACATTATTCTGTCATTTAAATTTTTGTCATTGCGCTTTTTGCTTATATTAACTATACAAAAGCAAAATCAAAGCATTGAACTTAATATTTGAAAAAACAACAACAAAACTTTTTACAGCAGTGTTGTTGTTTTTGTTATTCTTTGCTCTTGCGTTTGTACCTTTTACCGCTTTAATACCGCTCTCGCGCTATCGCCAACGCATTGTTGTTGCATGTGCAGTGCTGTTGGCTCTCCCGCTCTCTTTTTACTAATTTCTTTTATTCGCGCTCGCATCTATCTGTCTCGCGTACAAGTGATACGTGTATTTGTGTAGTGCTTAGTTCTCTTAGTTCTTGCACTAATTTTCTCTACGAGTTTGACCCCAGTGTCGAATTTGCTTAATAAATCTGAGTGAGTTTTTTCTTTGGCCTTTTCGATATTTAATTTTTTTATAAATTTTTGAGTTGTAATTAAATTTAAAAAATGTCTGTCTGCTCAAGCAAAAAGTGTTTGAACCCTCCGTTCACCCCATAACGCGTTTCTTTCCTGTTGGCTGTGTGACCAGGGATAGATTGAAGAAATTGTCATCTGGTTTTCGTGAACTCTGCGATGAGTTCAATGCTGTGGAGAGCGAATTTAGCAGCTATAAGCTGTTAAATGAGTCTCCAAAGCGTAAGAAAACTAGTATGCGCAATCTGTCCTTGCATTTGCCTGTGCCCAATCCCGTCTCGGCCGTAGTTCCACAATCTCCTTCACTGCTCACTGTGACAAATCCTCCGCAGCTTATTTCGTTTACCACCCCCATTTCTCAAGGTGGTCGCAAGGAAGAGGCTATCTCCGTTTCTCCAGGAAATGGTCTCTCTTTGCAGACGAATAAAGCTGTAGTTTCCAGAAAAGTCCGGGCAATTATCAATAACTGTTGATATTGCCGATAGTAGTCCAGTTGGAGGTGCAATACCGGACACGCAGGCGGATTCAATCGTGGTCGCTGACGCTGCGGTTGATTTGCGGCCTGGTTCCTATAAGCCTTTAACTGGAGTTCCACCTAAGAAACATATATTTGTTTCAAGGCTTGATCCCGAACATTCGTCGGATGATGTCTTAGCTTTTATTAAGACAAAAATTCAAGCTCATCACTATAATGCTAAAATAGCGGTGGAAAAATTTAAATTTAAATATTCGAGGGAGATATCCTCCTTTAAAATAAGTGTCCCAGTTGAACTGTTTGACAGTATATGTCATAGCAGTTTTTGGCCGGATCACATTTTAGTAAAAGAATACACGGCCAAAAAGAAAGCTCGGGATCCGGTTAGGCTTTCTATCCCATCTAACTCCTCATCTTCCGGAATATCAGCATCGGCTGGTGTTCCAAAAAACTAATCTCGTCCCTTCATCTGGCCTATCAGAACGTGAGAGGACTTAAATCTAAGCTTCCTAGACTCTATTTAGATAGTTTTGCATTTGAATTTAAAATTTTAGTGTTTACTGAGACATGGTTAAAGCCCGATATTAACGATGCATCTGTTCTTTCCGCAAAATTTTCAATTTTTAGATGTGATCGGACTTCTCGTGTAGGCGGAGGAGTTCTGATTGCAGTTGACTCGGCCTTAACTTCTGACCAAATTCATTCACCGGACATTCTGGAGATTGAGTTTGTTAGTGTTAAGGTCAGATTCAAGTCTTTCTCTGTCTACATTACTTGTTCTTACATCCCGCCACAATCCGACATGGCGGTGTACGCAAAACATTTAGATTCTATTCGATATATTTCTTCATTGCTTTCTGATAGAGATATCTTAATCGTCTTTGGTGACTTTAATTTACCAGAAATAGCATGGTCTCAATCTGATGAATCTACTTTGTTGCTTCCTTCTAAATCTCACTGCTTCGTTGATGGCCTTTTTGAGCTATCATTAGCTCAAATAAACCCTGTGCGAAATAACATAGGCAGATCCTTAGATCTGATATTTGTGTTGGATTCCACCAACTGTGCAGTTACTAGAACCGACCCTCTAGTCTTGCCTGAAGACAATTTTCATCCTACTTTGGATTTATCTGTAGATCTGTCGTTTCGTGCACCGATTGTTGGTGTCAGTCCTGTGATTAAATCTCGTAATTTTCGCAAGACTAACTTTGTTAAACTGAATGAGCTCATTCTGAGAACTGACTGGTCATCCTTATACAGTTGCTCAGACATGGATCTTGCTATCTCGTTGTTTTATGATACTCTTGGTTCGCTTTTTAAGGTTTGTGTCCCACTGAGGACTCCAGTGTCGTCTCACCGACCTCCCTGGTTTTCTCGTGAGCTATCCAACTTAAAAAATGTCAAATCCAGATATTATAAAAAATACAAGAAATCGGGACGTTCTTCAGACTTTGCTCTTTACGCAGTTGCTCGCTCCAATTTTATGTTGCTTAACAAGCACTGCTATAATAATTACCTCAATCGTTGTAAGCTTGAGTTTTCCCGTGATCCTAAACAGTTTTATAGCTTTGTGAATTCTAAACGTAAGATGGTTGTCCACCCATCAATGTTATCGTTTGAAAATAATATAGCGGACTCTGATCAAGCGATTGCTGATTTGTTCGCTGATTTCTTCACAACAACATATTCCTCAACGGAATACCGAGCGAATCTGTCGTATCCTTATCAGATAAAAAGGTCTAATTGTATTTGTAGTCCTTCGATCGATGAAAGTTCGCTTCTTAGCGTGCTTAATTTAGTAAAACCTGTGTACACACCTGGTCCTGATGGAATACCTGGTTGTGTACTCAGATTTTGTGCTGAGGCTCTATGTAAGCCACTTCAAAAACTTTTTTTGTTGTCCGTTAAATCTTGTCATTTCCCGTCTATATGGAAGGAATCTTATATAATTCCTCTTCATAAAAATGGTAAAAAGTCCGAAGCATCCAATTATAGGGGTATTTCTAAATTGTCCGCTATTCCTAAAGCATTTGAAAAGTTAATCACTTCTCAATTGCAACATTTTTGTAGATCTATTATTTCACCATCTCAGCATGGTTTTGTGAAACGTAGATCTACAACCACTAACCTCTTAGAATTTACATCATTAACGATTGAAGGATTTAGGAATGCAAGGCAAACTGATGTCGTTTATACTGATTTCAGTAAGGCTTTTGATTCTGTTAATCATACACTTCTTCTTTTAAAATTAAACAAAATTGGTTTCCCATGCAGTTTAATTAAATGGATTCGTGAATACCTGACAGACAGAACACAGAAAGTTCTTTTCAAGTCTTCAAGTTCTAGGTCTATCCAAGTCACTTCGGGGGTGCCTCAGGGTAGTCATCTGGGACCTTTGCTATTTACCCTTTTTATTAACGATCTTCCATCCGTTATAATTCATTCTCGTGTCCTCATGTACGCAGATGATGTTAAGCTTTGTCTCAGCTACAGAGACATTATATCTCCCCTCACGGTTGCAGTCTGACCTCCAAAACTTTCAATTTTGGTGTCAACACAACTTATTAAACCTAAGCACATCTAAATGCAAGGTCATGACTTTTTTTCGAAATACTCCTCAGTTGATTACCTACTTTCTTAATAACGTTCCATTAACCAGACTTAATGAGATGTTTGACTTGGGAGTACTTATGGACCATAAATTGACTTTTAAGTCCCATATAAGCACTACTGTCGGAAAAGCCATGGGTGTTCTTGGGTTTGTTAAAAGATGGTCAAAGGAATTTGACGATCCATATACTACCAAAGTTCTTTACACCTCATTGGTTCAGTCCAATCCATTTGGAATATGCATCCTGCATATGGTCACCCCAATACGATTCACATAAAGCAAGAATAGAATCAGTTCAAAAACAGTTTCTTCTCTTTGCTCTTCGTGGTCTGAACTGGGATCGTAATATCAACTTACCTTCGTACTCTAGTAGACTTCTTTTACTTGACCTTCCTTCCCTTACTAATCGTAGATTAATGCTTGGCGTCATATTTATGCACAAGCTCCTTAATGGGGATATAGACTCTCCCGAGCTATTGAACCGAGTAAAACTAACAGTTCCTTGTAGACCTACTAGAAACTATATTCCTCTAACACTTCCACGATGTACTACTAACTACCTAATGTATGAACCTTTTCGAGTTCTTTGTTCTGATTATAATCGTCTTTATCATGTAATCAGTTCAGAGCTCTCTATTCCTTCACTAAAAACTTCTATCCTTTCCTATCTAGCACGTAATTAGCTATAGTTTCGCTTTTTGTCTGTGTTTTGTGAATTGTCCCCGCGACTCGAGCCGTGCGTTATGCGGCTTGCGCCCCTCGGTCGGTTGGGCGGGAGGTGTGGGCAATTAGTGCTCCCGTTGGGATTCGCGCGGAAAAAAAAAAAAAAAAAAGCAAATGTCGGTTTAATATTCCATACCCTCCAATGCGTGAAACTAAAATTTTGTATCCTTTTGACGACGAAGAAACTCCCAATCCAATTTATAAACAAACTTGGAAACGCATTCAAGAACTGTTGGATGACAAAATGAATATTTCGCATGCTGAACAAATAAACCTTAACAATTTTGATAATTTTCTTACACACCTAGGCATTAATTATGATGAATACATTTTGTCAATAAGAACAACCTTAAAGAAACCTCAGATATTTCTACAAAGAAAGTTTTCTGATATAATGCTGAATGCATATAATCATGACATACTAAAACTACATAGAGCAAATTCAATTCAATTCATTTTGGATGCATATGGATGCTGTAGTTACATTATAAATTATATAAACAAATCAAACAGAGGTGTATCAAAACTGCTTCGTGAGGCCATGGATGAAATTACTGCTGGAGGCCATCGAGATCGATCAATTAAAGAGAAATTACAACATCTCGGAAGCAAGTTCATTAACGGAACTGAAATATCAGCTCAAGAAGCTGTGTACAATATTCTGGGACTTCATTTGTCAGAAACGAGCAATGGAAATATTTTCGTAAATACATCGCATCCTGATCAAAGAGTTCGCATGATAAAGTCAAAAAAGGAATTGGAGAGACTTCCTCCTGACTCAACAAATATTTATGTGCCGGGACTCCACGATTACTATATACTCAGACCTGGATCTATGGAACATGAATGTCTGGCTGATTTTGCCGCACTATATGAACGAAAATCGAAAATCGAAAAGACGAAGAGAGGCGGACGGAAATATAGAGGAGGATGACGAATATAATCCAGAAGAAATTGTGGAGGAAGATTTTGATGAATCACATGAAGAATATCAACTGCAAAACGGATCAGGCGTCATGCGGAAAAGAAAAAATCCTTACATCCTAAGATGGAGAAGGTTTAGCAAAAATATATCCAGATTAGATTATTACAGAGAACTTGTAACACTATTTTTCCCCTGGCGCAATGAAGAGTACGATATAATTAATAATGACAATGAAGCAACATACAACAATAATAAAATGTTAATTGATGCCAACAGGAAGAAATATGATGCGATAAATAAAGAGCTCTTCGACCAAATTTTACTGGACGTTCAAATGGAAAATGACGATAATGAAAACCGAGAAATTGCTGCCTCACAACTTTTGGATGAAGAGTTTAGAGGATGCAAGAGACCCTAACGTGTTCCAACAAAACGAACCTGATCAAAACTCTGAAGAATGGGCCCAGAGTTATAAGATTGCCCCCATTGATTCCTGAAAATAATTTACATGAATTGGTGCGCTCACTAAATAATAAACAACGACAATATTATGCCCATGTAATGAATAGCATGAACGCTAATAAAACTTTTTATGAATATGTCGGAGGTGGCGCAGGAGTGGGGAAGAGTAGACTCATTACTACTATTTATCAGTCACTTATGTTGAGATTTACCACTATTGCGGGTAGCAACCCAGAAGTGACCAAAGTATTGCTTTCCGCGCCAACGGGAAAAGCTGCATTTGGAATTGGGGGTCTCACGTTGCACTCACTCTTTTCATTGCCAGTAAATCAGTCTTCAAACGGATTGAGACCACTAAATAACGATGTTTTAAATACGATGCACTCAAAGCTTATTGATCTAAAGCTAATCATAATTGATGAGATTTCAATGGTTGGTGCTAAAATGCTATCTTATTTGGATAGTCGATTAAAGCAGATCTTTCGAACGAATGAATATTTCGGCGGAATTTCAATAATTGCTTTTGGAGATTTGAAACAGCTACCCCCAGTTGGCGACAGATGGATATTCTGTGCCAACCCAAGAGATAATTACAGTGTCATTACAGGAACTCCGCTTTGGGACCTATTTAAGTTTTATGAGCTTACGGAAATTATGCGCCAACGGGAAGATTGCGCTTTCGCTGTTTCGTTGAATAATATGTCGGAAGGAAAAATGACAAATAGCGATATTGCTTTAATTAAAGAAAGAGAAGTCAATGCTCGGGAAATTAACACTATCCCAGATGAAGCAGTAAGGCTCTTTTATTCAAATGCGAAAGCAAATAATTATAATAATCTAAAACTCGCTCAAATAAATACTGAACAGTTCATTTCAACTGCGAATGACACTATAAAAGCAGTTTCTATATCTCCAGCGAATAAAATAAAGATTTTGGAAAATGTTCAAGGATTTAAAACATCGGATACTCAAGGCCTTCCATACACACTAATTCTAAAAACCACTGCGAAGTATATGATGACTGTGAATATCGATACCCGTGACGGATTAGTAAATGGAGCTAGTGGGCAACTAATGGGAGTTGACTGCTTACCAAGTGGATCGAACATAATAGTGTCGACGCTTTGGATAAAGTTTCTGGAGGATTCGGTTGAGCAAGATCGAAGAACGGAAATAGATCTCACCCTGATTGGACGCCGATTGTAAGAGTGATAAGATCCTTTCAATACCGCAAAAATGAACAGGTAACAATAGAGCGTTGTCAATTTCCTGTGGTGCCTGCTGAAGCTATAACTATACGTAAAAGCCAAGGTGCAACGTATAGCAAAGTAGTGGTGAATTTGCAAGATGGCATGAGTCGATCTGCACTTTATGTAGCTTACAGCAGAGCAACCAATGCAGGAGGACTATATATTATTGGTAAATTTTCTCCACCAAGGGAAATGCAGCAATCAGATGCAGTTTATATTGAGCTGAATAGCCTCAGAACTGAGAAACTTCTGACACCCTGCCTAAAGTGGCTTCTTGATAAGCCATCAAATAATATATTGACATATTACCATAATGTTCAAGGCCTGCATCTGCGCAATTCAGATATATTGGAAGACATATTCCTACAATCAGCAGACATTATATGCTTCGTGGAAAGTTGGTCAAGAGAGGCGGAAGAATGTGGCATTGTTGGATTTGAAATAATGGCGAGAATTAATGGGCGCACCTGTGAACAAAACAGAAGATCGCGCAACGGGATTATAATATACGCGAAACCACAAATTGTTGAAAACACAGTGGTTTTAGAGCAAAAGAGTATTGAAACGAATAATCCCAATGAAATATGTCAGATCGTGACATTTAAGCACGTTGACGTTGTCTATCTCGTGATTTACAGAAATCCATCGTTCAACGGTAATCAATTTAGAGGTATAATTACCTCATATTTAACTGATTTAAAAGAGCTGTATGGTAAAATAGTTGTTTTGGGCGACTTTAATATATGTCGCTCAACAGGTCAGGATCAGCTGTAATTAACACTGAATGGCCTGGGGTTAACGCCTCTTCTTCAAAAGGTCCCAACAACAAAACAATTAACGGAAATCGATTGGGCATTTTCAACTGGTTTGGCAAACATCAGAGCCCAAGTTTATGAAACCCCATACAGCCACCATGATGGAATATTTGTTTGCCATTGATGATTTTGTTCTATTTTCAGCATTAATTAAATTTTTTCTATTTTCAGTGTAGAAGGATGTCCCCATTATAGCAGAAGGAAGTTCGTAATTTATATTTTATTCTTAACTAAAACATATTATTTCTTTTCAGTGAAGAATAAAGCTTTGACCCCATGGAAGGATCCCAAACAAGTAAGGTTTAATCAGTATTTTCTTATTTTTCAGGGAGATAAAGTCCGGACCTTATTAATAACAATTCAACTAATTATTTTGATCATGTTTTTCAGAGCAGAAGGAAGTCTAAAAGTAATGTTTATTATTTCACAGTATGGAAGAACGCCACGTATATATGTATCTTTTCTTATTCAAAAATTTAATTTTGTTTCTTTCAATGCTAATTTATTTATTTTACTTAAACTTATTTATTAGTTATTAAATATTATTTATTTTACTTGTTTTAAATAAAAACGCAATCAAATTGCAGGGTATATATATATATATGTATTTTTATTATATTTTTATTATTTATAATAAAGATGCCCCTAGAACATAATCTAGTGGCATAGGGCTGTCGCAACCAACACTTGAATTGGGTGGACCACGAAGGTTAGAGAATCTATATTGTAACTGGGGGCCAAAGACACAGCGATGCACACCCGTTGCTTACAGATATTGAATTCTAATTAGCCTAAGAACTAGACTCTACTTATATAGGCCCCGCTGCATAGGTCATTTTAGCTCCACCTTTCATTATGTAGCTGCTAGGTCAGCAACTTATTGATTATTGCTGACCCTAGCAGGGGTACTCAATGAATTGATAGCCAATAACTGCTATGAGAGGGTTACCCGAGATTTACTTATTAATTATGGGTCACATGTGTGTATAATATGGGAATTATTTACTTAATAACATTTGTGTAGAATGTAATGGTGTTTTGTGTACTTATATTTATTTAAACCAAGCACCAACATACTCCCGGCCGTTGAACACTTGTTCAACATTACTCTATGTTGATCTCGAATTCCTGTGAACTGGATGCCTGTAGTTTGTTAGATTCTCTTCCTTCCTTCTGTGGGGTCATCTCATGTTGGCCTGGTTGAAGGTTGACGGGTCTCTTTGTACTCCACACCTTTATTACATATGCAACCAGTAATATTATGGATGTTGCTAGCGCTGCATATGATATGTAATGGTGGTGGTGGGGTACTTCAAGTTCATTTGGAAGTTTCATCTGGGTCGTGGCTAATAGTTGATTGCTTAAACTCTCTAGTTCCTGAGAGCCTAATTGCAAAGTGTTGTTTATAAAGGTGGCTTTCTTTTTATTTGGTTCTGTGCTAGATGAGAAGTTACCAAATCGTGCATACGATAATTTCAGCAATCCGGTGGTTTCCACACGGTGACCAGAAACTTGAAGTGCAGGGTGTTTTAATGTGCACCCTGGATCCATAACTAGAAGGCCTCCTTGATTAATGGTCACGCTGATCATGTTGTCATCGCATACTGCTGATAATTCCATCGGCGATTTTGTCGCAAATATCCAGCGATTTTTGTAATGCAGGTCGTACCATACAAACGGCTTGTTGGTTTGCTTGATATGGCACATTGATGAAGTCTTTTCTCTAAACAATTGAAACTCGCAGCTACTATTAGTAGTGAAAGTTGTTTGTTTGTCGAAACAAATGTATTCTTCTTCCTTCATTGGGTAGCATTGTGCCAGGTCCTTTGTTGACAGACCAATGTACTGGTCTCTGTGTCTATTCACTGCGATAATTGGGATTTCAACATCCATGATCATGATCCCATGATGACCGATTGCAGGAATGGGAATTAAGTTATATAATTCCAGGGTCTCGGTGGACACAAGAGGCAAGGTGATCTTAAAGATCACATGATCCTTTACTATGGTTCCCTCCGCCTTCATGAGTTTGTATAATGGCATTATGTCAGTGTCTGATCCTGGCAACGCCAATCCGGGTGGAAGATGAGCTCTTAATTGTGCGGCCTGCTGGTGTAGTTGTTTTGGAGACAGTAGAAGTGGGCTAATTTGGTTGTGGTAGATATCGGTTAGCACATGGGTAAACTCTGCCTGTATGCGTTGCAAGTTTGCCGCTATCAAAGACAGTTGAGTGGTCATGGTAATGTACCACTGGAGTAACTTTACTGCATCTGATACTGTATTTGATAGGTCACTCATTTGTTGATCCAATTGTTTGAAGCGCTTCTTGACAGTTTCTTCATCTCTTTTAAATATATTTATAGTTGAGTCAATGATTGATGTCTGATTCCGCATCAATGTCAGTAAATATTCTTCATTGACCTTCACTTTCTTGATTTTTTGTGACATTTCTTCAGCGTATTCGGAGTCCAGAATGCCAAATATTCCTTTTGGCGATGGACCCAACGATTTCCAATGGAGCTCGTTTCATCCGCTTAATGTGCAGAAATTCATTTCCTGTGATTATTTCGTCGAAGATGTGATGTAAGTGGCGTTGCATCGCAAAACATGGTTCTGGTGGAGATAGTTGTGGACACATGTCTCCTACTCGTTTTAGTCCGTTGGCATATGACTCAATTTCTTCCAAATACGTATTTAAATCATAATACGCAATAATGGTCCAGTCAGATCCAGTAAATTGGGATGTTCCAATTTTTCCGTAGTATATGCCTGGTTTATCGTCAAATTGTGTTGTGTTTACTGACTGCGCCAGAGCCAGTGGTAGCATAAATAACATCATTAAAATTGTTATTGCTAGAGTTGGTAGTGTTGTAGCGATGCGTTTTGGCTTTGGTTCGCCATGCTCCTCCATGCTCTTTGTTGTTTGCCCATTATCTTCATCTGGACTGTCCAACTTTCGCTTTTCGCCTGGCTCTACGTTTGGAAGTAGTGGAGCCAATTTGTGAATTGCTCGTTTGAAGATTCCTTTAGCAGTTTTTACATCCACCACCCTTACGTATCCATCGGGACCAGGGTATTTCCTGATGATTCTTCCAATCGGCCATTGTAGCATTGGCACGTTGCCTTCCTTTAAGATCACCATCATTCCTTCCTTAACATTGTTGTATCGTTTCTTCCACTTGGAAGCACTCTGTAATTCCTGCAGGTACTCTTGTGACCATTGTGTCCAGAAGGTGTGTTTCAACCTCTGAACTAACTCCCATTGTTCGGGTAAAGATTTCCTTTGGACCGTTTCTGCATCTGGCTGTGCTACTAATGGTTCGCCAATGAGCAGGTGACCTGGCGTCAGGGCGGTCAAATCGTTTGGGTCATTTGAGTTTGGAGTTAATGGACGTGAGTTAAGTACTGCTTCCACATTAACAATGATTGTTGACAACTGTTCGAATGTTAAATTTGCTGTTGACACGTTCTTGAGGATCAGGTGTTTGGCTGATTTTACTGATAATTCCGCATCATGTAAAGTGTCAGTTACTTATAAATTGTGTACATATATCGAAGTCAGTATTTTAAGTACCGATTGTTAGTTGTTTAAGTATCGATTGTTAGTATTAAGTTAATTCTAGAAAATATCGGTATTCGGCCTAAGGCCACACTGGAGAATGCCTCCTTCTTCTTCCGGCAACATTACCCAAAAGCAGACGCATGAGCTGCTCAACTCTAAAAATAAATCTGTTGCCATCGATATTAATTATTCTATATTGCAGAAAATAAATAGGATATTACAACTCAGAAGTGGGATAATTACCCGAAAGGACGAATATTGCGGTGAAAGGCAGGCCGCCCGCTCCACATCCGGGGTGGCCGCCTCCACGCCCGCCGCTGCTACTGACCCCATTGCCATGTCCACTACGGTGACTGCCGCTGCGGTACCGGTGGCCATTGTGCCCGCCGCCGCGGCGCCGGTGGCCATTGTACCCGCCGCATCCACTGCTGCACCCGCCGTATCCACTGCTGTACCCGCCGCCGATGATGTACCCACCGCTGTGCCTGCTGCTGCGGTACATGTGGCCGCCGGGCCAACCACTGCTGTACCCGCCGCATCCACTGCTGCGCCCGCCGCCGCATCCACTGTTGTGCCCGCCGCATCCTCTGCGGTGCCCGCCGCGTCCTCTGTGGCGCCCCCCGCATCCTCTGCTGTGCCCGCCGCATCCTCTGCTGTGCCCACCGCATCCTCGGCTGTGCCCGCCGCTGCCGCGCTCGCCTCTGCTGTGCTCGCCGCTGCATCCACTGCTATTCCCGCCGCCGCCGCACTCACCTCTGCTGCCGAATCCACTGGTGTACCCGCCGGCGGATCCACTGCTGTACCCGTCGCTACCGCATCCACTGCGGTACCCGCCGCTGCCGTATCCACTGGCCGCCGCGTATCCACTGCTGTACCGCCGCCGCCGCATCCACTGGTTTACGCCGCCGCTGCCGAATCCACTGGTGACCCCCGGCGTATCCACTGCTTTTCCGCCGCACCGCATCCACTGCGGTCCCGCCGCTGCCGAATCCACTGGTGTACCCGCCGGCGTATCCACTGCTGTACCCGCCGCTACCGCATCCACTGGTGTACCCGCCGCCTCCGTACGCGCTGCCGCCTCACTTGCTGAGGTGCCCGCCGCTGCTGCACCCATCTCTGCTGTGCCCGCCGCTGCCGCACGCGCCTCTGCTGTGCCCGCCTCTGCTGTGCCCGCCTCTGCTGTGCCTGCCTCTGCTGTGCCCGCCTCTGCTGTGCCCGCCCCTGCTGTGCCCGCTGATGGAGTGTCCGCCGCATACATGTCTGGTATGCAGGCGGCTGCCTCCAAGCAAACTCTCAGTGTGAAGGTGCAGCCAACAACAACTGCCTCGTCGTCTGGGAACAAATTCTCAGGCACTGCCGTAAGTGAGACCAGATGTTTCAACTGCTCGGGATGGGGGCATTATAAAAGCCAATGCCCGAAGCCGATCAGACCGCCGAACTCCTGCTTCAAGTGTGGCGTAGTGGGCCACATTTATAAAAACTGTCCGTTTGGGATGGAAAACGCCGCCTCCACTGCCGCCACCGCTGCCGCCACCGCTGCCGCCACCACTGCCGCCACCACTGCCGCTGCCGCTCCTGATGATGTGGGAAATAGATTAAATCATCTACAACTGGTGAGTGTTGCTTTTGTTTGTGATGAAGTGCAAGATAGGAAATTTATAAATATGTTTTCCCCTCTCGACTCGGGCAGTCCGAAGAGTTTTATCCGTGAATCTGAAGTCCCCCCCAACTGCCGTCTTAGTCCCAGTAAATTGAACTGCCGTGGTTTAGGAAATAGCCAGCTTTGGTCTTTAGGCCAAGTCCAGTGTAGTGTTCACTTCCGCGGTACGGAGACCATACATATTTTTGAAGTCTTGCCGAACAAAGCAACCGAACTGCCGATGATTATAGGCAGAGATCTCCTGTATAAAATTAATATTAGACTTTGTGAACTGAAGGAAATTAAATATGGAAAAGAATCTATGTTACTTATGAATAAACCTACGGAATGTAGAAATAGGAATCTCACTGATGTTCTGAAGTCCTTTGCCATTTGGAGGGAAGAGAGAGTAATACTGCCGCATGAGGAGAATGAGATTGTATCTGCCGAATTGTTGTCTGATTCTCCCCTTCCGAAAACTTCTGCTGTACCTCCGGAAACACTGAATGATGCACTTATGGCTATAAATGCTATTGAGGTCCCTGCTGTCAATGATTTAGAGTTTGATATAGAGCCCACTTTACGGGAAGAGCAAGCCGCACACTTAAGGTCTATTATTTCCACTGCATATGTACGCATGTCCTTCGGACTCTGTAATGGCCCTTCCGTGTTCGCTAGATTTCTTTATTTTGTCCTTAAGAAATTTATAAACCAAGGTCAACTAGTGATATACATGGATGACATCCTGGTTGCATCGCATGATTTCGAGACCCATCTGGAGGTACTGAAGGAAATACTGTATACATTAAGAGTGAACGGGCTATGCCTCAAGCTGGCCAAATGCCGTTTTGCGTATAGGGAATTAGAGCGCTGCTTAGGTCTATTCTCATACTTCCGCCGATTTGTACTTAGTTTCGCCAAGATGGCGTATCCGATGTCCCGATTGTTAGGAGGGAATACCCCTTACGTCTTCTCCGAGGAATGCCTCGAATCCTTCCGAACCCTGAAGTTGAAACTGATGGAATCACCCGTGTTATCGATCTACAACCCGAAGTCTGAAACAGAAGTACACTGTGACGCTTGCTCAACTGGTTTCGGAGCAGTGCTCCTCCAGAAACAAACCGACGGTAAATTGCACCCAGTGTCCTACTTCTCTAAGATAGCCTCCGCTGCCGAATCGAAACTACACAGTTATGAACTGGAGACGTTAGCTATCGTGTATGCCTTGAAACGTTTTGAGACGTACCTTAAGTTTATTCCGTTCAAAATCGTGACGGATTGTAATTCCCTGGCGCTGACACTGAGAAATGGTGGGCATTCCGCGAAAATTGCCCGCTGGGCCCTGCTGTTAGAAAATTACAATTACACAATTGTACACCGCTCGGGGGTTAGCATGCCCCATACTGATGCTTTAAGTAGAATCGAAACCGCCGCATACGTTGATGATTTAAACCTCGACTTCCAACTGCAGTTGACTCAGAACCGTGTCCCCGAGATTGTAAAACTCCGAGATGATTTAGAGAAACATGAAATAGCAGATTTCGAACTGCGTGACGGAGTAGTGTACCGTCTGTCCCCGACGAGTGTACCCCAACTTTATGTCCCTTCCGAAATGATAAATCATGTCATACGAATAGTGCATGAGAAGCTTGGCCATATGGCCACTGAGAAGTGTTGTGCACAAATCAAGAAGCACTACTGGTTTCCGTGTATGAAGTCTTACGTCAACAATTATATTAAAAACTGCCTCAAGTGTATTTATTATTCCGCTTCCGCTCAAGATAACCGTGTCACGCTACACAGTATTCCGAAAGTGCCCCTGCCGTTTGATACCATTCATGTTGATCATCTAGGTCCCCTTCCGTCCATACGTTCTAAGAAAAAATATCTCCTGGTTGTCATTGACGCTTTCACTAAATTTGTGAAGCTGTACCCTGCCGCCACTACTAATTCGCGTGAAGTATGTCAGACGTTAAAATCTCAGTATTTCGCGAATTACAGTAGACCCCGACGAATTATCAGTGACCGCGGTACCTGCTTCACTTCTTCCGAATTCGCAGAATTTCTAAGTGCCAATAATATAATTCACGTGCTGAATGCCACTGCCTCACCCCGGGCCAACGGCCAAGTCGAGCGAGTGAACCGTGTCTTGGGCCCTATGTTAGGTAAACTGACGGAACCGGTGGACCACGCGGATTGGGTCCAACAACTGCCGACCATAGAGTTTGCATTGAATAACTCTGTCCATCTCACAACAAAATTTGCCGCTTCCGTACTCCTATTCGGGGTGGAACAACGAGGTGTCGTAGTAGATGAACGAACCGAACGGTTAGGTGAGAGGATGGCAGAGGTAGATGCCTCAGAGGTAGACGTCCGGAGATTAGCCTTCCGTAACATTATCAAGTCTCAAGAATATAATGCTGAGGATTACGCGAAGCATCACCCCCCTGCTGTTAGTGTTGACGAAGGGGATTTCGTAGTTATTAAGAATGTAGATACTTCGGCAGGTACAAACAAAAAACTTTTCAGACGGTATCGCGGCCCATACGTTGTTCATAAAAAACTTCTGAATGACCAATATGCTATCCGAGATGTGGAGGGCTTTCAGATCACCCAACTGCCGTATGACGGGGTACTCGAAGCCTCCAAATTTAAATTATGGGCAGCCCCCGATCAAGATTGCACTTCAGATATCCAAACAAAGGCGACACCAGCCATTTTATGTTATTATGTACCCCTTTTGTTAGTAACTAGAATCGAGGTCGATTCCTTGTCAGGACGGCCGAGTTGTAAAGTGTCAGTTACTTATAAATTGTGTACATATATCGAAGTCAGTATTTTAAGTACCGATTGTTAGTAGTTTAAGTTCGATTGTTAGTATTAAGTTAAGTCTAGAAAATATCGATATGCGGCCTAAGGCCACACTGGAGAATGTCTCCTTCTTCTTCCGGCAACATTACCCAAAAGCAGACGCATGAGCTGCTCAACTCTAAAAATAAATCTGTTGCCATCGATATTAATTATTCTATATTGCAGAAAATAAATAGGATATTACATACTAATTAAATTTTTTTATATTTTCAGTGTTTGATGAACTTTAAAAAAATTTTTCTTTTTTTTCAGAACAGAAGGAAGCAATGTTTATTATTTTAAAGGCAGACGGATCCCATGAGCAGACGGATCCCAGGCCTAATATAAGTATCTTTTCTTATTCCAAAGTTTAATTTTCTTTCTTTCTTTTTATTTTGCTTATTTATTTATTTTATTGAAACTTATTTATTAGTTATTATGTGTTATTTATTTTATTAATTATTATTTAATTCTTCTTTTTATTTCAGGAGGACCTCTATATATAATTAATTTATAATGTTATATGTACTTTCAATAAAACGCCTTAGTGCGACAAAAATAAAGAAACTAATCAAATTTATTGGCTTAACACAAACCTGTTTTTGTAAAGTTGTATTGATTTCACAAAGAAATTTATAAAGAGTAAAGAACTGCAAGGGTATATAAACTTCGGCACGGCCGAAGTTAACTTCTTTGATATTTTTTTTTTTTTAAACTGTGAGTCATCTTTTTTTTCATTGAAAATAAAGTTTTATCACTATATTCGTCCCTTATAATATTTTATTTTATATATTTTCATCTTACTGCTTATTTTAATTTATCTTTTAATTTTTTTTTTATTTTACAACATTTTTAAAACTTTTCTAATTTTTTAAGAGTTTTAAGTTCCATTTATACTTTTTATAAATCGTCAGTTTAATGAGACTGAAGTTATAGAGCTCCACCTCAGACGTAAAATAGAATATGGTCATGATTTCATGGCTGAAACCACTAGGCCCGCCAAAAATGAAAATTGAAAAATACTAACCAAAACAATAGGCTATTACTAAAACATGTGGTTGGAGTAAATATTGTAAAATTTTTTTTAATGAAATGTAAACCTGAATTGTGAGTCAACCACATGACCTATCCCCCTTCTACTTTCCACGTCTCTGTCACTGCTACTAGCAGTTAAAAATACATTCATATATACATACATATATGCACAACAATTAAGCATTTAACCAACGAATTTTTGATCTCTTGATCACCTAAAGTGGATATCTAAAATTTTTTTTTTTTCAAAATATTAAATTAACTTTTTAATCTTTTTTTTATTAATGTAGAAGTTTTTGGATATTTATTTATTTATTTAACGTCAACTAAAAAAAGTGCAATTGACCTAAACTAATTAAACTAATATAATTAAAAAGAAAGGAATAAACTAAAACATAAAGAAGCAGAAGGCGAAAAAAAAAGGTAGAAATAAGGAAGGTTAGGGGGCAGGAACAGTTCGAAGGAAGGCAAGGATTAATAAACGTAAAGAAGAAGGAGATATGTGAGGAGAAATAAAAAGGGAAAACTCATTGTAGTCACTACACACCACTCGAAGAGGGTCATGTAGGCTAAAATTTGAGCCGCATGTTCTTAAATTTAAAGGAACAAAATTACGAGTAGTACGACATGGAACAGCAAAATCTATTTTCCCTAATAAAAAGGGAGAGTCTATTTCCCCAGATAACAATTTATGGAGAAATACAATTCCGCTGACGAGTCTTCGATTTGCTAATGAGGGCAGATTCAGGAGAAGAAGCCTACTCTGGTAACGAGGGAGGGGCCTAGTTGGCTCCCAGTTTAGACCACGTAGGGCGAACAATAAAAATTGTTTTTGGACCGATTCAATTCGTTGTTGGTGAATGGAATATTGAGGACTCCAAACTGGTGAGCAATATTCTAGCACTGGACGTACCAGGGATGTATATAAACTTTAATATAAGGATCACTGAACTCCTTGGACCAACGCTTAATAAAGCCTAGCAAAGATGTTGCTTTATTAGCCACAGATGAAATGTGAAGCAGAAAGTTTAGCTTCGGATCAAAAATAATGCCCAAATCTTCAACAGAAGAAACTCTATTTAGGGTAGCGCCATTCATTGAGTAATTGGCAAGAAACGGCGAACGACGACAAAATGTCATAGATGAGCATTTCAGTGTGTTGAGATGGAGGTAATTAATCATGCACCACTCACTAAGCTTATTAATATCAGCTTGTAAGATGGAATGAAGAGCTGGGTCTTTAAATGATACGCAAAGCTTAACATCATCTGTAAACATAAGTACATGGGAGTTATTTAAAACGTTAGGTAAATCATTGATAAACAAAGTAAAGAGTAGTGGGCCCAGATGACTTCCTTGGGGAACACCAGATATGACATTAACATTTTTGGATAGCGCAGATCTAAACAAAACTCTTTGAGTTCTATTGGTGAGGTAAGACTTTAACCAGGATAAAAGATTAGGAGAAAATCCTTGCAAATCAAGTTCCTTTATCAGAAGTTTGTGATCGACACTATCAAAGGCTTTGCTAAAATCAGTATAGATGACATCCGTTTGTGATTTATTACGGAAGCCATCATGAACCAATGTACTGAATTCGAGAAGATTTGTAAGTGATGAACGTCCCTTCATAAATCCATGCTGATGGGGAGAAATTATAGATTTGCATTGGTGTTTAAGATTAATCGAAATCAATTCTTCAAAAAGTTTAGGAATAACCGAGAGTTTGGCTATACCTCTATAGTTTGTTACGTCAGATTTGTTCCCCTTTTTAAATAGGGGGATTATAAATGAATTACTCCAAAAAGAGTGAAAGTGACCTGTTTCTATGGAGAGGGTAAAAAGCCTTAACAGAGGTTCACTTAACGAAAGAGAGCATGTCTTTAGAATACACCTGGGGACGTTGTCCGGACCAGGCAAAAATGACGACTTCAAAGAGGCTAAACCGATTATGAGTGATTCTTAAGAAATCCTTGGCATATAAATAAGGTTGGGTTGGTGCATATATTACGGGTAAGATCCGGTGGAAGGTAGAGAATTAGAGTAAGTCGTTTGAAAGAAGTTGGCAAAAAGATCGGCAATACTAGAGTCAATATCAGCTGTTTCTGCATTAAAAAAGTATGACGAAGGAGTTGCATTTGAACGCCGTTTAGAATTTACAAATTTATAAAATTGCTTCGGATTATGGAAAAAATCGGCTTTACAACGCGATAAGTAAACGTTGTAACATTGTTTGTTCAATATGAGAAACTTAGATTTTGCTGAGTTGTATCTAATATAATCGATGTGTGATTGGGTTTGTTTGAAGCGCTTAAAGTACCTTGATTTAACATTTTTTAAATTTGAGAGGGTACGTGTGAACCAAGGAGGCTTTGTTGAATTGTATTCACATACGGTGTTTGGCACACAAACATCAAAAGCAGCATAAAGAGTTGAATAAAAACGTTCAACAGCAGTATCTAAATCGACGCCATTAAATATATTATACCAGTCTGTCCTACTCAGAATAGAGTCAAGGCGGGCAAAGTCAGTTTTGCGAAAACATTTCCGCCAACGAGGTTGAGAAGAGGGGATAGTATTAGATGAAGAATTAAGAGCAAGATTAATTTCCAGTGTAGGGTGATATGCATCTTCGGGAAGCGATAAAGGAGGACATCGTTCAATATTAATTGATGAAGAGTCACTGACGAATACCAAGTCAAGAAGTCTGCTAGATGAGTTGGTTATCGAGTTCATTTGAAACAAGGGAAGATCAAACAGCTCACCTAAAAAATCGTTATGTGCTGAAGGGATAAGATATGGAACCTCCAATTGGTTTTGCCACAGCACATGAGGTAAATTAAAGTCACCTAAGATGATTAAATGATCACGATCACGGAGAAAGGAGAAAATATTTTTGAAGATAACTGCATGGTGATTATAAATAGAAATGTCAGACGTTGGAGGAATATAGCAGCAAATAATAAAGATATTAGTGTTTGGGCAAGTAATTTTAATACAAATTGTTTCGATATTGTATGGGACGTCGATGCTCACCATCTCACTGGAAAGGTTAGATTTGATGGCAACCAGAACGCCTCCACCTCGACGCGTAGGTCTATCATTTCTATAAACCACATATTCACTTAAAAAAACTCAGAGCTTAAGACATTAGGCTTGAGCCAAGTCTCAGAAAACGCAATGACATGGGAGGTAAATGAGATACTGTTTAGATAAAGAGATGTTAGTTTGCTAAGCAGTCTTCTCACATTTTGATAAGATATATTGATTTCAGGAGTTAGGAAATTTAGTTTTTTGATGGTTTTGAAGTAGGTAGAGAGGCAACAGATCTAGTAGATACTGTGAACTCATGAACAACAGTATGCTCAGACCAAAAAGATGAGGATACAATAGAATTGAATAGAGAGTTAGGTACGGAAATCTTAAAAGAAGAAATATCTCTAGCTTTACTAAACTTAAATTTTCTAACTAAAATATCCTAGGCAGGAAAAGCTTTATGGATGAAAGCAATGAGGTCATCTTCAGCAGTGTTGGCATGCAGGCGGGACACAAAAATATGCTTCTTCGGTAGTTGAATAAGTAGCAACAGAAGTTGTAGACGTTACCGCAGTGCTAGTGCCTAAGGTATTGATTGGGGTAACGGCTTCAACTATAGCATTAGAAGGAGCAGATGTGCTAGCAATTTCGATGGCCTCAGCGACAACATTTGGAGCAGTTACAACAATCATATTATCAGCTGATGCCACAGAAGTTAAAGCATCATTCCCGTCAGCAATGATTTCGGCAGCATCGCTCTCCGTAAAGTTGGTGTGACGATTTACATCCGAAGGCATATTGACAATAAGAGGCGTCGCAAAAATTGGAGTAGTGGTTTCCATATTAGGAGTAAGAGGCATGGCAGAAATATCCACAGAGAGGTTGTTTGATTTTTTTTCTTAGGGGACTCGCTCAAGACTTTCAATGAGATGAAATTTGACTCAAGATCATTGAACTTCTTTACGAAAGAGCTTGAATCAGTGTGAAGACTCTTAAAACCATCACGCGTTTAACTGCACTTGTTAATTTGGGTAGTGAGATGCTCAACTTGTTACAGGGCGAAGAGTGCGACAATTAACACTCTTAGTAGACACAGAGGAAAAGTCCAAAAAAAATAATTAAACAATTTAAACTTTATGATGGCAGTCCATATTATAACTTCACTAAAAAGTTTAAAAATATTGTTTGAACTCCGAAATATTTTGTGTATAATTAGGCACAAAAATTAAATTCTAAGCGGTCTTAGAGCACAATAATTATCGAATTATCGAATTTAAGCGGAGCGGCAAAAAGCACGTCTTGCTTCAGTGAAGTGAAGTAACTAATTTTATGAATAGTTCCAAAAAACAAAAAGAAGATTTTCAAAATTATATTAATACTTTATTGATAGAAAGAATATCGAAACTATTTAGAGCATTTTCTAATAACCCAAAAATGGGTATAATTGACACGAAAACAGTGGATTCCACTGCCAATGTGATCAATAAAGTAGAAGTAGAGACTCAGGGATTAACAACCATTACGATCTTATTGATCGTAATAGTAATAACACTTAGCGCCAACTTGGTAATTAAGGTCTATAGAATGCACAATAGGTGCTTAAAGAAAAAGTACATTAGCAGGGCAAATGATTTAGATAAGGTTTAAAGAAGTAATCAAAAAAATATAATTAAAAAATAAAAAAAAAATCAAATGGAAAAAGTAGAGACTAAACGTCTACAGAAATACCTACCGTTCCTTGATTACCTGAAAAATTCAGGTGAAACCAATTACAAGTACAAGGAAATTCGGTATTGGATTTGTAATAATTATAGATTTAACCCGAAAATAGTAGATCTTAGTAGTAGGAAAATTCCATAAAGCTGATAGGTAGCATATAATAGGTTGAGCAGTCCTCGGTAGATTAGTTGTCTAAGTGGCCCAGTCATTTAGTGAACTTAACAACGAGGATCACGGTTCGAATCCCAGGCTAATGTCAATTGGATGTAGGTCTATCGAATGCACAATAGGTGCTTAAAGAAAAAAAACATTAGCAGGGCAAATGATTTAGATAAGGTTTAAAGAAGCTATCAAAAAAATATAATATATAATAAAAAACTAGAAGGATGGGCTAACTTCGGACGTACCGAAGTTCGTATACCCCTGCAAACTGTTATTTGACAATTTAAATATATACACATTTATAACGTAACAAAATCATTAGAAAGCATATAAAACAAGTCAAACCTACATTAAATGTTTGTAGCATGAAAAAAAAAAAATGAAATAAAAAAAATTTTTTGGCCCGATTGTTCCATATGGGAGCTATAGCATATAGATGACCGATTTGTCTGAAACTTAGCACAGACATTTCTCTATATACTAAACTTCCGAAAACCAAGTTTCGTCACAATCGCTTTCAAAACACTCAAGTTATTGCTCTAAGACTATATTCTTGACCGATCGTTCCTATGGGAGCTATATGATATAGTCAACCGATTCTGATCAAACTTAATGGATATATTTAAAGGTGTATTAAACTTATGAACCCCAAATTTCGTAACAATTGATTGAAAAACAACAAAGTTATTGAAGTTTAATTCTATTCTTGACCGATCGTTCCTATGGGAGCTATATGATATAGTCATCCGATCGGGATGATTCCGAGATATACAATGCCTGCAGCAAAAAGAAGCCTGGGTGCAAAATTTCAGCTCTGTAGCCTTAAGGGTTTTGGAGGAGAAGCTGTTGATCCAGACAGACAGACGGACGGACAGACGGACATGGCTATATCAACTCAGCTCGTCGATCAATAGCTCTGATCAATAATATATATACTTTATATAGTGGGAGATGCTTCCTTCTATGCGTTGCAAACAATTCTGAAAGAGGAACTTTTCAAAAGATAGGACAATTAGTCCAAAATACCCTTGACAAACACGTCACAATAATTCAAACAACACTTCAGCAAATCCGTTTGCTATTAAAAAAACATTTTGATTCCCTTACAGAAGGTAATAAGTGTGCCGCCAAAGCGTTCTATACAGAGACAAATCTGTCTCGGCGTTAGCAAAACACAATATTCAGTTCGCTAGAGTATCTGACCTAGATACAACGATAGTTCTAAACGACGATACCGTGCATAGACAGGAAAGTTTAACATTTTACAATAGCAGAAAAAATAGCCTCGCCGAAAAAGGGAATAAGTAAGACAAATTATGACTTCGAGTCCCTGAGTTTGACTGGTCATAAGACCTCACTCACTCGCTTCGTTACGGCATTAAATTTAGTCGAACGAACTAAAGGAGGCCAGGAGGATTTGGCCGTTGAGGCCACAAAATCCAAAATTGCTGGCTCTATTGCTCATAAAGTTCAAAATGAGACTACAATAATGGGCATAATAAACAAATTAAAACATAACGTAAGAGGCGAATCGACTGACTACCAACGTGGTAGAGGCAATTGCCAGGGTAACTACAATGCCAACTATAACCGCGGCAATGAGACTTCTCAAAATAATTACCGTTCAAACAGGGGACAGTCCCATTATCAATACAATAATGATAGAAGAAACATACCTAACAGAAATATTCGCGTATCCCACAATGACGCGGGAAACACGCAAGACTCTTTAGATACGGAAGAGTTAGCACAAAACATTTGTATACAATTAATTTTAATCTCAATATATTTGTTTCATTTTTTTATGTCGGAACAAATAAAAAATTAACATTTTTAATCGACACTGGTGCAGTCATTTCAATTCTCAAAGATTCAGATGTTCTTAATGACATCGACACGAATCATAAAATTAACATTCAAGGCATTGATAAAGGAGCAATAAAATCCAAAGCGCTAGCATCTTTAGAGCTTCAGACCACACAATTATCATATTGTACAGTCTGATTTTTCAATACCAAGTGATGGTATTATCGGCATTGATTTCATCAAAAAATTCATCTGCCAAATCGACTGCAAAGCGTCTGAAGACTGGTTGATACTAAGACCAGATAATTTAAAATTTTCTATTTATGTTCCAATAAATTGAACAGGGATGGCTACCAAATACTTCGTCAAGTCGCATATCAGTGTTACTATGTATTCGTTACCATTTTCAGATTTTGATAGTGGACCTATAGTATCCACTATTACTCTGTCAAAGGCACTCATAGGCGTTTCTGTAATTGTTAATGGGGTCTTGGTATGTTTTGTCGTTTTCGACTTTTGGCATTTTGGATAACTACGTATTTACTCTTTTATTTGACGCGTCATCTTTTTCCAATAGTAGTATCTTTTTATTTTTATTTAAGTTTTTGTAATGCCATTATGACCACCTTGGATAGGATCATTATGATTTTTTTTTTTTTTTTTCATTATTTATCATGGTTTACCGGGTTGAGTAGCAGCGCTACTCTCAATGAATTCAATTTTTTATTGCCCATTTCTTTAAAAGTATCTATTGAAATAAATTCAAAGATATTTTCCCACGGTGCCGTTTTGATATGGTGTATGTTAGTATAGCGGCTTGCTTTTCAAGCCTTTGAAAGAACTGACCTAAGTCAAGTTTTTCATTAGTATATAGGTCGCCAATATCCATTCTTGCAATAACTTTATTTCCGTGTTTCAAGTAACACAATTTATTTGTTATATACAAGGCCACTACTTTTCATACCTCGTCATTATTTACAACTTGGTAAACGTTGGGCATAGAAGCATTTGGAGCACTTTGCCTTGTCAAAGTTACTTCGCGCATAAAAAATTTATATTTTTCTGGATGTAATTTAAGTTTGTGTTTCCGATATGTATTGAAGACATCGTTAAGATTTTTTAGCATGTGCTTTTCGTAACAACCAATAACTATTAAATCATCCATATAAAGGAATGCTTGGGACGGATCAAGTCCCGAGAATGCGATAGTCAACATTCTCTGGTAATCGCGTGAAGCGTTGTGAGCCGTTGCTCGTTGAAAATGACGTTATATTTCTTGAACAAGTTCGATTTGGTGGAAGCCTGTCATTAAGTTTTTGGTCGATATTGGTAGGTATGTCCTCAATTCGATGAATAAGAAATTTGTCGGCCAACAATTTTTTATTTCTTTAACGACAGTCAATAACTAATCGCCATTTCTTGTCTTCTGAGCCTGGTAATGATTTTGTCAGAACAAGTAGCTGAGGGCTATTATATTCAGACACAGATGGTTCAACTATATTGTTGACTATTAGTTTTCCAACCTGCTTTTGTATTTCTTCCTTTTGCCTATGCGGGCTCCGGTAGTTTTTGATATATACCGGTTCTTCGTCTTTAAGCCTCAATTTTTGTTTGTAGAAATTATTTGATGTGATTGATTCGGTCACAAGTCCGAATACATCACTATATCTGGTGCACAATTTTGTTAATTGATCTTTGAATTGGAGCGGAAAATTTTTAGTTAGCTGGGACATTGCAAGATTTTCCTTAGCTTTAGGAGTAGTTGGAAGTGAGTCTTAGTTCGTAAATGGTTCTGACTTTAAAGTGTTTATCTTTATTATCTTGCCAGAATTGATTGCATATAGAAAACTGACAACTGTATTTCCATTTGTTGCTAATGTATTTGCAACGACAATACCCGGTTGAATTTCCTGATTGGGAATCAGCACAACGTCTTCACTCAAGGTGAGATTTATTTGTCGGACTACTTGGGATCTTGCTGGTAGAAAAAGTGAGGTGTTACCAGAATTGTATGTTACTGGAACATAAATAAAAAAATTTTAAATTATCTGGTCTTAGTATCAACCAGTCCAGATGCAAATGGAAAAAGTTGATACTAAACGTCTACAGAAATACCTACCGTTCCTTGATTACCTGATAAATTCAGGTAAAACCAATTACAAGTACAAGAAAATTCGGTATTGGATTTCTAATAATTATAGATTTAACCCGAAAATAGTAGATTATGGGAAAGTCCATAAAGATAATAGGTAGCATATAATAGTTTGATAGTTAAAAAGCAAAAGAACAAGGATGCACCCAAGTGGGTACATGATATGTTTACAACAAAAACAATAGAAATAGAGGACTCAGACGAGGAAGTTATAGTGATAGAAGATTAGGAGTAAAAACAAAAAAAAATGAAGCAAGCAAGTCGTCCCTGCCGACATTGAGTATACCCTGTACCAACTAGTTATATTAAATAAAACAAAATATCCTCGAAATCGCCATCAATTTCATGCAAAATTCTCTTTAACATCCCTTGGCAATTCAGTGCAAAACTCATATAGGTATATCTCCAATATTTATTGTCCGACTTCGACAAAAGTGTGCCAAGTAAGAATACGATATCTTTAATACAGCTCTAGTAATAAGTTTTCGCGATTTGCGGGGGCGGAAGTGGGCGTGGCAAAAATTTGAAACAAACTTGATCTGTGTTATTAGACGCATGTTCACACCAAATTTGGTGGCTCTAGCTCTTATAGTCTCCGAGATCTAGGTGTTCATACGGACGGACGGCCAGACGGACAGACGGACAGACGGACGGACAGACAGACATGTCTCAATCAACTCGGCTGGTGATGCTGATCAAGAATATATATACTTTATGGGGTCGCAAATGCTTTCTTCTGCCTGTTACATACATTTTAGCGACTTTAATATACCCTTTTACCCTATGGGTACAGGGTATAAAAAATAACACAGAAAATTTATTTTTTTCCATTACCCATTTATCTGTTTAAGATATTCCAACGTCATAGAGCACACATACACAATTGATCCAGATTTTCGTACTCGCGCTTTTACCGTCTTGCATCTGCATCGTGAATTCATACCCATATATGAATTCGAGTACGAATATATGGATATTTTCGAGCTGAATGTAAGCCCACTACACCATTGTCCAAAAGCAGAATAAAGGGTAGTATTTAACACATTGCCATACGTCACAGTCAAAGAAGTGGCTGAAGATAATTCAATTTTGGGTACGGCAATAATACTACAGGTGCGCCAGCATCGTTAAAAACCTATTTTTGCTACATATTTAAAGAATGACCGACTGGCAAGTAATAGTTGCACAAGTCAATTGTATCAGTCAAGATAGGACAATTAGTCCAAAATACCCTTGACAAACACGTCACAATAATTCAAACAACACTTCAGCAAATCCGTTTGCTATTAAAAAAACATTTTGATTCCCTTACAGAAGGTCATAAGTGTGCCGCCAAAGCATTCTATACAGAGTATAGAGACAAATCTGTCTCGGCGTTAGCAAAACACAATATTCAGTTCGCTAGAGTATCTGACCTAGATACAACGATAGTTCTAAACGAAGATACCGTGCATAGACAGGAAAGTTTAAATTTTACAATAGCAGAAAAAATTGTTGCCGACAGGGAATACGTAAGAGTTTGACGGTCAAAAGACCTCACTCACTTCGTAACGGCATTAAATTTGGTCGAACGAACTAAAGGAGACCAGGAGGATTTGGCCGTTGAGGCCACAAAATCCAAAATTGCTGGCTCTATTGCTTATAAAGTCCAAAATGAGACTACAATAATGGGCATAATAAACAAATTAAAACATAACGTAAGAGGCGAATCGACTGACGTCTTAAAAGCTAAACTTTTGAATGCCCAACAAAAGGGCAAAACAGCATCAGAATATGCAATGGAGCTTGACAATTTGCGAAAGCAACTTGAAGTTGCCTATATTGACCGCGGGCTAGACCCCGATAACGCTGAGGAATTCGCTACAAAAGACGCTATCCAGGCACTGATCAATCAATGCCAGCACGAGCGAGTTAGTACCATATTAGTCATTTTCTTGATGCTATGGGTAAATATATCCGTTGCATCACCGAAATGACTGGAATTCCCAGCACCGTATTGTTACAACGTGGGAAATACCAGAAATAATAGAGGCAGGTATTACCCTAACTACCAACGTGGTAGAGGCAATTGCCAGGGTAACTACAATGCCAACTATAACCGCGGCAATGAGACTTCTCAAAATAATTACCGGTCAAACAGGGGACAGTCCCATTATCAAAACAATAACAGTGGACAGTCCCATTACCAAAACAATAATAATGCTAGAAGAAACATACCTAACAGAAATATTCGCGTATCCCACAATGACGCAAGACCCTATAGATACGGAAGAGTAAGCACAAAACATGTGCATACAATTAATTTTAGTCTCAATATATTTGTTTCATTTTTATACCCTCTACCCATAGTGTAAAAGGGTATATTATTATTAGTGCTAAAATGTATATAACAGGCAGAAGGAAGCGTTTCCGACCCCAAAAAGTATATATATTCTTGATCAGCATCAACAGCCGAGTCGATTAAGACATGTCCGTCTGTCCGTCCGTCCGTCCGTCTGTCCGTCCGTCCGTCTGTCCGTATGAACACCTAGATCTCGGAGACTATTTTATTAGCTAGAGCTGCCAAATTTGGTGTGAACATCCGTCTAGTGTCTACACAGATCAAGTTTGTTTCAAATTTTAGCCACGCCCACTTCCGCCCCCGCAAATGAAAAAAGAAAATTTTAAAATCAATTTACAAGAGCTGTAATAAAGGTATCCAATTGTTATTTGGTAGACATAATTATATTGTCAAAATGCACTAACTGACTAATTTTATTCAAATCGGACAAGAAACATCGGAGATATAGCCATTTACATTTTGTACTGAATTGCCAAGGCGACATTGGCAGATATGAAAGAGCGAGATAGCATGCTTTCGCTGCTGCTGCATGTTAAAGGGAATTTTGTTTTGAATTGATTGCGATTTCGAGGGTGTTCGAACTTTTGTTTAGTTCCTACGCAAATCAAGAGTTTAAAATTTTTGCCACGCCCACTTCCACCCCCGCAATTTAAAAAAAACGATTTACTAGAGAAGTTCTACAGCAATCACATTCTTATTTGGCACACCTAACAATGTGGCCAAAATGCATCATCTGACTAAATTTAGTCGAAATCGTACAATAAATATCGAAGATATACGAATGTGTATTTTGAACTGAATTGCCAAGGCGACACTAGTTGGAAAGAGTGAGCGAAATAGCATGTGGTAGCTGTTGCTGCATGTTAAAAGAAATTTTGAATTAAGTTGATGCCGATCTTGATTTAATATAACTAGTTGGTACAGGGTATACTCAATGTCGGCAGGGACGACTTGCTTGCTTCATTTTGATGTCGAAACAAATAAAAAATTATCGTTTTTAATTGACACTGGCAGACATTTCAATTCTCAAAGAAGTTTCTAAATGACATCGACACGAAACATAAAATTAACATTTAACGCATTGGTAAAGGAGCAATAAAATCCAAAGTCTTAGCATCTTTAGAGTCTATATAGAATGCTTTGGCGGCACACTTATGGCCTTCTGTAAGGGAATCAAAATGTTGTTTAATAGCAAAAGGATTTGCTGAAGTGTTGTTTGCATTATTGTGACGTGTTTGTCAAGGGTATTTGGACTAATTGATACACTTGATGGATTTTAAAAATTGGTGTAGTAGGCTTACATTCAGCTCGAAAATATCCATATATTCGTAATCGAATTCATATATGGGTATGAATTCACGATGCAGATGCAAGACGGTAAAAGCCCGATTACGAAAATCTGGATCAATTGTGTATGGCGTTGGAATATCTGTTTTTACGTTTTTTTATGCCCTGTACCCATAGGGTAAAAGGGTATATTAAAGTCGCTAAAATGTATGTAACAGGCAGAAATATACACTTCTGACCCCATAAAGTATATATATTCTTGATCAGCATCACTAGCCGAGTCGATTGAGCCATGTCCGTCTGTCCGTGTGTCCGTCCGTCTGTATGAACACCTAGATCTCGGAGACTATAAGAGCTAGAGCTACCAAATTTGGTTTGTAGATCCGTCTAGTGTGTAGACAGATCAAGTTTGTTTCAAATTTTTGCCACGCCTACTTCCGCCCCCGCAAATCGGTAAAACGTATTACTAGAGCTGTATTAAAGATATCATATTCTTACTTGGCACACCTAATTATATACCCCAACTGGACCAGCTGTCCAAAATTAGTCGAAATCGGACAATAAATATCGGAGATATACCTATATGAGTTTTGCACTGAATTGCTGTTGCTGCATGTAAAAGTGAATTTTGCATGAAATTAATGGCGATTTCGAGGATATTCTATTTCATTTAATATAACTAGTTGTTACAGGGTATACTCAATGTCGGCAGGGACGACTTGCTTGCTTCATTTTTTTTTTTTGTTTTTACTCCTAATCTTCTATCACTATAACTTCCTCGTCTGAGTCCTCTATTTCTATTGTTTCTGTTGTAAACATATCATGTACCCACTTGGGTGCATCCTTGTTCTTTTGCCTTTTAACTATCAAATTATTGTAAGCTACCTATTATCATTATGGACTTTTCCATAAGATCTACTATTTATTATTAGAAATCCAATACCGAATTTCCTTGTACTTGTAATTGGTTTCACCTGAATTTATCAGGTAATCAAGGAACGGTAGGTATTTCTGTAGACGTTTAGTCGCTACTTATTCCATTTGATTTTTTTTTTTTTTGTATATTAGACATATATTTTTATACCCTATACCCATAGGGTAAAAGGGTATATTAAAGTCGCTAAAATGTATGTAACAGGCAGAAATATAGATTTGTGACTCCATAAAGTATATATATTCTTGATCAGCATCACTAGCCGAGTCGATTGAGCCATGTCCGTCTGTCCGCCCGTCTGTCCGTCTGTCCGTCCATCTGTATGAACACCTAGATCTCGGAGACTATAAGAGGTAGAGCTACCAAATTTTGTTTGTATTTCCGTCTAATGTGCAGCCAGATCAAGTTTGCTTCAAATTTTAGCCACGCCCACTTCCGCCCCCGCAAATCGGGAAAACGTATTACTAGAGCTGTATTAAATATTTCCTATTCTTACTTGGCACACCTAATTATATACCCCAACTGGACCAGCTGACCAAAATTAGTCGAAATCGGACAATAAATATCGGAGATATACCTATATGAGTTTTGCACTGTATTGCCAAGGCGACATTGGCTGGCAAGAGTGAGCGAGACAGCATGCGTTCGCTGTTGCTCCAAGTTAAAGAGAATTTGCATGAAATTGATGTCGATTTCGAGGATATTCTATTTCATTTAATATAACTAATTGGCACAGGGTATACTCAATATCGCCAGCGACGACTTGCTTGCTTCATTACTTATATATATAATCCGTATTCAAAAGTTGTTTTAGTCGTTGTCAGTTTTTTCCGTTTTTGTTGAAAATTTTTTAAATCCACTGCTCCAGCATTTTGATTTTTAATTCGCTCATGTGATTCACTGTTTTAATCAAAGGATTCTGCAGTGTGACGTCCTGTCACGGTCGCCATGAAATATGTTAAAATGTTCTTGATAAAAATGAAGTAGGTTTCATTAAGGCACGTCTGTGCTCTTTTTAAATTTTATTCAGAATGACTTAAGCTATACATAAAAGCTTATGCTGCTTATTGGCAGCTACAAAAATCAGAGGGGTTAAGAGCAAGAGTGAAGTCACATGTTTGGACACTCATTCTTGGTGTGACCAAAATGCAAGCTCAACATAATTGGGCTGGCTTGCCAGCACAATTCGTTTGCGTAAGCTTATATACAGAACGAAATGTATGCATGCAAGTTTGCGTATATACATACAATTGTTCTTGTATATATACTTATAATTATTTATTGCTTGCAACAGAGTGTTACAAGCTGTGCTGATTGGTTTTAATAACGACATGTGAATTCACTACAGTTCACGCACACACATACGTATGCAAAAATTCTTCACCACGCGGTGTGTGAGAGAGACAGAAATATTTTAGTTGTGTTCTTACACAGAAGGAAATTGAAAGAGCGAGATGCCACGCGTTTGCTATATATGTCGAACTAGCTTAAGTAAGTTAAGTAAGCACGGTGGCGTAGTCGGTGGTTGGTGGTGGCTCAATTCTCGGTGAAGACGTTGAAAGCTATTAAGATGGGTTTTTTCTTCTTTTTCGTTTTTTTTTTCGGCAATGCCGAAGTTAGCTTCTTTGATATTTTTTTATTGAAATGCAAAAAAAGTATACTCTCGCAATTTTGGTCTCCTCCGAGACCCTTAATGCTACAGAGCTGAAATTTTGCACATAGGCTTCATTTGCTGCAGGCATTGTTTATCTCGGAATCATCCAGATCGGATGACTATATCATATAGCTACCATAGAAACGATCGGTCGTTGTTTTTCAATCGAATACTACGAAATTTGTATTCTATTAGTTTAATATACTTTCTAACATTTTTGCTCGAATGCTGTGAAGTGATACGGTTGACTTGCTCAACTGTGCCATGCTTTTCACGGAAACCAAACTGATGAAGAGGGATTATGCTTTGTTGTGCTTCTTAAATAGTTTGGCTATGTTTTATTCTTTCCGGGTTTTGGGATCATTGTGATTATTGATTTTTTTCAACTCTTTACTATCGCGTTGAAGAGTTTGCAGAGTTCAGATAATTTTTAATAATTGCAGAAATTTCCTCCGTTTGGAATTTTGGTGGCTGACTTTCCAGTGGGGTGCTTAAAAGGGGGAAGCTGGAATGAGTTTAGAGGCGGATTTTGGAGAAAGATCATTTTTAGATGGGACCACTTGCCAGTAGAACATCGTATGGATGAAATTATCTTTGTTGGAGCAGTTATGGTTGGGTGAGCTTTCCACAGCGGGTATTTGGTGCTGGTAGGAGTAAAATTCTCGATGTATTGCGTCTGTGCCATTGCTTCTTCTTGCATAAGCGCTTTTTCTAGAAATCGTGAAGCTGTCCTTAGGCGATACTTTGCATTCTGGCTATTTTACTATACTCTTTTAGCTATGCCCATGTAATGGGTGCAAAAAAGTTTTAAATTCGTGTTATGGGGATGTCTCAAGAGGAATGGGAAACTGCTCTGACCAACGAATATGTCGAAAAAGAATAAGAATAAGTATACTATTTTCGAAATATAATAAGCAACCCTTGCACTGATTTCGTGTAAAACTTCATTTATTGATTTTCGACGCTGATAATAGTTTAAACTTTAGCGATTTAAAATAAAATTCGCCTAACAAGCAGCAGCAGCGCGCGCACGCTGTCTCGCTCACTCCTGCCTGCCAATGCCGCAGTTGGCGTTTTAGTACAAAACGGATATGGGTTTATCTCCGATGTTTATTGTTCGATTTAGACTAAATTTGGTCATCAGGTGCATTTTGGCTATATTAGTAGATGTGCCAAATAACAATTTGATGCCTTTAATATGGCTCTAGTAATTCGCTTTTTCTTAATTAGGGCGGCAAAATCGGGCGTGGCAAAAATTAAAACCAAATTTGATCTGCCTACACACTAGATGGATCTACAAACCGAATTTGGAAGTTCTAGCTAGCTCTTATAGTTTCCAAGATCTCGATGTTCCGGACAGGGAAATGGACAGTGTTGATCATCAAGAATATATATATTTTATAGGGTCGCAAATGTTTATTTCTCTACTCTTATATATCCTATGGGTACAGCGTATAAAAAGAAAGAGTCTTTTCATGTTTTTCATAAGTTGTCGCTTTTTGAAGTTGCATACTTCTTTGTGTTTATAAGACATATTGATACCCTGTACCCATAGAGTAAATTTTTGTCTAAATTGGACAAAAAATTTTTTAGATATACGTATATGGGTATTGTACTAAAATAGCAAAAGCAACATTTGCTGGTAAGAGTAAGCGAGATAGCACTCGCTATCGCTGCATGTTAAAGGGAATCTTGTAAATATTGATGTCTATTTCGAGGGTGTTTTATTCCATTTAATACAATTTAATGTTACAGAGTATACTCAATGTCGGCAGGGACGACTTGCTTGCTTCATTTTTTAATTATTTCATGATGACTCATTTTTTCATTCCTTACGAATGAACTGTGTCTTTAACTGTCTTTAACTGTGTCTACTTCAGATTAATCTTGATGGCGTATCTACAAATTGGTGTTATACAAACTGTTGCTTGCTACTTCACTTTCTTTGCTATAATGTGTGAATATGGATTTCCTCCTTCAAGGCTAAGGGGTATTCGGGAAGATTGGGACTCGGAGAATGTGGAGGACCTTGTTGATGGATACGGACAAGAATGGGTATAAGAAATCATAATTTATTGAAAAATCATTGAACATCTTTTATTTTTAGACATACAAAGAGCGCAAGGAGCTTGAATATAGGGCAAGCACGGGGTATTTCGTTTCAATAGTAGTAACACAATGGGCTGACTTGATTATTTGCAAAACCCGACGAAATTCGGTTATTCAGCAGGGAATGGGAAACTGGGTGTTAAACTTTGCTATGTTTTCTGAAACTGTCATTGCTCTAGTTCTTTGCTACATGCCTGGAATGAAAATATTACGGATGTATCCCGTTCGGTAAGTTAAAGTTGTTAATATGATAATAATCATAATTTTACTATTTAAAGATGGTACTGCTGGCTTTATGGGATTCCATTTGGACTTTTGATCATTTTCTTCGATGAAGGTCGACGATATCTAATACGTAGAAATCCTGGTGGGTGGGTCGAGCAGGAGACATATTACTGAAAACATAAACTTACATATAAATAAAATTATAATTTTGATTAAGTAATAATTTAGAGATTTTTCTGAAAGAGTTATTAAATTCAAAGGTTTTTCTAAAATGGTTAAAAGTTTTTCCTGTGCACTGTGTATTGTTGCTTGGGAACTACTTGTTTCGTTTGACAAATGGGTCCGTACAGACGAAGAAAGAGCACACACTTTTGCAGCAATTGACTGTCACCGCGATCGGACGTACTTTTTATTGCACTCCGCGAGTTCTTCGGTGTCAGCGCAATAAAACAACGCTAAAACAACAAAGTGACAGGGCTCTCAGTCGCCACAGAGACGCCCAACTATAATTATATTGTTATTTGTATCTACAAATAACTAAATTTACTAGAAATGCCAACGCGTCAAGAGATTAAACTCGGGCCCTTCTTCACTAGACTCTCGCCAGCAGAAACTACAAGAACAAATTCTTCACCAACAAAACGAGCGTCGGCTCTGTGTGTAACGCAACAATGCGTATTTCTCAGTAGTATCTCCAACTACCACAACTACAACGAGCGCTGAATCCAAAAGTGCAAGTACTAGCAAATTGCTTACACCAACCAGCAACAACAATTTGTCTTGGAGCGCCCAATGCGCTTCACCGTCAAATTCGCTGACACCTGAAGTGTTAATTGGGTCATCGGGTTCGCCGACCGCCGTTAGCGCGCTCACAACAACAACAATTGCAGCTACTGCTCCAACAACAACTCTAACAGCAGCAACGTCTGCAATACCTTCGATCACCGTCCAGCAGACTACCTCAACAAAATCTGCCCATCCAGTGACGGTGAATCCAAAGTCACCTGTTCAGACTGGTATGGACAGATACATTAATATAAACAAGCGAAAGCTTAGCCCTCAGACAAAAAGGGGGCAACACTCCCAAGATGTCGAAAAAGAACATTGTTGAACAAAAAGCATTGGAAAGCAATAGATTCCAAATATTGGCAAATCAGCCGGAATCCCAAGAAGGAGATTCCCAAATTAAACCCTCTGTAGCCAAGCCACCACCATTCTATATCCGTGGTGCAAACTGCACTTCTTTGGTGCCGAAATTGGTAGCGCTAGTTGGTCAAAACAACTTTTATGTGACACCACTCAATAGGGGTAATATAAAAGAGGCCAAAGTTCAAGCCAAAAGTGAAGAATTCTATCGTACTATTGAAAAGTACTTTAGAAAGGAAAGTGTGAATTTCTACACATTCCAACTAAAGAGTGCCAAAGGCCTTCAAGCGGTGATCAAAGGCATTGAACCAACGGTTCCGACTCAGGAAACAGTTGAAGCATTGGAAGAGAAGGACTTTGAGGTAAAGTCCGTCTCAAACATACTGAACAGAAATAAAGTGTCGCAACCTCTATTCAAAGTGGAGTTACAGCCCACATGTGATAAAAAACTTAAACCCAACACAGTGCACCCTATTTACAACCTTCAACTTCTGCTACATCGCAGAATTACTGTCGAAGAGCCGCATAAGAGGACACACCCGGTACAATGCACTAATTGCCAGGAGTTTGGGCACACAAAGTCCTTCTGCAGCCTTCGCCCAGTTTGCGTTGGCTGTGGACAAACTCAAAAAGATTGTGTCTGCACCGATGACAAATCAAAGACAAATACAAGGAAGTGCGGCAATTGTAGTGGTAATCACACAGCGAACTACAGAGGATGCCCCGTTTTTAAGGAACTCAAGGCCCGCCTCAACGGGAAGAAATCAACGGCTCGTATCCAGGGCTCGACACTAATTCCCTCTCAAACAACACCGGGAATATTCTTCTCAAGAGCTGTAAGGTCATCAGCGACCCCAATATCAACTACTCCTGGAGTAACTTTTGCAAGCGTGCTACGCAACGGAAATGCACAGCCCACTCAAACAATAGATCCCGCTACCATTCAATCTAACGCGGCCCCAAGTCCATCCGTACTTGGCCAGAACCCCAACGGGATCGAAACATTGTTAATCTCGCTCAACCAAAACATGACAAATTTCATGATGAGGAAATGATGCGGAACCAGAACTTGCTTATTCAAAAGCTTATGGACAACAACAAATAATGTCAGCACTACATATAGGCCTCTGGAATGCAAACGGCATTTCCAAGCACAAACAAGAATTGTCACGGTTTCTGGACTCAAATGATATTGATATTATGCTGCTATCGGAAACACACCTAACAAACAAAAACAACTTTGAAATACCCAAATATGTATTCTACGCAACAAATCACCCAGACGGCAAGGCTCACGGAGGAACTGGTATCCTAATCAAAAACCGGATTAAACACTGTCTACACAATGGATTTGCCAAACAATACCTACAAGCAACTTCAATAAGTGTCCAAACCACTTTCGGCAGTACAACCGTGGCTGCACTTTACTGTCCACCACGATTCTCAATCTCGGAAAAAGAGTTTATTGATTTCTTCAATACACTCGGAGTACGATTTATTGCTGCAGGAGACTACAACGCCAAGCACCCTCATTGGGGATCCCGCCTGGTAAATCCTAAAGGCAAACAGCTGTATAACACAATCATCAACCCAGCAAACAAAATGGGTTATGCCTCACCGAATAAGCCCACGTACTGGCCAGCAGATCCACGCAAGCTCCCAGATCTAATAGACTTTGCAATCACGAGGGGAATTGCGCACACAGAATTGTCATCGGACCACTCGCCAGTAGTTTTCACTATATTAACACAACCACAAATAATAAAGCACCCACTCGGGCTAACAAATTGGAAAACAAACTGGCTCAGATTTAAAAAATACATAAGCACCCATATCGAGCTGAATCCCAAACTGGACGACGAAGAAGACATCGAGCTTTGCACCTCTGCACTAGAGTCGACGCTTATTGAAGCAGCAGATATCTCTACCCCGATTATCAGTAACACGCAGGAAAAACACAAGTCCAACAACCGACTAATTGAACTACTTCTAGCAGACAAAAGACGGCTCAGGCGAGAATGGCAAATGTCTCGATCTCCGGCAGCAAAACAACGCCTAAAGGCAGCTTCGCGAACTCTAGCAAAGGCGCTTAGGCAGGAAGAAGCAAGGACACAGCGGCTGTACATCGAAAAGCTCACGCCTACCAGCACCAAATATCCGCTGTGGAAAGCACATCCAACCATAACTGCTCCAGCCGAGATAATTTCACCTATACGATGCCCAACTGGCAAATGGGCCCGTTCAGACGAAGAAAGAGCACTCATCTTTGCAGCTCATCTAAAAACGGTCTTTCTGCCAAATCCGTCAACAAACTCTTTTCAGCTCCCCACCTTGCGCACCCCAATGGAAAGTGAGCAACCGAAATTCCAAGCGGAGGAAATTTCTGCAATTATTAAAAACTATCTAAACCCAAGAAAGTCGCCCGGCCATGACAAAATAACCCCGAAAATGATCCGAGAACTCCCGATCTGTGCCGTGCGTTACATCTGCAAACTTTTCAACGCGATAGTAAAAAGTGGTCATTTTCCCATAAGTTGGAAAAAATCAGTAATCATAATGATCCCAAAACCCGGAAAGGACAAAACACAGCCATCATCATACAGACCCATTAGTTTATTGCCAAGTCTTTCAAAACTATTTGAAAAAGTCCTACAACTCCGTATAAATACAATCTTGGTTAACCAAAATATAATCCCTCATCATCAGTTTGGCTTCCGTGAAAAGCATGGCACAATTGAACAAGTCAACCGTATCACCTCAGAGATCCGCACAGCATTCGAGCAAAAAGAATATTGCACAGCAATTTTTCTCGATGTCGCCCAAGCCTTTGACCGAGTCTGGATTGACGGCCTAATATATAAAATAAAAGCGACGCTCCCACAATATACACACAGGCTAATGGAATCTTATCTGTCCAACAGAAAATTCGCTGTACGATGTAATAGCTTCACCTCTGATGACTTCGAATCAAAAGCAGGTGTACCTCAAGGCAGCGTGCTGGGCCCAACTCTGTATCTTTTGTACACAGCGGACATACCAACAAGCCCTACACTCATCACATCTACTTTCGCCGATGACACGGCTATCCTCAGCCGCTCCAAATGTCCGATCAAAGCTGCTGAGCAACTGGCAACCCACCTAAAGGAGGTAGAAAAGTGGCTAGCAGATTGGCGCATCCGTGTAAATGAACAGAAATGCAAACACGTTACGTTTACCCTCAATAGAAGAAACTGCCCATCATTGACGCTTAACAATGTGCCAGTGCCTCAATCCGACGATGTTGTATATCTTGGAGTTCACCTCGACAGAAGATTAACTTGGCGTAAGCATATCGAAGCCAAGAAAAAGCAACTAAAGCTCAAAGCAATCGGTCTACATTCTGGAATTCAAAGTTCTCCTCTACAACTCTGTATTAAAACCCATCTGGACATATGGCTCTGCACTATGGGGAAACGCAAGCAAGAGCAACATCGAAACCATACAAAGGGCTCAATCCAAGGTTCTCAGAACCATCACGGGAGCACCTTGGTATATCCGAAATGAAAATGTACAGAAAGACCTACACATTCCTAGCGTAATAACCGAAATAAAGGTACAACAGCTTAAGTACACCGCTAAACTGCAGGCACACCCGAATACCCTGGCCAAATCATTAACCCGAGTACGTGAAAGTACTCGTCTTCAACGAAACGACCTCCCAACCCTCTAGTAATTAATCAGGGCCATAGATCAATGTAGCATCTTTCAGATGTTAGGTTATGTGTTAGATTAAGATAAACCTAGAAAATTGTTGTTAGTCTTATAAGCCTATATAAGAGATCCAACAAACAAATAAAACGTTAAAAAAAAAAAATAAATTGACGCTTAACAATGTGCCAGTTCCTTAATTCGGAGGTTTTGTATATCTTGGAGCTCACCTCGACAGAAGATTAACTTGGCGTAAGCATATCGAAGCCAAGAAAAAGCAACTAAAGCTCAAAGCAATCGGTCTACATTGGCTTATCAACGCACTCCTCCCTTATGTATGGAATTCAAAGTTCTCCTCTACAACTCTGTATTAAAACCCATCTGGACATATGGCTCTGCTCTATGGGGAAATGCAAGCAAGAGCAACATCGAAACCATACAAAGGGCTCAATCCAAGGTTCTCAGAACCATCACGGGAGCACCCTGGTATACCCGAAATGAAAATGTACAGAAAGACCTACACATTCGTAGCGAAATAACCGAAATAAACTGCAGGCACACCCGAATACCCTGGCCAAATCATTAACCCGAGTACGTAAAAGTACTCGTCTTCGTCTTCAACGAAACGACCTCTCAACCCTCTAGTAATTAATCAGGGCCATAGATCAATGTAGCATCTTTCTTTTTTTTTTTTTACGCGCGAATCCCAACGGGAGCACTAATTGCCCACACCTCCCGCCCAACCGACCGAGGGGCGCAAGCCGCATAACGCACGGCTCGAGTCGCGGGGACAATTCACAAAACACAGACAAAAAACGACACTATAGCTAGTTACGTGCTAGATAGGAAAGGATAGAAGTTTTTAGTAAAGGAATCGAGAGCTCTGAACTGATTACATGATAAAGACGATTATAATCAGAACAAAGAACTCGAAAAGGTTCATACATAAGGTAGTTAGTAGTACATCGTGGAAGTGTTAGAGGAATATAGTTTCTAGTAGGTCTACAAGGAACTGTTAGTTTTACTCGGTTCAATAGCTCGGGAGAGTCTATATCCCCGTTAAGGAGCTTGTGCATAAATATGACGCCAAGCATTAATCTACGATTAGAAAGAGAAGGAAGGTCAAGTAAAAGAAGTCTACTAGAGTACGAAGGCAAGTTGATATTACGATCCCAGTTCAGACCACGAAGAGCAAAGAGAAGGAACTGTTTTTGAACTGATTCTATTCTTGCTTTATGTGAATCGTATTGGGGTGACCATATGCAGGTTGCATATTCTAAAATTGGACGAACCAATGAGGTGTAAAGAACCTTGGTTGTATATGGATCGTCAAATTCCTTTGACCATCTTTTAACAAATCCAAGAACACCCATGGCTTTTCCGACAGTAGTGCTTATATGGGACTTAAAAGTCAATTTATGGTCCATAAGTACTCCCAAGTCAATCATCTCATTAAGTCTGGTTAATGGAACGTTATTAAGAAAGTAGGTAATTAACTGAGGAGTGTTTCTGAAAAAAAGTCATGACCTTGCATTTAGATGTGTTTAGGTTTAATAAATTGTGTCGACACCAAGATTGAAAGTTTTGGAGGTCAGACTGCAACCGTGAAGGTGATATAATATCTCTGTAGCTGAGACAAAGCTTTACATCATCTGCATACATGAGGACACGAGAATGTATTATAACGGATGGAAGATCGTTAATAAAAAGGGTGAATAGCAGTGGTCCCAGATGACTACCCTGAGGCACCCCCCGAAGTTACTTGGATGGTCCTTGAACTTGAAGACTTGAATAGAACTTTCTGTGTTCTGTCTGTCAGGTATTCACGAATCCAACAAATTAAAGGGCTTGGGAAGCCAATTTTGTTTAATTTTAAAAAGAAGAAGTGTATGATTAACAGAATCAAAAGCCTTGCTGAAATCAGTATAAATGACATCAGTCTGTCTTGCATTCCTAAATCCTTCGATCGTTAAAGATGTAAATTCTAATAGGTTAGTGGTAGTAGATCTACGTTTCACAAACCCATGTTGAGATGGTGAAATAATAGATCTACAAAAATGTTGCAATTGAGAAGCGATTAACTTTTCAAATGCTTTAGGAATAGCGGACAATTTAGAAATACCCCTATAATTGGATGCTTCGGACTTTTTTACCATTTTTATGAAGAGGAATTATATAAGATTCCTTCCATATAGACGGAAAATGACAAGATTTAACGGACAACGAAAAAGTTTTTGAAGTGGCTTACATAGAGCCTCAGCACAAAATCTGAGTACACAACCAGGTATTCCATCAGGACCAGGTGTGTACACAGGTTTTACTAAATTAAGCACGCTAATAAGCGAACTTTCATCGATCGAAGGACTACAAATACAATTAGACCTATTTATCTGATAAGGATACAAAAGATTCGCTCGGTATTCCGTTGAGGAATATGTTGTTGTGAAGAAATCAGCAAACAAATCGGCAATCGCTTGATCAGAGTCCGCTATATTATTTCCAAACGATAAGATTGATGGGTGGACATCCATCTTACGTTTAGAATTCACAAAACTATAAAACTGTTTAGGATCACGGGAAAACTCAAGCTTACAACGCTTGAGGTAATTATTATAGCAGTGCTTGTTAAGCAACATAAAATTGGAGCGAGCAACTGCGTAAAGAGCAAAGTCTGAAGAACGTCCCGATTTCTTGTATTTTTTATAATATCTGGATTTGACATTTTTCAAGTTGGATAGCTCACGAGAAAACCAGGGAGGTCGGTGAGACGACACTGGAGCCCTCAGTGGGACACAAACCCTAAAAAAGCGAACCGAGAGTATCATAAAACAACGAGATAGCAAGATCCATGTCTGAGCAACTATATAAGGATGACCAGTCAGTTCTCAGAATGAGCTCATTCAGTTTAACAAAGTTAGTCTTGCGAAAATTACGAGATTTAATCACAGGACTGACACCAGCAATCGGTGCACGAAACGACAGATCTACAGATAAATCCAAAGTAGGATGAAAATTGTCTTCGGGCAAGACTAGAGGGTCGGTTCTAGTTACTGCACAGTTGGTGGAATCCAACACAAATATCAGATCTAAGGATCTGCCTATGTTATTTCGCACAGGGTTTATTTGAGCTAATGATAACTCAAAAGGCCATCAACGAAGCAGTGAGATTTAGAAGGAAGCAACAAAGCAGATTCATCAGATTGAGACCATACTATTTCTGGTAAATTAAAGTCACCAAAGACGATTAAGATATCTCTATTAGAAAGCAATGAAGAAATATATCGAATAGAATCTAAATGTTTTGCGTACACCGCCATGTCGGATTGTGGCGGAACGTAAGAACAAGTAATGTAGACAGAGAAAGACTTGAATCTGACCTTAACGCTAACAAACTCAATCTCCAGAATGTCCGGTGAATGAATTTGGTCAGAAGTTAAGGCCGAGTCAACAGCAATCAGAACTCCTCCGCCTACACGAGAAGTCCGATCACATCTAAAAATTGAAAATTTTGCGGAAAGAACAGATGCATCGTTAATATCGGGTTTTAACCATGTCTCAGTAAACACTAAAATTTTAAATTCAAATGCTAGACTATCTAGATAGAGTCTAGGAAGCTTAGATTTAAGTCCTCTCACGTTCTGATAGGCCAGATGAAGGGACGAGATTAGTTTTTTGGAACACCAGCCGATGCTGATATTCCGGAAGATGAAGAATTAGATGGGATAGAAAGCCTAACCGGATCTCGAGTTTTCTTTTTGGCCGTGTATTCTTTTACTAAAATGTGATCCGGCCAAAAACTGCTATGACATATACAGTCGAACAGTTCAACTGGAACACTTATTTTAAAAGAGGATATCTCCCTCGAATATTTAAATTTAAATTTTTCCACCGCTATTTTAGCATTATAGTGATGAGCTTGAATTTTTGTCTTAATAAAAGCTAAGACATCATCCGACGAATGTTCGGGATCAAGCCTTGAAACAAATATATGTTTCTTAGGTGGAACTCCAGTTAAAGGTTTATAGGAACCAGGCCGCAAATCAACCGCAGCGTCAGCGACCACGATTGAATCCGCCTGCGTGTCCGGTATTGCACCTCCAACTGGACTACTATCGGCAATATCAACAGTTATTGATAATTGCCCGACTTTTCGGATACTACAGCTTTGTTCGTCTGCAAAGAGAGACCATTTCCTGGAGAAACGGAGATAGCCTCTTCCCTTGCGACCACCTTGAGAAATGGGGGTGGTGAACGAAATAAGCTGCGGAGGATTTGTCACAGTGAGCAGTGAAGGAGTTTGTGGAGCTACGGCCGAGACGGGATTGGGCACAGGCAAATGCAAGGACAGATTGCGCATACTGGTTTTCTTGCGCTTTGGAGACTCATTTAACAGCTTATAGCTGCTAAATTCGCTCTCCACAGCATTGAACTCATCGTAGAGTTTACGAAAACCAGATGACAATTTCTTCAATCTGTCCCTGGTTTGCCTCATAAACACCCTCATTTCAATCTCAACCTCACGGCATGAGTCACAACCCCATTTGAGCCCCCTTTTTGCTCCAAACAATCCTTTACCCTGGCTGTGTAGCCAGCACATTTAACGTGCATGACGTTGTCACACAGCCAACAGGAAAAAATACGTTATGGGGTGAAGGGGGTTCAAACACTTTTTGCTTGAGCAGACAGACATTTTTAATTCAATTAATACTCAAAAATTTTATAAAAAAAAATTAAATATCAAAAAGGCCAAAGAAAAAAACTCACTCAGATTTGTTAAGCAAATTCGACACTGGGGTCAAACTCACAGAGAAAATTAGTGCAAGAACTAAGAGGAACTAAGCACTACACAAATACACGTATCACTTGTACGCGAGACAGAGATAGATGCGAGCGCGAATAAAAGAAATTAGAAAAAAAGAGAGCGGGAGAACCAACAGCACTGCACATGCAACAACAATGCGTTGGCGAGAGCGGTTTTAAAGCGGTAAAAAGTACAAACGCAAGAGCAAAGAATAACAAAAACAACAACACTGCTGTAAAAAGTTTTGTTGTGTTTTTCAAATATTAAGTTCAATGCTTTGATTTTGCTTTTGTAAAGTTAATTAAACAAAAAAGCGCAATGACAAAAATTTAAATGACAGAATAATGTCAATAGTTATTGCTAAAAATAATTAGCTGAATTTTTAGGCAGGCGCGGTGAGTTTAAAACCGAAATAAAAGAAATTATGCAGGAGCACAGAAAAACACGTCTATCCACGATGAAGAAAGAAACGCTTCAGATGTTAGGTTACGTGTTAGATTAAGATAAACCTAGAAAATAGTTGTTAGTCTTATAAGCCTATATAAGAGATCCAACAAACAAATAAAACGTTAAAAAAAAAAAAAAAACTTTTGCAGCTCATCTAAAAACGGTCTCTCTGCCAAATCCGTCTAAGTCCTCTAACTCCTCTAAGCACCCCAGTGGAAAGTGAGCTACTGAAATTTCAAGCGGAGGAAGTGTCTGCAATTATTAAAAACTATCTTAACCCAAGAAAGTCTCCTGGTCATGACAAAATAACTCTGAAAATGATCCGAGAACTACCGATCTATGCCGTGCAACACATCTGCAAACTCTTCAAGGCAATAGTAAAAAGTTGAATAAAAATCAATAATCATAATGATCCCAAAACTGAAAATGATATCTTTAAAACAGCTCCAGTAATTTATTTTTCTTAAATTGCGGAGGCGGAAGTGGGCGTTGCCTATGCATGAGACGGAGGTTGACACCAAATTTCGTAGCTCTAGTTTTTATAGTCTCTGAGATCTAGGACGGACAAGCGGACGGACGACGGACAGATAGACGTATGTTAATCTACTCGGCTTGTGATGCTGATCAAAAATATACAACTTTATGGGTTTTGCTGTTACATATATTTTGGTGACATTAATATACCGTTTCACCTTATGCGTACAGGGTTTAAAAAATCGGAGGCTGAGAAGTTTGGAGCTAAGCGAAAGGGAAAGTGGATAGACCCAGTGCAGTCCGAGCTTACTGACAGACGGACGGATATATACATTATGGCATCGGAAAAGTTTATTTTTGCCTGTTACATACATTCTGGCTATTTTAATATACTCTATAAGCTATACCCATCTAATGGGTACAAAAACATATAATATTATAACAACACATTCGTTTATTGGGGATGTCTCAAGAGGAATGGGAAACTGCTCTGTCTAACGAATATGTCAAAAAAGAATAAGAATAAGTATACTATTTTCGAAATATAATAAGCAACCCTTGCACTGATTTCGCTTAAAACTTCATTTATTTTGACCCTGAGTGGATACAAATCAAATTAAAACTCAGCAAAAATTAAGCAAAACTATACCCTGTACCAAGTAGAGATATTTTATGTAGACAATCACTTTCAAAGTTGCCAGCGATTTGAAATAAAATTTGCCTAACATGCTGCTGCAGCGCACGCACGCTGTCTCGCTCACTCCTGCCTGTCAATATCGTAGTTGCCGTTCTAGTACAAAACGGATATGGGTATATCTACGATCTTTATTGTTTGGTTTGGTCACTAGGTGCATTTTGGCTACATTTGTAGATATCGTAACGATCCTTATTCGTTCTGATTTTTGGCAGAGCCGGATTTTAGGTGTCGAGGTTCGACACAGCAAATTTATATGTGCGCTGGTGAAGTAAGAAGATGTCGCTTGGAATATCTCCTAGTCTTCCCTCACTATGCCAGGAATACTCCTGGTCTTCCCTAAGCTGCGCTAGTAATACTCCTAGTCGGCCTTGCCTGTGCCAGGACTACTCCTGGTCTTCATAACTGTGCTAGGAATACTCTTAGTCTTTGTTTGCTAGGAATAACTCCTAGTCTTTGATTTAACTCTAGGAATAACTCCTAGTCTTTGCTATGCTGCTTGGCCGTAGATCTTCGCCAGGACTCGAATTTGCTAATCTTACAGCCGTTGCCTTCACTTGTTGACTTCACTTGATATTTCTCACGCCGTACTTTACTTGTCGTCGCACTATATTATAGGCATCTTGACCCAATCAGGACGCGTCGTGAACTCCTGACCCGTTACGGTTACTTTTCTATCCGTTTTCGTTTTGCCTCGAAATCTTTCCATCGCTTTTCGTTTCGATCGGCTGTCTCTGCCGCTCACCCAGCATAGCTTGCTTGTTGCTATGCATGGTGAAATTCTTTCACTTTGCAAGCGTCGCCTTCTATTTCACTGAACTCCCATCCTCGGTTGCCAACGGCGTCTCCTTTTCGTTCTCTCCTGGTCTCGTACTGGCCACGCGATTTCCGCCGCCGCCACCACTTTTACCCACCGTACATCTCTCTTTTATACAACTAAGATTAATTTAAATCTATAATGACATTCCTAATACAATAAAAGAAAATCATAAACTAAATGCATATAATTGAATAACTAAATGAATACAAAAATATATATATATAAATTTATAATAAATATAAATAAAACTAAATAATTGATATAAAATAATACCACCGAAGTCCCCAAACTAACATTGATTAACATATGGCTGCAATAATATACATTTAAGTTGCCTATTATTTGATTATGTTCAAATATTACCGCCTTCAAAACTTCTATTTGGTTTAATTATTGCAGCCATTTTCCAGTGGCTGTC
>JAECWY010000520.1:0-18761 GCA_018151275.1 Drosophila prosaltans | reverse complement strand
ACGTTCTGTTTGAGCACATTTTGTTTTTGTAGCCGTTCCGAGTTACAGAACTGTGTTCCACCAAAAAGCGCTAAGCCAAAGAAGCGAGAACCAGTTTTTTATGGAGTACTAATGATCATATAATTTATTTAAATGATGTAGTTGATTATTGATCTTTATTTGCGACTGACTGGCGGACTCCAAATATTTCTAGAAACTAAAACTTATAACATCTTATTAAGACCCAAGAGCCCCCATAGCCAACCAAGAATAGCTGAATCAGCGCCTCTTGCCATCCAGTTGGTAGCCACGGTCAATGCGCCTCAGCTGGAGGACCACTATTTTGACTAAATTGCTGACGCTGCGCCTGCAACTATGTTGCAATCGCTTCCGTTCTCTTATTTGCTTGGCTGGTCATAACTTATATCTGATACAGCCTCCACCACCATTTTCAACCAAATTCGAAGTTAATATGTTTTATACAACTATCACATAGCTTCAAAGTTTGTAAAGCCTCAACTTTTTTCTTAGCTTTTGTTTTTGTTCTATGTTTATAACATGCATAATTTCTTGGTGTTCTCCTTAACACTATTTGTCTTGCAATCCACTGGTATGGGCTATTCCATAATGAATTTGAAGATAACATTGTTGCTACCCACTTCATTCGATTGAAACCAAACTGGTTTACTTGTTTTAATCTCTAAAATGACTTTATTGCTCAGTTTTTATAAAGTTTATTGTACTTTTTGAAGGGCTACAGGAAAAGCGTGAATAAGTCTATAGATCCTTTTTGAAATTCCCAATACAGAGCACACCCCCTACCTATTAGATTAAATTTGGAGAAATAGACTCCGTGCCTATATTATAGAGATTTGTTAATTTTTTCTGACATGTTAACAAACTTAATAAGCTTGTTTTTCTTCAGATAAGATATCGATTTGGGCTGTATGATGAAATAAGGAGTAACTGTGGAAAGCAAGTACGGCATTGCAACTGGATTCGATTTCTCAGACTTTCTACAACATATGATTCGAATGTAAATCTTATCTGTACAAAGTTTAAAGGCGACCCCATGTATGAAGTTGTAAAGCCAATTATGGCCCATCAGGAGGTTTTAGTATACTATATGCCAGAAGATCCCGAGGAGAATATTTTAACGCTTCTACATTCAACATTACATAGACAAGCAATTGACTCCATACTACAAGGTAATATTAAAAAAATTATTTCTAAATCCCTAATCACCATTTTTTATCTTTAGATAGTCCACTGGACCTTTCTCTATCGTTGATGCATTCAATCCCGAATTTACCCATTTCTCCACCCTCCAGCGAAGATGAACAAAAGTCAAAATTAAACAATTTATCTAGATCTCATTTGTCACTAACCGATTTAACAGTTTATAATTTCCCTTCTACATTAAGCAAAGAATTGAAACATACCGTTGACAAAAATTTGCCATCTTTGCAATCAAGTAAATATTTCAAAAGAAATGCAGCTCAAAATGAAAGGTCGTTGCTTCCTTGTAATATCTGCAGGAAAGGATTTGATCGACCAAGTCTGTTAAAAAGACATATGAGAACGCACACTGGTAAGTTAAAAATCTAGTTAGTTATATTTATTAATTGAGTAATAATAATTAGTTACGATTTTCCTTAAAAAGCTTTTGTTCTTAGATTTAATTAAAAAATATATCTTCTATTTTATCGCTGAGTCCATAAGTGGAGGTAAAACCTCCATTATTTAATAATAAAAGACATGAAAATCTGTGTATATAGTATTGTAGTTGTTTCTGTGGTTTTTGGTTTTTTTTTTTTCTATTTCTTTGCTCCAGCTCGCGACCGCACATTGTTGTTTGATGTATTTTCATACTCTGTATTCAGAGATTAAAAGGGTATATTTAAGTCGGAAAATTGTATCCAACAGGCAGAATTAATCATTTTCAACCCCATAAAATATATATAATGTATGTTGTTTGTCTGGCTAGTTTTTAACTCCGCTTTATTTCAATCGGCTAGCGGAAAGCTTTAAAATTTCCCACAAAACGAAGTCTTGCATTCGTTGTGAGCGGCTGTACATTTTGCATTTATGCTTTATGCGATGTTTGCTAATTACAGTGGGGCGAAGTAAATTAATTTGCGGACATAAATTTCGGCAACATTCCCTCCCAGTAAGCGGACTCATCCGGAGGAGTTTACTCCCTTATTGCCGACATCAAGGACTGCTAATTTAACTGCTGGTCTCCATAGAACACCAATCTGCGTCTGCACTTTCGCACTTCTTACTTGGCCATCTGCTGCAGTGGTGACGTCAACGACCCGATCTCTCGTCCAAACTTTTCGATTCTGGTTTTCATCGACTATTAATACGATGTCTCCTTTCTCGAGAGGCTTCACCTTTTCATGCCACTTGCTCTTTCGAGTAATGTTGGGTAGCACTTCCTTAAGCCATCGGTTCCAAAATTGGTTGGCAAGCATCTCGCTCTGGCGTAGGGTCCATTTGTAGTTGATCTTGTCAGCTTCGCAAAACGGCTTTTCACCACTTGACAACCCAAGCAGCAGGTGATTCGGCGTTATAGCTTCTTGGTCCTCGTGATCGAGAGATAAATGTGTTAACGGTCTCGAGTTGACTGTCATTTCCAACTCCGACATTGCAGTGAGCAGACTTTCATCAGTAAAGTTCTGGTTTGGAATTATGCGATCCAGTACGCATTTGATAGAACGCACCAAATGCTCCCAGGCGCCACCCATGTGTGCAGCCGATGGCGGGTTGAAATACCAGGCTATTCCTCGCTTCGCTAGTTGTTGATGCATCTCTGAGTCGTCTAGATGAAGCTTTTCTTGTGCCGTTATCACTGTAGACTTCTTTCGGTATCTCGCGACTTGCTATGTGACGGCGCAAACCCATCAGACATGAGTTTGTGGAGAGACTAAGGACGATCTCGATGCTTATTGCTCGCATTGTGAGGCAAGTTATTATCATGTCCCAGCGCTTTAACGCCTTCCGTCCATCGATAACTGTGAGCGGGCCAAAATAGTCAACGCCCACATAGGTGAACGCTGGCTTAAAAGGCAGCCAACCTGGCTCTTGGTAACGGTGCCATTAGTGGTGGTACAGGCTTGGTATTCTTCAACTTACATCTTTGACAGCTTCGGCGTATTCCTTTAAGAAGAGGTCTTAGTTTTGGTATATAATGTTTTTGCCTCACCTCATTTACGGTCGTTTCGTGATTAATGTGGTAATATTTTTCGTGATAGTGGCGGACTATTAGCGTGGTTGCCCAATACTGGGGTGACAAAGCAATCCTCCCTTTTGGAACGTTGGCAAAATGGCTTGCACGGTCGCTTATGCACAATACGCCATGCTCATTTATGTAGAGTTGTAGCCTCCAAAGCGGGCTGCTGCGGCATACGCTTTTCCCCTTCTCAACAGCTGCATACTCGTCTCCATAATTTTCCTGTTGCATGACTCGATATAAGAACATTTGTGCTGCGACGATATGATCCACTCGCACTCGTGTATCCCCATTTGAATTGCGGATTTTATTAATTAGCTTCTACTTGTAGACTAGACAAATGGCAACAGCTCTACTAAGTCGGTTCCAGTTGGAAAAATATTCGTAGTTTATTTTTGCCCTTTCTTTTCGCATATAAAGAAAACGAGGGCGCAGTTCCTCGGTTACTGCATCTTCTGTGGCGATCCTGCCCGGCCATGTTGCCGGCGGCGATTTGAGAAACTCAGGCCCGTTGAACCATTGCTTGTATGCTTCGGGCGTATGTTGACTTTTGGTGGCAACAACTGCAACATTAAGCTTGCTCGGCACCCATCTCCAGTTGTTGATATCTGTGAGCTCCGAGATTTCTGCTATTCTGAACATGACATACTGCTGATATCGTCGGGAATCTCCGTTCAACCATGCCAATACAGTTTTCGAGTCTGTCCATAAATGACATTCCTGTTTCGCATCAGTCTTGCTCCTGTCACTGCGGCTTGCAGCTCTAAGCGTGGAATAGACAGTGGTTGCAATGGTGCAACTTTAGATTTAGCTGAAACGAGTCTCAAAAGTGTATTATTTTTGTGCTCAATCCTGAAATAAGCCACAGCTGCATAAGCGTCTTCTCCAGCATCTACGGATACGTGGAGTTGAACTTGGCAATCTTCGGCTCTCCACTGTAGAAAATAACATCTCGGAATTCGAACTTTGGCAATCAGTGGAAGAAATGATACCCACCTCTGCCACATATCATGGAGGTCTGGTGACAGTTCCTCTTCCCATTCGATTTTTGATCGCCACACTTGTTGGAGCAAGATTTTAAGATACATCATGATGCAGGATACAAAACCCACTGGGTCGAAGACTGTCATTAAAACTTGTAGAACTTCTCTTTTGGTTGGCACAATATTCGTTGTTATTATTTTGCGCTTTAGACGCACAAACTTTAGGGCATATGTGAATGCGTCTTGATCTGGGTTCCATTGCATACCCAATATCTTTTCGTGGACGTTGAACTCTTCCCTGTTGAAGAATTGTTTTTCATCTTGGATTGTAGCCTTGAATTGGAGCACCACTTATGCATGTGAAAACCACCTCGAGCATGTACTTCTCGAACGTCTTTGGCCAGAGCAACAGCTTCCTCTGCTGTGTGACAAGAATCGATGTAGTCGTCCACATAATGGTACTTGCGTATGGCTGTTGATGCAGATGGGAACTCCTTTTCATGTTTTGCGGCGCTGAACGCTGTCACGGACATAATGCGCTATGCAGGGTGAGCACGTAGCTCCGAATGTAAGCACATTTAATTGAAAAACTTCAACGGTATCCGTCACCTTATTGAGCCACAAGAAACGCTGTGCTTTTGCGTCTTCTTCTCGTACTTTGTCAGGTTTGTGTGGATTACGTACAGTAAATATAGGCAGATACCATATGTCATCTTGTTTGCGCAGCAATTCTTGGTCATCTAACCTTTTGACGTAGCCTTTGTCAATGAGGTTTTGTATTTGTTTATTCAAGTCCGCAGCTAATTGGGGATCACTTTTCATTTTTCTTTGTAGACAAAATAGCCTTTTTTTTGCCGTTAGAAGACTGTCAGGAAATTGTCGAGTGTCTTCCTTCCAAAGTAATCCTGCGGTATAATTTCCCGCGCTGTAATTTGTTGTATTTTCCAGAATCTTCAATGCTCTTTGCTCCTCTGGCGATTTTGTTAGCTTTGGCGAAATATTTTCCTCCATAAGCATGTTTTGCTTAACCATTTCATGCAGGTCCTGGTCACAGAGGCACCTATGAAGGTTAAGCTTGTTGCCGGCTCCTCCAAATACAGTCCATCCTAGCCTCGTCTTTGCAGCAATGGGTTGCTGCCACTTGCCCTCGCGCACCTTTTGCGAAGGTGGGGGTTGTTGATGCCGATGATCATTTTTGGGACTATCTTTGTATAGCTCGGTAATGGTAGATTTCTTAGACGTGGATATGTATTTTTTAATTGATCCGCTATCATCGTCTCCGCATGCAGACCTAGGGACTTGACTGTGTGAACATCATTTATTTTAAATGATTTATGGTCTCGTCCTTGCTTGGAGATTTTTTAATTCAGCCGCTTGGATTGCGGCTCATCTCGTCTGACATTTCCAGCCCAGTTACTGCATAGAGGGCTGGGACCACCTTTTTCGCCTAGCTCCTTGGCTAGGCTTTCCTCCATCAGCGTTAAAGTCGAGCCATCATCCATGAAAGCATAAACATCGATTGACTTCGATCTTCCATGCAAGGTGACTGAAATGATTCTGAAAAAAATCTGTTGTGTTAGTTGATGACTCACGATGGTTATGCAGAGCACTCGTTGTCGCTTCATTGTAGAGGAGACTGTGGTGCTTTGTCTTGCAGCCGTTTATGTTGCATAAAGTTTGTCTCCAACATCCTCCTTTGTGCCCTTTTAAGCACTGGTAGCAAAAGCGATGAGCCTTGATCGCATCCCACCTCTCTTTCACACTCATTCGTCTCAATTTGCCACACGATATCACTTTGTGATCTTCTTGACAAATCACACATGGGGCTCCTTTATGACTCTCGGCAGCGACGGCGGCGGTGTGGGTGTGTAGAGCAGCCCTGTTTGGTTTCCTGTGGTCGCTTTCGGGAGGAATATTGGGCGTAGATACTCGACATGCGGCTTCAGCTAGCTTTGGGAAGTTTATTGGTTTCGAACGAAGTGCCCAGTTAAGCATCATTTCAGGCCCCAACTTTTGGATGAGCTCTTGCAGTAAGGTTGGGTTATTTAGATGCGCGTCTAGCTTGCTTGCTTTCATTGTAGCACACATATTTTTAACCGTGAACGCGAACTCAATTAGTGGTTCAAGTTTGCCCTTCGGTGATGGTAAATTGCGGACATTCTCTATGAGATGCTTCAATATGAGTTCTGCACGACCAAAGTACATTTTTAAAGTGCCTATGGCATTAGGCAGCATCTCTTGAAACATCAAGCTATCTCGCATGGCATCGAGTGCTCTTCCTTTCAGACATCTCTGCAAGCGAAGCGTGTTCTCCTCGTTGGTATATCCGGCGATTCGAGTGCTGGTCTCATAGGAGCTAAAGAACAAAGGCCAATCTTTGGGGTCTCCATTAAAGATTGGTAGGTCCCTCGGCATAGAATGACGAGCAGCTATTTGTTGCTGCGTTATGCCAGCGGCGACGCGTGGCATGGTTTGGGCTCTTGTACTTGCTGCCTGTGGAGTGCTGTTACCACTTGGATTCATCATTTGTCCGCAAACTCCAGTATTTGGCATGTGATGACCAGTTGCTGCTCCACCTGACTGCACGTGTTTTGTCAGAAGGGCATACTAGCGCTTCAAATATTCTCTTTCGAGGCACATTTCCTCTTCTAAATGTTGTAAAAGCAGCTGACGATCTTCCTGCATTGCTTCCTCCACTACGTGTTGGTTGGTTACCTCGGGCTGGCTAGCCGTGACTTGACTTCAGTACATACTGACTCGGGCTTAGAAGTGAGGTTATGTTCTTCTGTGACTCCAACGGCCTGGCGACGACTTAGCGTGATGCACGTGGCGCACATCCAGGAGCTCGACGTGGCACTGTTATCCGCTCCCCAACATGTGCAATGAAATTGGCCTGCACACCTGGAGCGTGTTAGCATCTCCTGACTGTCTGGAGCGCTGCACAGTCCACAGCTGTTGTTTGGACTCATCTTTGTTGCTTATTTTTCGCTGTAACTGCGGCGGCAATGAACTTCTTTCCTGATGGATTCGCTCAACGTAGGGAGTCAAGTTGGAATCCGATCCTCTTTAGGTGTTCGAAGAACTTCAAACTTTACCGTAGGATTTTCACAGAAAATCCGTATAATTTCTCAATAGAAATTTTAAAGAAATGTTGTTTGTCCGGCTAGTTTCTTAGCTCCGCTTTATTTCAATCGGCTAGCGTAAAGCTTTAAAATTCTAAAAATACATTTTAACTTACATTTTTCTTAATATTAAACAATTCTTACTAACTCTAGTCTGGACTCTTAGGCCGCTACCAAACAACTGTACTAACATCACGCGTTATGCTTCTATATACCTTAACTTATATATACATGGGAAAAGTACTGCACGAAAATAGAGTAGAAAAGAAACACGCACAAAACTAAGTCTTGCATTCGTTGTGAGCGGCTGTACGGCTGTGCGATGTTTGCTAATTACAGTGGGGCGAAGTAAACTAATTTGCGGGCATAAATTTCGGTAACAAAGTATATGTATATATATAAAGTATATATATATATATATATATAGATAAAGTATATATAATATATATATTTCGGATCAGCATCACTAGTTGAGTCGTTTGAGACAGGTCTTTCTGTTTGTTCATGTGAACACCGGTAGAGCTACCAAATTTGGTTTGTAGATCCGTTCAGTGTGGACCCAGATCAAGTTTAAAATTTTGGGCTAACTAAAGTAACCAAACTAAAAATATTGGATATCTTATTTGTTACACTTTATAATTTGGCGAAAATGCATTATCTGACCAAAAAAAGTCGAAATCGTGCTTGTTAGGCGAATTTCATACTCTATTTATGGCGATTTCGAGAGCGTAATCAGCCATAAAGACTACTTGCTTGCTTCAGTTTAAAGTGCATTTGCTATAGATTTAAAAGCATTTTTTTTGATTATTCCTTTTTATTTGTTATTTTATGGTATATATATGTCGGAGATAAATTAGGGTATTGCACTGTCTAGCATACCTTTTGGTATTGTAGTGTGGTTATATCTCTCTGTCTAGTCGATGACTCGGTTGTGCCTCTCTACTTTAGTCTCATACGTCATTCTTGTAATATTAGGCTGGTAACATTAAGTACAGTTACAGTGACTTCTGTCCTGTAAGTTTAGTAGTGAGTATTGTCATGTTAATTTGACATTGACTACTGATTCATGGAAGTTGGCATTAATTGCTTAGTCATGCAGGTGTTGTAGTATTAGTGAATATTTGACTGTGTATGTATTTGAGCGGGATGACAGCCTGGCTGCCATCGAGTGTGGTCCGGTGTAATGCCCAGGCAGTTGAGACTGCGTAGTCAGTCTGCAACAGAAAGGCAACCTACTCGGAACTCGTTGCGCTAAATAATATGAAAACTAATAACTCAACTTTAACTGGAGACGTCGAGGGAACTCCGACATCAGAAGTGGGATCTGGCCCTCAGGCTAAAAATTTCGATGGACCACTGCGGGAATTATGCAGTTTCAAAATCAAAACTTGCTCGACATACTGCAGGCAATAAAAGGAACGACATCCGCCTCGGCCCCTGTTCGATCAGTGCAACTACCAAAATTTAATCCAGACAAGCCGGGTGCCATCGTGATGCAACACTGTCAAAATTATTTTGAAGGAAAATTCATTAAAAGGCAGTGCGTTAGTTGTGTCGTTAAGTGCGGCGTTGGAAGGGAACTCTTCCAAATGGTTGTCGCAAGTGTGTTATGCTGACATTACCTGGCCCGAGTTCCGAGAATTGTTCATACAGCGATTTGACACAATAGAAACACCAGCCGCAATGTTTCTTAACATGCTGTCAAATAGACCGAGAATGAGGGCGATTGCATTGCAGTCCATGCAAGCCGTATGGTCACAGAGCTGACAACAAAATGGCGTCATATGGAAACGGAGGAGATAGCTGTATCCGTGACTCTCGCAATGCTAGCAAATTTTGATAGCCGATTGCAGCGATTGAGTTTTACATCTAATGTGCTTAAGAGAAGAGAGTTGCAGTCTGAGCATTTGAGGGCATTTGCATTTAACAAAAGTAAAAGTTCCACTCAAGAGAACGCTTCCTCAAGTGACATTAAGCGACAGAAAATGTCAGCAATCAAATGTCATTTTTGTGGGAAGTTAGGTCACAAGATGTCTGAGTGCAGAGCGAAGCAATAGCAAAAATCTGGATCGTTAATGATGGACCGCAGTGTCAGGAATCCAACGAGATCATCGCAAAAATTCAATGTAACCTGTTTCAAGTGTGGTGATAGGGGGTCACATTTCCACGCATTGTGACAAGAACTGGGTAAACAATTCCAAGGACTTGAATCAGACGAAAAGAGTGCAATTTTGTGACGTCGTTGGACCCAATTCAGAGATGGTGCACCAGGACGAGACGTTCATTACTACATTTGACTCTGGATCTGAATGCTCGTTAGCTAAAGAAAAGATAAGTATTAAGTTAGTGGGTAAGAGAATCCATAATGTAATTAGGTTAAAGGGTATCGGAACTGAGGGGATTTGTTGTACATTGCTAATTCTTAGCAATGAAAAGATTAATGGCCATTTGATTGAAATATTGTTCCATATTGTAAACAACAAGTATTTGAAGGATGACATTGTCATTGGTCGAGAGGTTCTTTCACATGGTTTCAATGTCATAGAATCACCAGAAAAATTTGAAATTGTTAGCGCGAAAATTGTAAATTATTGTGCAAGTGATCTGCAAATTAATGAATTGAACACTGATGTTAGTGGGCAAGACAAAGACACATTATTAAGGGTATTCCTAATACTAGGGCGACGATTGGGGAAATGACCATTAAGTTAATGGATCCCAGAAAACTGGTTCAGAGAAGACCATATAGACTTTGTCCAAACGAAAGGGAATTAGTGCGGGCTAAAATTAAGGAACTTTTGGAGTCTAATATTATACAACCAAGTTGTTCACCTTTTGCTAGCCCCGTTATGTTGGTTAACAAAAAGGATGGTTCTCATCGTTTGTGCGTAGACTATCGGGAGTTAAACGCTAACACAGTCTCCGATAGATACCCTTTGTCCCTTATTTCGGATCAGATTGCTAGACTGCATAGAGCAAACTATTTTACCTGCTTAGATATGGCGAGTGGGTATTATCAAATACCTTTGCACAAGGATTCAGTGAAATGTACGGCGTTTGTCACTCCTGATGGACAATATGAGTTTTTGGTAATGCCATTTGGACTTAAAAATGCGCCGTACTGACAGCGTGCAGTAATGCAAGCTCTCGGAGATCTTGCAAATACGTTTGTGGTTGTTTATATGTTAATTGTAGCGTTAACAAAGAGTGAAGCTTTGGAACGACTTAAGATTACGTTAAATGTTCTAACAAAGGCGGGATTTTCATTTAACATAAAATGTGCTCTTTTCTTAAGACATCCGTTCAGTATTTGGGATATGAAGTGAGTGCAGGTGAGATTCGTCCAAATTCGCGTAAAATTGCAGCGTTGACTGCCTTATCACCTCCTCAATCTGTTACTGCTTTAAGACAGTTTATTGGACTAGCGTCATATTTCCGTCAATTTATAGAGGGTTTTTCATGCCTCATGAAGCCATTATATTTCTTAACGTCTGAAAACGTTTTTTTCAGTTTGTTTGGAAACCAGAACATAAGCAAATTCGAAAAAAAGTTATTTCTGTTCTCACACAAAAGCCAGTTGATTGTGATTTTTGATCCGCAATACCCAATCGAATTGCATACAGATGCAAGTACTCAGGGCCTTGATGCTATTTTGTTGCACAAAATAAATAACAAGTCTCATATTATGGCTGAACAGCTTGAAGATACCGATTTAATTAATATTGTGAATAAATTTAAAGAAAATTCGTTTGAAGATCACATCGCTAGAACATACGAATTAAGAGCAGGAATTCTGTATCGGAAAATACAGCGAAATGGGAGAACTCGATCTTTACCAATTGTTCCGCGAGCTTTCAGATGGTCCGTAATAAATCAATCGTAATGATCAATCGTTTCTTTCTTCATCGTGGATAGACGTGTTTTTCTGTGCTCCTGCATAATTTCTTTTATTTCGGTTTTAAACTCACCGCGCCTGCCTAAAAATTCAGCTAATTATTTAGCAATAACTATTGACATTATTCTGTCATTTAAATTTTTGTCATTGCGCTTTTTGTTTAATTAACTTTACAAAAGCAAAATCAAAGCATTGAACTTAATATTTGAAAAAAACAACAAAACTTTTACAGCAGTGTTGTTGTTTTTGTTATTCTTTGCTCTTGCGTTTGTACTTTTTACCGCTTTAAAACCGCTCTCGCGCTCTCGCCAACGCATTGTTGTTGCATGTGCAGTGCTGTTGGTTCTCCCGCTCTCTTTTTTTCTAATTTCTTTTATTCGCGCTCGCATCTATCTCTGTCTCGCGTACAAGTGATACGTGTATTTGTGTAGTGCTTAGTTCTCTTAGTTCTTGCACTAATTTTCTCTGTGAGTTTGACCCCAGTGTCGAATTTGCTTAATAAATCTGAGTGAGTTTTTTTTCCTTTGGCCTTTTTGATATTTAATTTTTTTTATAAAATTTTTGAGTATTAATTGAATTAAAAAATGTCTGTCTGCTCAAGCAAAAAGTGTTTGAACCCCCTTCACCCCATAACGTATTTCTTTCCTGTTGGCTGTGTGACAACGTCATGCACGTTAAATGTGCTGGCTACACAGCCAGGGTAAAGGATTGTTTGGAGCAAAAAGGGGGCTCAAATGGGGTTGTGACTCATGCCGTGAGTTTATGAGGCAAACCAGGGATAGATTGAAGAAATTGTCATCTGGTTTTCGTAAACTCTACGATGAGTTCAATGCTGTGGAGAGCGAATTTAGCAGCTATAAGCTGTTAAATGAGTCTCCAAAGCGCAAGAAAACCAGTATGCGCAATCTGTCCTTGCATTTGCCTGTGCCCAATCCCGTCTCGGCCGTAGCTCCACAAACTCCTTCACTGCTCACTGTGACAAATCCTCCGCAGCTTATTTCGTTTACCACCCCCATTTCTCAAGGTGGTCGCAAGGAAGAGGCTATCTCCGTTTCTCCAGGAAATGGTCTCTCTTTGCAGACGAACAAAGCTGTAGTATCCGAAAAAGTCCGGGCAATTATCAATAACTGTTGATATTGCCGATAGTAGTCCAGTTGGAGGTGCAATACCGGACACGCAGGCGGATTCAATCGTGGTCGCTGACGCTGCGGTTGATTTGCGGCCTGGTTCCTATAAACCTTTAACTGGAGTTCCACCTAAGAAACATATATTTGTTTCAAGGCTTGATCCCGAACATTCGTCGATGATGTCTTAGCTTTTATTAAGACAAAAATTCAAGCTCATCACTATAATGCTAAAATAGCGGTGGAAAAATTTAAATTTAAATATTCGAGGGAGATATCCTCTTTTAAAATAAGTGTTCCAGTTGAACTGTTCGACTGTATATGTCATAGCAGTCTTTGGCCGGATCACATTTTAGTAAAAGAATACACGGCCAAAAAAAGAAAACTCGAGATCCGGTTAGGCTTTCTATCCCATCTAATTCTTCATCTTCCGGAATATCAGCATCGGCTGGTGTTCCAAAAAACTAATCTCGTCCCTTCATCTGGCCTATCAGAACGTGAGAGGACTTAAATCTAAGCTTCCTAGACTCTATCTAGATAGTCTAGCATTTGAATTTAAAATTTTAGTGTTTACTGGAGACATGGTTAAAAACCCGATATTAACGATGCATCTGTTCTTTCCGCAAAATTTTCAATTTTTAGATGTGATCGGACTTCTCGTGTAGGCGGAGGAGTTCTGATTGTTGTTGACTCGGCCTTAACTTCTGACCAAATTCATTCACCGGACATTCTGGAGATTGAGTTTGTTAGCGTTAAGGTCAGATTCAAGTCTTTCTCTGCCTACATTACTTGTTCTTACGTTCCGCCACAATCCGACATGGCGGTGTACGCAAAACATTTAGATTCTATTCGATATATTTCTTCATTGCTTTCTAATAGAGATATCTTAATCGTCTTTGGTGACTTTAATTTACCAGAAATAGTATGGTCTCAATCTGATGAATCTGCTTTGTTGCTTCCTTCTAAATCTCACTGCTTCGTTGATGGCCTTTTTGAGTTATCATTAGCTCAAATAAACCCTGTGCGAAATAACATAGGCAGATCCTTAGATCTGATATTTGTGTTGGATTCCACCAACTGTGCAGTAACTAGAACCGACCCTCTAGTCTTGCCCGAAGACAATTTTCATCCTACTCTGGATTTATCTGTAGATCTGTCGTTTCGTGCACCGATTGCTGGTGTCAGTCCTGTGATTAAATCTCGTAATTTTCGCAAGACTAACTTTGTTAAACTGAATGAGCTCATTCTGAGAACTGACTGGTCATCCTTATATAGTTGCTCAGACATGGATCTTGCTATCTCGTTGTTTTATGATACTCTCGGTTCGCTTTTTTTAGGGTTTGTGTCCCACTGAGGGCTCCAGTGTCGTCTCACCGACCTCCCTGGTTTTCTCGTGAGCTATCCAACTTGAAAAATGTCAAATCCAGATATTATAAAAAATACAAGAAATCGGGACGTTCTTCAGACTTTGCTCTTTACGCAGTTGCTCGCTCCAATTTTATGTTGCTTAACAAACACTGCCATAATAATTACCTCGAAGCGTTGTAAGCTTTTATTTTTCCCGCTGATCCTAAACAGTTTTATAGTTTTGTGAATTCTAAAAAGTAAGATGGATGTCCACCCATCAATCTTATCGTTTGGAAATAATATAGCGGACTCTGATCAAGCGATTGCCAATTTGTTTGCTGATTTCTTCACAACAACATATTCCTCAACGGAATACCGAGCGAATCTTTTGTATCCTTATCAGATAAATAGGTCTAATTGTATTTGTAGTCCTTCGATCGATGGAAAGTTCGCTTATTAGCGTGCTTAATTTAGTAAAACCTGTGTACACACCTGGTCCTGATGGAATACCTGGTTGTGTACTCAGATTTTGTGCTGAGGGCTCTATGTAAAAGCCACTTCAAAAACTTTTTTCGTTGTCCGTTAAATCTTGTCATTTTCCGTCTATATAGAAGGAATCTTATATAATTCCTCTTCATAAAAATGGGTAAAAGTCCGAAGCAACTCACTTATAGGGGGGTATTTCTAAATTGTCCGCTATTCTTAAAGCATTTGAAAAGTTAATCACTTCTCAACTGCAACATTTTTGTAGATCTATTATTTCACCATCTCAGCATGGGTTTGTAAAACGTAGATCTACTACCACTAACCTATTAGAATTTACATCTTTAACGTTCGAAGGATTTAGGAATGCAAGACAAACTGATGTCATTTATACTGATTTCAGCAAGGCTTTTGATTCTGTTAATCATACACTTCTTCTTTTAAAATTAAACAAAATTGGCTTCCCAAGCCCTTTAATTTGTTGGATTCGTGAATACCTGACAGACAGAACACAGAAAGTTCTATTCAAGTCTTCAAGTTCGGGACCATCCAAGTAACTTCGGGGGTGCCTCAGGGTGGTCATCTGGGACCACTGCTATTCACCCTTTTTATTAACGATCTTCCATCCGTTGTAATACATTCTCGTGTCCTCATGTATGCAGATGATGTAAAAGCTTGTCTCAGCTACAGAGATATTATATCACCCTCACATTTTTGCAGTCTGACCTCCAAAACTTTCAATCTTGGTGTCGACACAATTTATTAAACCTAAACACATCTAAATGCAAGGTCATGACTTTTTTCAGAAACACTCCTCAGTTAATTACCTACTTTCTTAATAACGTTCCATTAGCTTAGACTTAATGAGATGGATTGACTTGGGAGTACTTATGGACCATAAATTGACTTTTTTAAATGCGATATAAGCACTACTCATCCCGGAAAAGCCATGGGTGTTCTTAGATTTGTTAAAAGATGGTCAAAGAAATTTGACGATCCATATACAACCAAGGTTCTTTACACCTCATTGGTTCGTCCAATTTTAGAATATGCAACCTGCATATGGTCACCCCAATACGATTCACATAAAGCAAGAATAGAATCAGTTCAAAAACAGTTCCTTCTCTTTGCTCTTCGTGGTCTGAACTGGGATCATGCTATCCAACTTGCCTTCGTACTCTAGTAGACTTCTTTCACTTGACCTTCCTTCCCTTTCTAATCGTAGATTAATGCTTCGAGTCATATTTATGCACAAGCTCCTTAACGGGGATATAGACTCCCCGAGCTATTGAACCGAGTAAAACTAACAGTTCCTTGTAGACCTACTAGAAACTATATTCCCTCTAACACTTCCACGATGTACTACTAACTACCTTATGTATGAACCTTTCGAGTTCTTTGTTCCGATTATAATCGTCTTTATCATGTAATCAGTTCAGAGCTCTCGATTCCTTTACTAAAAACTTCTATCCTTTCCTATCTAGCACGTAACTAGCTATAGTGTCATCTTTTGTCTGTGTTTGTGAATTGTCCCCGCGACTCGGGCCGTGCGTTATGCGGCTTGCGCCCCTCGGTCGGTTGGGCGGGGAGGTGTGGTCACATTAGTGCTCCCGTTGGGATTCGCGCGTAAAAAAAAAAAAAAAAAAAAAAAAAAGCACATGAATCCATCGTGCACTTAGGATGGAAAAATACGTTTGACAAGGCTTATGATTATTATTGGTTTCGTAACATGTCTAAGTACATTAGAAAATTTGTGGAAAATTGTATTACGTGTAAATCGTCAAAATCTCCGTCAGGTAAAATTCAAGCTAGTCTTCAGCTGATACCAAAGGTTGATATACCCTGGCATACCATTCATATGGATATTACGGGAAAAATAAGCGGCAAGTCAGATACAAAGATGTTGATTTAACAGAAATCAGAGCGCAAGCAGTGCAAAATATCTCGGCTGCAGCAACAAATAATAAAGATCAATTTGATAAAGACAAGGCAAAGGTGATGGAGCACAAGATGGGAGATTTTGTGTTATTAAGGAACGAAGAAAGAAATCAAACGAAATTGAGTCCCAAATTTATAGGGCTTTTTCGAATAATCGAACTTTTAGAAGGAAATAGGAATATGCTCAAGTCGTTAACGAATAATAGAAAATATAAGTATGCGCATAAAGATTTAAAAAATTGCCAGATGGCCAAGCACCAACTGAGTTGGAAGATGGCGATGAAAATACTTAAACTGAATTGAAAAAAAAAAAAAAAAATAAATAAATAAATTACACAAAAAAAAAAAAAAAAAAAAAAGAAATACACAAATATCATACAAAGTTACACAATAATCTGACCAAAATTACACAAATTTCAAAAAAAAAAAAAAAAAAAATGGAGAAGGTGAAACTGTTGAAAGAGACAGTAAAGAAAACACCAGTGGGTGTGAAACTGTTGAAAGAGACAGTAAAGAGAACACCAGTGGGTGTAAAACTGTTGAAAGAGACAGTGAAGAGAACACCAGTGGGTGTAAAACTGTTGAAAGAGACAGTAAAGAGAAACCCAGTAAAGGGCAAACTGTTGAAAGAGACAGTGTTACATGAAGAATTGATCAAGTAACTTTACAAATTGGTCAAGATGCAAGCACAAGCGCAAAATGGAAGTTTTGTCGTGGCGTGTTGGGCACTTGATGTTGTGAAGCCTCTTTGGTAATGATAATGTCAAAAGTGAAAAGAAAGTTGGTCGGCTTAAGTTAAAGTTTGTTAAAAGTAACTAATCAAATTGTATTAGTGTAAGATGAAAATATTTGATTGATTATTCGAGTTAAAAGGCTATTATTGATATGAGTTTTACAAAAGAGAGGTTTAAGATTAAATTAAGTTGTATTTAAATTTGGAAATTTGTCAATAAAAAAAAAAAAATGTTCTGAAAGTCAAGGTGCCTCTATAAAATGACACGAGGACGTGTAGTAGTCAGGATGGCCGTGTCGGAGATAAATTAGGGTATTGCACTGACTAGCATACCTTTTTGGTATCGTAGTGTGGTCATATCTCTCTGTCTAGTCGATGACTCGGTTGTGCCTCTCTACTTTAGTCTCATACGTCATTCTTGTAATATTAGGCTGGTAACATTAAGTACAGTTACAGTGACTTCTGTCCTGTAAGTGTAGTAGTGAGTATTGTCATGTTAATTTGACATTGACTACTGATTCATGGAAGTTGGCATTAATTGCTTAGTCATGCAGGTGTTGTAGTATTAGTGAATATTTGACTGTGTATGTATTTGAGCGGGATGACAGCCTGGCTGCCATCGAGTGTGGTCCGGTGTAATGCCCAGGCAGTTGAGACTGCGTAGTCAGTCTGCAACAGAAAGGCAACCTACTCGGAACTCGTTGCGCTAAATAATATGAAAACTAATAACTCAACTTTAACTTGGAGACGTCGAGGGAACTCCGACATATATATATATATATATAAATATATATATATATATATATATATATATATATATATATATATATATATAAATAATATATATAAATATATATATATATTTATATATATATATATTAATATATTTATATATATATATATATATATATATATATATATAAATATATATATATTCTATATATGTCAAAGATAGAATAGGGTATTGCGTGTCTTATAGACCCATTGATACCCTATGTTCTTGTGTCACTGTCTAGTTGAGGGCTCTGGTGTCCCTTTCTATTTTGTAATCATACGCCACAATTGTTAATGAATCCGTCATGTAATTTTTGGCATTTAGTAATGTAATGTCACTAGTCAAAAGTCATGCAAGTTTGGCACTGGATGCTTAGTCATTCAGGTGACAATTAGAGATGAGCGACATATGTCGGTGTAATTAAGAGAGATAACAGTAGAGGCTGTTATCGAGTGTGGTCCAGTGGCTGACTGATTAGGTACGACGGCGTGACAGTCAAAGACTAAGAATCAAGCGGAACAGGCTGGAACTCGCTGCTCTTTCAACTACCTAAAGTTACTATGGCAGACGAATAATTCAACGAGCTTGAGCGCTCTTTGATATCAGAAGTGGGATCTGCCTTGCCACAAGCTTTGAAGTGCAAAACCAAAAAAAACTTTTGGAAATTATCCACAATTTTGCGAAGACTACCCAAGGCCACTGGCTACCAATGGAAATGCAGCGCAAGTAAGCTTGCCAAAATTTAATCCGGACGGTGATGGTGCAGGGATGCTTCAAGCCTGGTGTGCAACCGTGAAACCACTTTTTCTTGGGGAGAACGTTCTCGAAGGTTCTACCGTTCTGAAAGCCCTAAGCCAAGGCGCTGGAAGAACAATTTAAAAAAACTCGTAATGAGTTGCAACAATTACAAGCACACTCTTTCAACAAGCGCAATTTCTAGGACGACGTGGGGTACCACTGGGATCCGAACGGAAAAATTCAAGTTTTCACCATCGATGAGAATTTAATTATTGTGGAAGAGCTGGTCATAAATATGCTGAATGCCGGGATCGACTAGAGAGAACAAAGCAGGAAAAAAATCACAATGGAAGCAACGAAAGTGGTCTGACTGTATTGAAGGAGCGGTCAAACGTCAGATGCTTTAAGT
>JAECWY010000517.1:15000-25695 GCA_018151275.1 Drosophila prosaltans | reverse complement strand
AATATCGGGAGACGTTTATAGTTGCCGAGGATGGAAAAATCAACTTGCCAAGATGGAGTTTTCCATGGAACTTGCCTAGTAATTATACTAGTGTGCCCGTTCGAGGATAATGGCAAAAGCCCTCTTCATTCCCCGCTGGTCACCCTTTCTGGCGTGAACAAATGTCATTAATTTGATAAAGTGTTGATAGATTTATATGAATACAGTGCGTTAATTTTTTTAAAATTATATAATAGCATAATTATCATTGATTTTCTATGTTTATTATATGCACTTGTATGATTAACAATGCGAAAGATTCAGGATACCTTCGGGACCCGTCTTGAAACACGGACCAAGAAGTCTAACATATGTGCAAGTAATTGGGATATAAACCTAATAGCATAATTAACTTGACTAATAATGGGATTAGTTTTTTAACTATTTATAGTTAATTAACACAATCACGGATCGTTCTAAAAAGTTATGTGTAATAATATTTATATTATTTATACTGTAAGGAAGTTTTCCGGCTGGGGGTACATATCTCAGTCTCCCCCAGGGTCTTCCATTATAGAAAATTTATAATAGAATGCCGAGACCAGAGATTTGATCGAGCTACAGTGAAGGTTAATACTGCATATCTATGCTATCGCTAGGAATGCACTACAGGAAGTATAAGAGATAGAAAGAGACAGAAACTTAGAACAAATACATGGAGACATACGGTTCGGTTAGGGTACAACCCGGACACCGAACTACAATTAAGCTACTAAAATATAAGGTTACAAAAGGGGAACATATAGCTAAGTCGGTTAAGGTACAACCTGGACACCGACTTAACACAACATAACACCTGGACGTCCCAAGACTTACGTTGCGATCGACTAGGGTACAACCCGGACATCGATCGTAACACAAATCTTGGTCGCATGCCAATGGGTCCCAGCCGCCGACACAGTCAACAAGGGTACAACCCGGACGTTGACTGCGTGGCGACCTAGTACCCCTGGCACACTACAATTAACACTACACTCTCCCTGGCATTGGGTAGGGTACAACCCGGATGCCAATGCCAAAGGAGAACATGCACTACGGTGACACACACACACAAAAGGAGCGGGATGAGGGAAAGGATAGGAAAAGGGGTTAGTCCCAATCTAGTTGCACCCCAATAATTGTGACATCTTTGCTTTAACACTTTACAAACTTTATTGTAGTTTTATTCAAATCATATTTTGGCTAGATGCCACCTAACCACACTCTAAATTGATATCTATATGTATGGGATAAAAAGGGAGGTGTAGCTACTGGACCACATGGCCGACTCACCCGCTATACTGTTTCACACACTTCACAAGTATCTTCTATTATGATCAGCAGCGTCGCTTTTTCCTTGCGGATTTTTGGTTGCACTCTTTGTTTGTGTCTTGTCTTTAATTGTCTTTTTTAGGATAAGGGCCGACGGTGGGTCCTTGCACTTTATTGATCACACCTTTCACTTCTTTCACTTTTACTCTCCCGACTGTTGCCTTTGAGGGTGGTTTTCGTAATGAATTACTGCTTTTTCATTGCGCAGTCGCTGACCGCTCTTTTCGGGCTTTCGACTTTTCCTCTGCCCAGGCTCTGCCTCTGCCGACTGCGACACGCGCTTTTTCAATCGTTGTTACCATGACAACCGATTCTGTCGCGACACGCGTCGGCGTCAGAATCGTCACGTACGCAATTTTTGGTCCCGTTGCAACCAAAATAATAGAAACTGCGCAAAAGCAGCGTCGACAAATTCGTGCAAGTCCCGTTGGGCTTGCATGTGTGTGTGTGTATGTGTATATATGCGGCCGGCTAAATGCTACTGCGCAATTACTTTTGTATATAAACGAGCATACCTAAAGAGAAACTTATATATATCTATGTATATAAGCATAATGAGCATATATATAAATGGTAAGGCACCTAGAGATGAGACAATGAATTAATACGCAAGTCAGAGTATTTAGGGTTGGGCTAAATGACTTATTATTATATATTGGCTTGTAATAACAATATGCGATTTTAGGGGCCTCGTCATTGTGGCGTGGTGCCAAATTGGCACTTCGTCACACCCCCCCCTTACTTAGGGTAAGCAGGGCCGATGTATTTGATGGTGACCTGCTGGGTCTTGGTCACCCGTACATCGTAAACGCTGTCGGCTTCTTCGCACTTAAACTTTCGTTCTCGTTGTCGTTGCTGGCACTCTTCCACTTGCTGAACGAGTTGGCGTGGTAGTAGCTCCTGCACGCCTCTAGTTCGCCATCCCAGTGGGATCGCCTGCCAGGCGTGTATACGGCTAACGCTAGGAACATTATCGGCCTCCGTCGATTGGTTCGCGCTTGAGTCACCCTGCAGGCTCATCGGCTGCGGTAACGGTGACTGAGGTGGCGATATATCCTCAAAGTGGGGATAGGTTGATGACGGGGCGTCTCCTCCCTCTGGCGTGCCGTCCGAGTCGTATCCGACGGGGTTGTATGGCCGTGACATGTCCCCGAAGTCGGGTTCAATGTTGGGCGGTGGCAGCTGTACCGTTTCGCCTGCCTCTGGGTCTGTATATCCAGGTGCGATGGGCTACGGTTGTTCCTCCATGGCTCGGAGATAGCGGTGGCGTCGTCTTCTGCTTCCTGGGGGTCGGCTGCTTCGTTTGGCGATACGGGACGCCGGGGGAGAGTTGACCCTCTGGGGATCAGGAGGCGCGGCGCTCTCTTCATCCTTGGTGGCCGGTGGCGACGGGACCCAGCCCCTATAGCCGGGGAAATGCCCCGGGTCGAAGCACGCAATATCAGATAGCTCCATGGCTCGGCTCAACACGTCCACTCTAGTGACCACGGCTCTTTCGGGTGCGTCCACTATCCGCCAACAATGGATAGGCTCCTGTGGAGGTAAATTGCTGGCCGACAATGCTGGGTGGTCCTCGGTTGCCGCTGAGAGAAGGTGCGGTATTGTGGGATCGTGTTCCCTTGCCGGTTCAATGGTGGCTGACGTCTTGGCGACTTCAGCTTCCCAAGCTGCTACCACGTCTTCGATGACACCCACTATTTCGTTCACGCTGAGTTGGCGTGCCATCGTACGACTGGGGAAAAGAAAGGTGTTAGATACTCTGACTTGAGACGGTGCCCTATATTGGGGTCGGTAGGGGGCCTAACAGACTAACGTGTGTGGTTTACATGAATGAGATGCTTATGACTATGATACAATGTGAGCTTAAATGTACTAATATGAATGAGTGTTTTGTGTATGTAGGCATGGTCGGACTTGCCGTTACTTTGAGACCCCCCAACGGGGGACAGGGACGTTGGGAAGGCGCGCCTTCCATCAAGTGGCCCCTGCGAATTGATTCGTCTCTGATAAGATGACTCCGGTGGTCTTCTGTGCTTAGCTGCTGACGCCCATGGGCTGGCTCAACGCGATCGTAGATTTAATTTGTTCCTCCTCTTGGCTGCTGGGTTCGTCTGGTTGTATAGACTTCAGGTCGTCTATGTTTGCCGTGCGTCTGCGTCTGCTGTTGGTTTCTTGTAGCCGGACGATGTTTCTGGAAATAAACTTGATTACTTTGTAAGGCCCGTCGAACTTTGGGGCCAATTTAGCTGCGAAGCCCTCGGAGGCCTTGGACAGGTGGTGTTGCTTCAGGAGGACCAGATCTCCAATCGCTGGTCGCCAGTCTCTACGCCGCAAATTGTAGTGACGTTCTTGCTCCATTGCAGCTCGTTGCATGTTCTCTTGGGCCATGGTAAAAACGTCTGCCATGCGTCGTGTTCGTACTTCCGGGGACCAGGGTGTGGTGCCAAGTCCTGGTGTAACCTCGTCGTACAGTGCTCCAGGGATGCGGGGTTCCTTGCCCAGCACGAGGAACGCTGGTGTAAATGCTGTCGAATCGCATACGCTTGAATTTATTGCCAATGTAAATTCGGGTAGAAAGTGATCCCAGTTACTCTGCTTTTCGCCCAGGTATTGAGCTATCATGGTCTTCACGGTGCGATTGGCTCTCTCGGTGGAATTTTGACGTGGTGTGTACGGTGCGGTGTACTGAATTTCTACTCCAGCTCGTTGACAAAGTTCTTTGAAGGTGCGACTGGTGAACTGTGTCCCATTGTCGCAGACCAAAGTGCGTGGGGCTCCAAAGTGCCCGATAATTCGCTCCCGAAATGCGTGTTCTAATGAAGCGGCGGTGGCTTTACGCAGAGGTACCAGCTCCACCCATCTGCTGTATGCATCTAAGAAAACCAGTAGAACAGTGTTACCTTGCTTTGATCTGGGGAGAGGTCCAACAAAATCTGCACACACTGTGTTGAATGGCTCTGACACTTGACGAGTAAAAATTTCCCCAGCTGGCTTCATTTGGTTCACTTTATATTTTTGGCATTGAAGACAGTTGCGCACGTGTCGCTTTACATCGCGGAAAAACCCAGGCCGCATAGCTACTCCAGGTATGGATTCATCTTCGTCGGGGTGATGAATTCTCCTTCGGTATAGTTGCCCACCTTCGTAGTGAAAATCAGGGAACTGCTCTGGTTGTGCTTTTACTTGTAGCTTTATTTTATTCCACCATGGACATTCCGGCAAAGTATCCTGAATTGAATTTAGTAGTTCCAATGGTTGTCGAGACAGGGCGTCGGCCACGACGTTTAACTTTCCTCGGCGGTATTGTATGTCGAATTCATACTGTTGTAGTTCGAGTGCCCATCTCGCTATACGGCCTGTGGGATTATCTATTGAGTTGAGCCACTTCAAGGCCTGATGATCCGTGATGACTTCGAATTTATATCCTTCCAGATAACAGCGTAGTTTGCGAATTGCCCAGACTATAGCGAGACACTCCTTCTCGGTGGCTGAGTAATTCTCTTCAGGAGCAAGGAGGCGTTTGCTGGCGTAGGTGATGACCCGTTCTGTTCCTTCTTGATACTGGGTTAACACTGCGCCCAAACCATAGTCGCTGGCATCTGTCTGCAAGTAGAATTTAGAGTTAAAATCGGGGCAGGCCAAAATCGGGGCTGATGTCAATCGTAATTTCAATTCGTCGAAGGCTTGTTGTTGTTCTGCATCCCATTTCCATTTAATGTTTTTCTTCAGCAAAGCGGTGATAGGCTGTATGATACTAGAAAACTCTGGAACAAATCTGCGATACCAAGACGCGATGCCTAAACATCGTCGAAGTTGGCGTACATTGGTCGGTGGAGCTAATTCCCGAACGGCTGCTATTTTCTCGGGGTCAGTATGGATACCGTGCTCACTGACCATATGTCCTAAGAATTGTATTTTGCGTCTAAAGAATCGGCACTTGGCTTTGTTGATCCGTAACTTGGCTTCTCTGAGGCGTTGAAAAACTTCTTGCAGGTGAGTTATATGTTCTTCCAATGTCCTTCCGATGACGATGATGTCGTCTAGATACGCGAAGGCAAATGGATCCATCTCGGGTCCAATCACGCTATCCAAGGCGCGTTGGAATGTTGCTGCCGCGAAATGTAGCCCGAAAGGCATAACTTTCCATTGAAACAGGCCACGACCTGGGACTGTGAACGCTGTGCATTCCCGACTTGCTTTGGCCAGTGGTATTTACCAATAACCACTTTTAAGATCCAGTGTAGATATAAACTGAGCGTTGCGAAGTTTTTCCAGAATTTGATTGATCCTGGGCAGAGGGTATGCATCTCGTATAGACTGCGCATTGAGTTGCCTGAAATCGATACACATTCGCGTCTCTCCGGTTTTCTTGCCAACTAGCACGATTGGTGCGCTATGGGGGCTCTTTGATGGTTCGATGCGGTCTTCGGCTAGTAACTGGTCCACGGTGTCATTGATGATCTTCTGCTGTGCCGGATTGCGAGGGTAATAACGTTGCTTGATAGGTTTGTCATCCTTCATAGTGATGACGTGCTCTGCGATGTGGGTGACACCTTGTAATGTGTCGAACTTTGGTAATTCCTGTGATAGAAACTCGTTGATGATTTTATTTACTCTCGCGTCTTCGGAGTATTCTGGCTCTGGAGATATCATGGTGCTTTCCATCCTTGTCATGGGCTTGGATGCTATTAAGTTGAGTTTGTCTATTCTGACTGGTGATTTCTCGATGACTGGTTGACGAAATGGGTTATTAATGACGGCTTTATCTGAAACAGGAGGTAGGGCCGTGTTTCGGATCCGTTTTTCATCCGGCAACACTTCCCTTGGGGAACTTGGTGATTCATTGATGATTGACTGAGTCGGGTTGTTGCTGGTTAAGGTACTCGATGGTTGTGAGGCAGCGCTACAACTGGCGACTGATCCAAGTAGTGCGTTTTGCATAGGCTCTAACTGTAGATAGCTTTCCCCGCACTGGATTAGGGTCCGAGTGCCGCGCAGGAAATCAGTGCCTAGGATCAATTGGTCCATAATACCTGGTAATACCAGCAATGGTATTTTTACTTGTGTCGTCCCTAGGCATATCTCAGCTTCGATAGCCTGGGTGATTTCTTTTCTAGATCCATCGGCTAAATTGATAGGGGTGTGTATTTGTTTCCAGTTCCCATTGGTACCGATCTGCTGAGCCAGTGAACTGTGTATGAAGCTCCTAGTGGCTCCAGTGTCGAGGGTGGCACTCACTTCCAATCCGTTGACCTGGACTAAGGCGATGAGGCGACCCTTGTCGAATCGGAGTCTACTTACATTTGGGGCTGGCTCGGCGCTTTCTTCGTTCGATCCCCTGACGAACGTAGGCGCCCGGCGTTTCCCGACCGGCGACAACAGTCGATGGTTCGTATATCGCGTTTTCCGCATTCCCAACAGAACAGTATCCTTGGATTGTTGCATTGCTTTGCGAAGTGGTCTGGTTTGCCGCAGTTACGGCAAGCACGGTAAGTATCTACTGGGGCCTCCGATACTTGGTAGAAGTGTGAGTAACTGGTTGATTTTTCAGTAGAGGGCAAAGCTGGCTTATGGGTGCTTCTGTTATTAACGGGGTTAACTTTACGTCCACTGGTAAATTGTTGCCCATGGCTATCTGACATGTCCGAGGTGTTTGCCTGACCGGAAAACGATGAGTCGAATCTCTTAGAACTTTGACCACGCAGGGTCTCGAAATTCACTATTAACTGGGTTAACTTCTGCAGGTTGTGAAAATCCATACGGCGGGTGTGCAATTGGTAGTCCGGCAATAAATTGTCATATATACGCTGTAACTCCTGTTCTTCTGTATAATGAGCTCTTCTCATCATTAAACGTAGTTCTATCAAGTATGCCTTGAATGGTTCACCAGGGCGCTGTCTTCGCGTACGGATGGCATCTTCCAGTTGTTCAAAGTATCTGGGCGGCAGAAAGAAATCTAAAAATTCTCTTCTAAAATTAGCCCACGAGGCGTCTAGCAGACCGCTAGTTTGCCACCATCCTTCGGCTCGTCCCGAAAATAGGATGGGCATCATATTAGGGAGCCATTCAGTGCTGATGCGATAAGTACTAGCCCTTGCTTCAAGTGTTTCCAAGAAATATAATGGATCTGCGGTCCCATCAAAATGAAGACCCCATTTAGACACTTTCTCTATGAGATTAGTGTAACTGGTATTCTGAGCCTGTGGGTGTAGATCTGTTGTAACCATGCTGCTAGTGAACGCTGGTATCTGTAATAATTTTCCATCGGTATCTTGGTTAAGAGATGCGTGTCTCTCCGTTGAGTACTCCTTGTCAGTATGTCGGGCGGGTGACACAGGACGTGAACGTGGTTTAACTTCTAGACCTTTATCGAGGCTGGCTGCTTGTCCGTATTGTGATTCTAGTTCTGCTAGCCGGGAGAGTACATCTGGTTTATGGTCTTCCCTGGATGCGAAGCTAGAGAACCGGCTTCTCATTTCCTCAACTGAACCGCCAGGGGTCAGTCCGAACTCGGCGAAGAAGCTTTCAAGCTCTGCTTTACGACGATATGTTATCCATTTGACTCCCATGTTACTAATGTTTTTTTTTTTCTTTTTTGTAGAAAAGCGTTGCAAATAAACACTAGCTGAAAGTGAAGGATTAATTCAAAGGGCAATAAATCAAATTCGGGACAACAAAAATAATTGTATTATCACTGAACGAGGTATTATTGCATGCTGCTGCACCGTAGTCGATATACTTTTTAATTGTTAGTTGGAAGGTTGCAGATGAGTTATTATTATGTGCTGAATATCCTTGTATTATCCTGGTTGGCCGAGTAGGCTGTGCGATGGTCAACACTTCTAGTATTTGAACATTGCTTAGTTCGATCCTTGCTATGCTCAATCGTCGTTGGTTATCTTTACTGGTGAACGTCGGGTTAGTTATGCTTGGGTATAGTTGAATATCCTTGCCAGTGAACGTTGGTTGTAATTATCCTTGCTGTATATCCTTGCTGTATATCCTTGCTGTATATCCTCGGTGAACGTTGGTTTTTAATTATCCTTGCTGTATATCCTTGCTGATGTTTTTATAATTATCCTTGGTTATCGTTGAATATCCTTGCTGATGAACGTTGGTTTAATTATTCTTACTATAGATCCTTGCTGGTGAACGTTGGTTTAATTATCCTTGGTTATATCTTTGCTGGTAAACGTTGGTTTGATTATCCTTGCTGGTAAATATTGGTTTGATTATCCTTGCTGGTATCCTTGAATATCCTTTGTAAAGGATCGCGGTTGACTCTCTGTTGTTAACTTGTTGAAGGTTCGCGGATGACTTTTGTTGTTAACTCGTTGAAGGTTCGCGGTGGACTCCTGTTGTTAACTCGTTGAAGGTTCGTGGCTGACTCTTGTTGTTAACTCGTTGAAGGTTCGCGGTGGACTGTCTTGTTGTTAACTCGTTGAAGGTTCGCGGTGGACTTTTGTTGATAACTCGTTGAAGGTTCTCGGTGGACTTTTGTTGTTCGCCTTTTATCTACCTCCAAATCAGATGCAAGAAAGTTGTGCCGTTATTCGATGTTTGTATTCTTTCATTCTTCGTCTCAGCCGATGCATTCTGGTCTTGACGCCAAGCTCGTCGACCAATGAGAACCCACAAGCAAACCTCTCCCTTTCTCTCCCAGGCGATAGAACTACCGTTGCGGTTGCTACTGTTGCTTTGTCTAACTTCTTTATACCTTTTTTTTTCTGTGCTTGCGTTGTTTTGCTGTGGCTGTACCTGAACGGAGTCATGGAAAATTTCCATCGATGTTTCTGGCTCCTGAGCGTTTATTAACGGTGCTTTTTTTTTTTCTTCTATGCCTATGCTGCTTGCTGTGACTGTACTTGAACAGCGTCATGGAAAATTTCCATCGTTGTTTCTTGCTTCTGATTGTTTCTTAACTGTGCTTTCTGTCGCTGATTCTACTGCTTCGGCTGCCGTAACTCTGCCGGGTCCATGGGCTATGTCATTGGCTACGCGAATAGTTCTATCGCTGACTAACTAGTTATAATTTTCTGTCGCTGATTCTACGTGTACTCTACCGTAACTCTGCTGCATTAATTAGCTATGTTGATGGTTATGTACGCCATTCTATCGCTGGACATATTAGCTCTATCGGTGATTATGTCGACGGTCCTATCGCGGACTAACAAACTGCTGCGTTGCTTTGCTGGATTTCGTTTGGGATAAAGGAAACAAATGGGGATATGTGCAAATATGGGAACACAGGGATACATGTATGTGGGCCAACATATACGGTGAACACAAAATGATAGATATACACATATATATAAAAAAAATTCTTTTATATAAATAAAATTTTACACTTTCCAATGCGGGTATACAAGCATTCCTGTGGCATATGAAACTCCCGCGATATGGGTTATGGTGGTTCTTTACGCCACGCAGATGACAGGCTCGTGAAACAATCATATATATTTAAATTTCACCTTGTTACATTACAAAAAATATTTGGTGTATTAAATGATTTTTTCCTTACATTTTCTCTCTCTTGTAATGCAACAAAATTAGGCAAAATTTTCCCAAAATATATATAAAATCTCGGGTCCCTGCTCGGGCGCCTTCTGTAAGGAAGTTTTCCGGCTGGGGTACATATCTCAGTCTCCCCAGGGTCTTCCATTATAGAAAATTTATAATAGAATGCCGAGACCAGAGATTTGATCGAGCTACAGTGAAGGTTAATACAGCATATCTATGCTATCGCTAGGAATGCACTACAGGAAGTATAAGAGATAGAAAGAGACAGAAACTTAGAACAAATACATGGAGACATACGGTTCGGTTAGGGTACAACCCGGACACCGAACTACAATTAAGCTACTAAAATATAAGGTTACAAAAGGGGAACATATAGCTAAGTCGGCTAAGGTACAACCTGGACACCGACTTAACACAACATAACACCTGGACGTCCCAAGACTTACGTTGCGATCGACTAGGGTACAACCCGGACATCGATCGTAACACAAATCTTGGTCGCATGCCAATGGGTCCCAGCCGCCGTCACAGTCAACAAGGGTACAACCCGGACGTTGACTGCGTGGCGACCTAGTACCCCTGGCACACTACAATTAACACTACACTCTCCCTGGCATTGGGTAGGGTACAACCCGGATGCCAATGCCAAAGGAGAACATGCACTACGGTGACACACACACACAAAGGAGCGGGATGAGGGAAAGGATAGGAAAAGGGGTTAGTCCCAGTCTAGTTGCACCCCAATAATTGTGACATCTTTGCTTTAACACTTTACAAACTTTATTGTAGTTTTATTCAAATCATATTTTGGCTAGATGCCACCTA
>JAECWY010000517.1:0-10000 GCA_018151275.1 Drosophila prosaltans | reverse complement strand
AAATTTAATTTTGTAAAATTTTATATTTTTAAGTATTAATATAAAAAAAAAAAAAAAAAAAAAAATGAGAAAATTGTATTAATAATGAATTGCCTGATAAAAAGGATTACCTTGATAGGGTAAATTATGTAGTACTCTACATTCATTAACCGATTTTATTGTTTTTTTTTTGAATGGATTTATATTTAATAGAATTAAACTATTTCTAAAAGTATCAAAAACTTTTGTGCATCATACACCAAAATATAAAAAGATAAGCTAATTAAGCTACTGGGTTCATACCCCATTTATAAAGGTTATAATCCTTTTCTTTTTAATTTTTAATAATTCTTCAAAAATTTTATTTATTTTAATTATAATTATTGGAACATTAATTACAGTAACTTCTAACTCTTGGTTAGGAGCTTGAATAGGTTTAGAAATTAATTTGTTATCTTTTATTCCCCTAATAAGAGATAATAATAATTTAATATCTACAGAAGCTTCTTTAAAATATTTTTTAACCCAAGCTTTAGCATCAACTGTATTGTTATTTTCTATTATTTTATTAATATTAAAAAATAATTTAAATAACGAAATTAATGAATCATTTACTTCAATAATTATAATATCAGCTTTATTAATAAAAAGAGGAGCCGCTCCTTTTCATTTTTGATTTCCTAATATAATAGAAGGACTAACTTGAATAAATGCTTTATTATTAATAACATGACAAAAAATTGCTCCTTTAATATTAATCTCTTATTTTAATATCAAAAATTTATTATTAATTAGTATTATTATTTCAGTTATTATTGGAGCTATTGGAGGGTTAAATCAAACATCTTTACGAAAATTAATAGCTTTTTCATCAATTAATCATTTAGGATGAATATTAAGTGCATTACTAATTAATAAATCAATTTGATTAACATATTTTTCTTTATATTTTTTTCTTTCATTTATTTTAACTTTTATATTTAATTTATTAAAAATTTTTCATTTAAATCAATTATTTTCAATGTATTTTTCTAGAAAAATTTTTAAATTTACATTATTTATAAATTTATTATCTTTAGGAGGATTACCCCCATTCTTAGGATTTTTTCCTAAATGAATTGTTATTCAACAATTAACTTTTTGTGGACAATACGCCCAATTAATAATTATAATAATAACAACATTAATTACATTATTTTTTTATTTACGAATTTGTTATTCAGCTTTCATACTAAATTATTATGAAAATAATTGAATTAATTATTTACAATTTAATAATTTTTCTATAAAATTTTTACTATTTATATCATTTTTTTCTATTTTTGGTTTAATATTAATTTCAATATTTTTTACAATATTATAAAGGCTTTAAGTTAATAAAACTAATAGCCTTCAAAGCTGTAAATATAGGTATTCCTTTAAGCCTTAGTAAATTATTACTCCTTCAAAATTGCAGTTTGATATCATTATTGAATATAAGACCAATATTAATAAATTGATTAAGAAGATATATTCTTATAAATAGATTTACAATCTATCGCCTAAACTTCAGCCACTTAATCGCGACAATGATTATTTTCTACAAATCATAAAGATATTGGAACATTATACTTCATTTTTGGAGCATGAGCCGGAATAGTAGGAACATCTCTAAGAATTTTAATTCGAGCTGAATTAGGCCATCCAGGAGCATTAATTGGTGATGACCAAATTTATAATGTAATTGTAACAGCTCATGCTTTTATTATGATTTTTTTTATAGTAATACCTATTATAATTGGAGGATTTGGAAATTGATTAGTACCTTTAATATTAGGAGCTCCTGATATAGCTTTCCCACGAATAAATAATATAAGATTTTGATTATTACCCCCAGCTTTATCATTATTATTAGTAAGAAGAATGGTTGAAAATGGAGCTGGAACTGGTTGAACAGTTTATCCTCCTTTATCTGCAGGAATTGCTCATGGAGGAGCTTCTGTTGACTTAGCAATTTTTTCTTTACACCTTGCAGGAATTTCTTCAATTTTAGGGGCAGTAAATTTTATTACAACAGTGATTAATATACGATCTACAGGAATTACTTTAGATCGAATACCTTTATTTGTTTGATCAGTTGTAATTACAGCTTTATTATTATTATTATCTTTACCAGTATTAGCTGGAGCAATTACTATACTTTTAACAGATCGAAATCTTAATACTTCATTTTTTGACCCAGCAGGAGGAGGAGATCCAATTCTTTACCAACATTTATTTTGATTTTTTGGTCATCCAGAAGTTTATATTTTAATTTTACCTGGATTTGGAATAATTTCTCATATTATTAGTCAAGAATCTGGAAAAAAAGGAAACTTTTGGATCATTAGGTATAATTTATGCTATATTAGCAATTGGTTTATTAGGTTTTATTGTATGAGCTCATCATATATTTACAGTAGGAATAGATGTTGATACACGAGCTTACTTTACATCAGCAACTATAATTATTGCTGTTCCAACAGGAATTAAAATTTTTAGTTGATTAGCAACTTTACATGGAACTCAATTATCTTATTCTCCAGCAATTCTTTGAGCTTTAGGATTCGTATTCTTATTTACAGTTGGAGGATTAACTGGAGTTGTTTTAGCTAATTCTTCTGTAGATATTATTTTACATGATACTTATTATGTAGTAGCTCATTTCCATTATGTTTTATCTATAGGAGCTGTATTTGCTATTATGGCAGGATTTATTCATTGATATCCTTTATTTACAGGTTTAACATTAAACAATAAGTGATTAAAAAGTCAATTCATTATTATATTTATTGGAGTAAATTTAACATTTTTCCCACAACATTTTTTAGGATTAGCTGGTATACCTCGACGATACTCTGATTATCCAGATGCTTACACAACATGAAATATTGTTTCTACAATTGGATCTTCAATTTCTCTTTTAGGAATTTTATTCTTTTTCTTTATTATTTGAGAAAGTTTAGTATCTCAACGACAAGTAATTTATCCAATCCAATTAAATTCATCAATCGAATGATATCAAAATACACCACCAGCTGAACATAGATATTCTGAATTACCATTATTAACTAATTAATTCTAATATGGCAGATTAGTGCAATGGATTTAAGCTCCATATATAAAGTATTTTACTTTTATTAGAAACTAATGTCTACATGAGCTAATTTAGGTTTACAAGATAGAGCTTCTCCTTTAATAGAACAATTAATTTTTTTTCATGATCATGCATTATTAATTTTAGTTATAATTACCGTTTTAGTTGGATACTTAATATTTATATTATTTTTTAATTCTTATATTAACCGATTTTTATTACATGGACAATTAATTGAAATAATTTGAACAATTTTACCAGCTATTATTCTTTTATTTATTGCTCTTCCTTCTTTACGACTTTTATATCTTTTAGATGAAATTAATGAACCATCTGTAACATTAAAAAGAATTGGACATCAATGATACTGAAGTTATGAATATTCTGATTTTAATAATATTGAATTTGATTCTTATATAATTCCAACAAATGAACTATCAACAGATGGATTTCGTTTATTAGATGTTGATAATCGAGTAATTTTACCTATAAATTCTCAAATTCGAATTTTAGTAACTGCTGCGGATGTAATTCATTCATGAACTATTCCAGCTTTAGGTGTAAAAGTTGATGGAACTCCTGGTCGATTAAATCAAACTAATTTTTTTATTAACCGACCAGGATTATTTTATGGACAATGTTCAGAAATTTGTGGAGCTAATCATAGTTTTATACCTATCGTAATTGAAAGTGTTCCTGTAAATTATTTTATTAAATGAATTTCTAATAATATAAATTCTTCATTAGATGACTGAAAGCAAGTACTGGTCTCTTAAACCACTTAATAGTAAATTAGCGATTACTTCTAATGAAAAAAAAAATTAGTTAAATTCATAACATTAGTATGTCAAACTAAAATTATTAAAATATTAATATTTTTTAATTCCACAAATAGCACCTATTAGTTGATTATTTTTATTTATTATTTTTTCTATTACTTTTATTTTATTTTGTTCTATTAATTATTATTCTTATTTACCTTCTTCACCTAAATCTAATGAATTAAAAAATTTTAATTTAAATTCTATAAATTGAAAATGATAACAAATTTATTTTCTGTTTTTGACCCATCAGCAATTTTTAATTTATCATTAAATTGACTAAGAACATTTTTAGGATTATTAATAATTCCTTCAATTTATTGATTAATACCTTCTCGATATAATATTTTTTGAAATAATATTTTATTAACACTACATAAAGAATTTAAAACTTTATTAGGTCCATCAGGACATAATGGATCTTCATTTATTTTTATTTCTCTATTTTCTTTAATTTTATTTAATAATTTTATAGGATTATTTCCATACATTTTTACTTCAACAAGTCATTTAACTTTAACTCTATCTCTTGCTTTACCTCTATGATTATCATTTATATTATATGGATGAATTAATCATACACAACATATATTTGCTCATTTAGTACCTCAAGGAACTCCTGCTATTTTAATACCTTTTATAGTATGTATTGAAACTATTAGTAACGTAATTCGACCAGGAACTTTAGCTGTTCGATTAACTGCTAATATAATTGCAGGTCATTTACTTTTAACATTATTAGGAAATACTGGACCTTCAATATCTTATTTTTTAGTAACATTTTTACTAATTACACAAATTGCTTTATTAGTATTGGAATCTGCTGTTGCTATAATTCAATCTTATGTATTTGCAGTATTAAGAACATTATATTCTAGAGAAGTTAATTAATATTAATGTCTACACATTCAAATCACCCTTTTCATTTAGTTGATTATAGTCCATGACCTTTAACTGGAGCTATCGGAGCTATAACTACAGTATCAGGTATAGTAAAATGATTTCATCAATATGATATTTCATTATTTTTTTTAGGTAACATTATTACAATTTTAACTGTTTATCAATGATGACGAGATGTATCTCGTGAAGGAACATTTCAAGGTTTACATACTTATGCAGTAACTATTGGATTACGATGAGGAATAATTTTATTTATTTTATCAGAAGTTTTATTTTTTGTAAGTTTTTTTTGAGCATTTTTTCATAGAAGTTTATCACCAGCAATTGAATTAGGAGCTTCTTGACCTCCTTTAGGAATTATTTCTTTTAATCCTTTTCAAATTCCTTTATTAAATACAGCAATTTTATTAGCCTCAGGGGTAACTGTTACATGAGCTCATCATAGACTTATAAAAAAAATAATAATAAAAATTATATTATTTTTTTTTTTTTTTTTTTTTTTTTTTTTTTTTTTTATATTTTTAAAATTTTTTTACAAGTGGTTTACAGCGGGCGGCCGTGTTTTTTTTTTTTTTTTTTTGGGGTTTTGGGGTTTTCTGGTTTTAAATTTTTAAAACAAATTAAAGTAAGGGGGTCTGGGTCCCCAGACGCCAGACAAACACAATTTTTATTTTTTTTTTTTTTTAATAAATAAAAATAATATTAGGAAAAATTTAAAAATTTTCTAGCAATGCCAGCGTAAAAAGAGACCAACTTGGGCCCATCTTCACTAGAATCTCGCCAGCAACAGCTACAAGAACAACTTCTCCAGCAACAAAACGAGCGTCGCCTATCTATTCAACGCAACAATGCATACTTCTCAGTAGTGTCTCCAACAACCACAACAACAATAAGCGCTGAATCCAAAAGTGCAAGTACGAGCAAATTGCTTACACCAACCAGCAACAATTTGTCTTGGAGCGCCCAATGCGCTTCACCCTCAAATTCGCTTACACCTCAAGTGTTAATTGGGTCATTGGGTTCGCCGACCGCCGTCAGCGCTCACAACAACAACAATTGCAGCTACTGCTCCAACAACAACTGTAACAGCAGCAACGTCTGCAATACCTTCGATCACCGTCCAGCAGACTACCTCAACAAAGTCTACCCATCCAGTGACGGTGAATCCAAAGTCACCTGTTCAGACTGGCATGGACAGATATATTAATATAAACAAGCGAAAGCTTAGCCCTCATACTAAAAGAGGCAACACTCCTAAAATGTCCAAAAGCAACATTGCTGAACGTAAAGCTCTGGAGGGCAACAGATTCCAAATTCTGGCAAATCAGCCGGAATCTCAAGAAGGAGTTTCCCAAACAAAACCCTCAGTAGCCAAGCCACCACCATTTTACATCCGTGGTGCAAACTGCACTTCTTTGGTGCCTAAGTTGGTGGCCCTAGTAGGTAAGGACAACTTTTATGTGACCCCACTTAACAGGGGGAACATAAGAGAGACTAAAGTCCAAACAAATAACGAACAGTTCTAGCGTACTATAGAAAAGTACTTTAGAACGGAGAATGTAAACTTCTACACATTCCAATTAAAGAGCGCCAAAGGTCTTCAAGCCGTGATTAAAGGCATTGAACCCTCGGTTCCGCCTCAGGAAATTGCAGAGGCATTGGAAGAGAAGGGCTTTGAGGTGAAGTCCGTCTCAAATATATTAAACAGAAACAAAATCCCACAACCTCTGTTTAAAAGTGGAGCTACAGCCTGATGCACGAGCATTAAAATCCAATGCAGTACATCCTATCTACAACCTGCAACTACTGCTACATCGCAGAATCACTGTCGAGGAGCCTCACAAGAGGAATCATCCTCTACAATGTACTAAGTGCCAGGAGTTTGGCCATACAAAGTCGTTCTGCAGTCTTCGCCCAGTTTGCGTTGGCTGTGGACAAATTCAACAAGAGTGTGTCTGTTCCGACAATAAAACAAACGACAATACAAGGAAGTGCAGCAACTGCGGTGGAAATCACACCGCAAATTACAGAGGATGTCCTGTCTATAAGGAACTGAAGGCCCGTCTTAATGCAAAGAAATCTACGGCTCGTATCCAGGGCTCCACACTTATTCCCTCGCAAACCACACCGGGAATATTCTTCTCAAGAGCTGTAAGGTCATCAGCTGCTCCAACGACAACTACTCCTGGAGTAACTTTTGCAAGCGTGCTGCGCAACGGAAGTTCACAGCCCTCTACATCTCTAAATCCCGCTACAATCTCAAACAATGCGGCCCCAAGTCCAACCGTACTCGGCCAGCAACCCAACGGGATCGAAACGTTGTTGATCTCGCTAAATCAAAACATGACAAACTTCATGACGTTCATGCAAAATTGCATGCAGGAACTTATGCGGAACCAAAACTTGCTCATTCAAAAGCTTTTGGACAACAATAAATAATGTCAGCACTACATATAGGACTATGGAATGCAAACGGCATTTCCAAGCACAAACAAGAACTGTCACTGTTTCTGGACTCAAATGATATTGATATCATGCTGTTATCGGAAACTCACCTTACCAACAAAACAACTTCCAAATACCTAAATATGCATTCTATGCAACAAATCACCCAGATGGCAAGGCTCATGGAGGAACTGGCATCCTAATCAAAAACCGAATTAAACACTGTCTCCACAATGGATTTGCCAAACAATACCTACAAGCAACTTCAATAAGTGTCCAAACCGCTTTCGGCAGTACAACCGTGGCTGCACTGTACTGTCCACCACGATTCTCAATCTCTGAAAAGAGTTTACTGACTTCTTCAACACACTCGGAGTACGATTTATTGCTGCAGGAGACTACAACGCCAAGCACCCTCATTGGGGATCCCGCCTGGTAAATCCAAAAGGCAAACAGCTGTATAACACAATCATCAACCCAGCAAACAAAATGGGCTATGCCTCACCGTATAAGCCCACGTACTGGCCAACAGATCCACGCAAGCTCCCAGATCTAATAGACTTTGCAATCACCAGGGGAATTGCGCACAATTTGATAACGGCAGAGTCACTAGCAGAATTGTCATCGGACCACTCGCCAGTAGTTTTCACTATATTAACACAACCACAAATAATAAAGCACCCACTCGGGCTAACAAATTGGAAAACAAACTGGCTCAGATTTAAAAATACATAAGCACCCATATCGAACTAAATCCCAAACTGGACGACGAAGAAGACATCGAGTTTTGCACCTCTGCGTTAGAGTCGATGCTCATTGAAGCAGCTGATATCTCCACCCCAAACATTGGCCACACCCAGGAAAAACACAAGTCTAACAACCGACTAATTGAACTTCTTGTAACAGAGAAAAAGACGACTCAGGCGAGAATGGCAAATGTCCCGATCACCGGCAGCAAAATATCGCCTAAAGGCAGCTTCCCGAACCTTAGCAAAAGCGCTTAGACAAGAAGAAGCAATAGCACAGCGGCAATACATCGAGAAGCTTTCCCCCACCAGCACCAAATATCCGCTGTGGAAAGCTCACCCAACCATAACTGCCCCAACCGAGATAATTTCACCTATACGAAGCCCAACTGGCAAGTGGGCCCGTTCAGACGAAGAAAGAGCACTCACCTTTGCAGCTCATCTAAAAACGGTTTTCTGCCAAACCCGTCAACAAACTCATTCCAGCTTCCCCCTCTAAGCACCCCAGTGGAAACCGAGCCACCGAAATTCCAAGCTGAGGAAATTTCTGCAATTATTAAAAACTATCTTAACCCAAGAAAGTCGCCCGGCCATGACAAAATAACCCCGAAAATGATCCGAGAACTCCCGATCTGTGCCGTGCGATACATCTGCAAACTTTTCAACGCGATAGTAAAAACTGGTCACTTTCCAATAAGTTGGAAAAAATCAGTAATCATAATGATCCCAAAACCCGGAAAAGACAAAACACAGCCATCATCGTACAGACCCATTAGTTTATTGCCAAGTCTTTCAAAACTATTTGAAAAGGTCCTACAACTCCCGTATAAATACAATCCTGGTAAACCAAAATATAATCCCACATCATCAGTTTGGCTTTCGTGAAAAGCATGGCACAATTGAGCAAGTCAACCGTATCACCTCAGAGATCCGTACAGCATTCGAGGCAAAAAGAATATTGTACAGCAATTTTTCTCGATGTCGCCCAAGCCTTTGACCGAGTCTGGATTGACGGCCTAATATACAAAATAAAAGCGTCGCTTCCACAATATACACACAGGCTAATGGAATCTTATCTATCCAACAGAAAATTCGCTGTGCGATGTAATAGCTTCACCTCTGGTGACTTCGAATCAAAAGCAGGTGTACTCAAGGCAGCGTGTTGGGTCCAACACTATATATTTTATACACAGCGGATATACCAACAAATCGTACACTCACCACATCTACTTTCGCCGATGACACGGCTATCCTCAGCCGCTCCAAATGTCTCAAGGAGCATCGCAAAACACCAAAGGAGAAGTAGAAAAGTGGCTAGCAGATTGGCGCATCCGTGTAAATGAACAGAAATGCAAACACGTTACGTTTACCCTCAATAGAAGAAACTGCCCATCATTGACGCTTAACAATGTGCCAGTGCCTCAATCCGACGATGTTGTATATCTTGGAGTTCACCTCGACAGAAGATTAACTTGGCGTAAGCATCGAAGCCCAAAAAAAGCAACGCTAAAGCAAATCGGACTACATTGGCTTTATCAACGCTCGATCTCCCCCTATGCTTGAATTCAAAGTTCTCCTCTACAACTCTGTGTTAAAACCCATCTGGACGTACGGCTCTGCACTGTGGGGAAACGCAAGCAAGAGCAACATCGAAACCATACAAAGGGCTCAATCCAAGATTCTCAGAACTATCACGGGAGCACCGTGGTATATCGAAACGAAAACTTACAGAAAGACCTACATATTCCTAGTGTACTAACCGAAATAAAGGTACAACAGCTAAAGTATACCGCTAAGCTGCAGGCCCATCCGAATACCCTCGCTAAATCATTAACCCGAGTATGCGATAGAACTCGTCTCCAACGAAACGACCTTCCAACCCTCTAGCAAATAATCAGGGCCATAGATTAATGAAGCATCCTTCTGATGCTAGGTTACGTATTAGATTAAGATAAAACTAGGAAATTGTTGTTAGTCTTATACACTATATA
>JAECWY010000515.1:0-107297 GCA_018151275.1 Drosophila prosaltans | reverse complement strand
GCGCTCAAGCTCGTTGAATTATTCGTCCGCCATAGTAACTTTGAAAGAGCAGCGAGTTCCAGCCTGTTCCGCTTGATTCTTAGTCTTTGACTGCCACGCAGTCGTACCTTAATCAGCCAGCCACTGGACCACACTCGGTAACAGCCTTTGCTGTTATCGCTCTTAATTACAGTGACATTGTCGCTCATCTCTAATTGTCACCTGAATGACTAAGCATCCAGTGCCAAACTTGCATGACTCACTAGTCAAACTAACATTACATTACTAAATGCCAAACATTACATGACGTCCGTCATTAACAATTGTGGCGTATGATTACAAAATAGAAAGGGACACCAGAGCCCTCAACTAGACAGAGACACAAGAACATAGGGTATCAATGGGTCTATAAGACACGCAATACGCAATGGGTCTATAAGACACGCAATACCCTATTCTATCTCCGACACGGCCATATGGACCATTACACGTCCTCGTGTAAGCACAGAAAGCAAATCTTCACGATCTTGTTGGTTCTCTCCTTTTAATTCAAATTTCTGTCAATATTTAATAATTGATATTGTTCAACTTAAAGTTCCATTTACCAATTTCCAACTTTTTCACATTCCTTTAACATTTCTTAGTTTACTACATTTCTCTGATTAGTATCTTTCACATTTCTCTCTGTTATACATCTATCTCAATATTATCATTTACATTTTTCTTTGTGTTATATCAATATTAACTTTACATTTTTGCATTTCATTTCACATCTTATTGGTGCAACTATCTAACACAAATCATCTCGACCCCCGCCATAATACATCTCTTTTGTTATGGTGCGGTCTTCTTGTCTCTCTTTTTTTTTCCTTATGGTGCGGTCACCTTGACCCCCGCCATAGCAAGACTTCTCTGTACTGTCATAATGGTGCGGTCCTCATGACCCCCGCCATAACATCCTTATGGTGCGGTCTTCTTGACCCCCGCCATAACATCCTTATGGTGCGGTCTTTTTGACCCCCGCCATAACATATCTCTTTCATAATGGTGCGTTACTCATGACCCCCGCCATTACACCCTTATGGTGCGGTCTTCTTGACCCCCGCCATAAAATTCTCTTATAACCCAACTTGAGCATCAGACGCGGTTTTTATCACGTCTTCACCTTCTTCATTTATCGGCAATAAGCCGAATGGTCTAGTTCTAAAGAAATAAAACTTGCCACGATTGGTTTCAACAGCAATTAACAATTTTACGAGTGTTCTTATTTTGTTCTTTGGGAAGAACAGAATTGACTTCGGGACAAAAACATCCGCGAAACAACTGCCAATAAATGGTATCTCGGCAGAAGATAACGCTCCATAGCCAGTTGAACCTGCACCGGCGTGTAAAACAATATAATCAACACCGGTGTCATGTTAATCTTTCTAATACATATAAGGAGATATAATGAATAGTTGCAATGCCGACTAATCATATTCATTGAGATTGGTAATACTTTCTATGTCATCTTCACGGTTCGTACCTTAGGAACTTTTCCAAAGATACATGCCGCATTAACTTCAAGAAATGCTGTTCAACATTTAAATTACACAAAATTCGTTATATGTTACAAGTAAAATCGCTACATTCGCTAATTTATCACCTGACATTCAACTTTTGAATCCAAGCAATATTAGAATATGTGTCAAGGCCGTTTTATCGGGTTCGCTTAAATTGTTTTCAGATTCTAAGATATCTTTAGAAATCATTAATCTTAAAAGATTCACCCTTTTTGTTTTACAAATTTGGAATTTATCAGCGACGATTGCTACGCCGAAAACCTGGCTAAGAATTTCACGGCCAATCAGCACATCATACTTTAGAAACTTATCCATAACTACAGGAACAAAATCTCGAAGCAATACTGTTCAACGTTTATATTACATAAAATTTGCTGTGTGCTATCTATCGTCACTTATGCCATTCGACTTAACAATGTTTTGGATTCTTTTCCCCTTTAATTTAGCAGCAACACCTTTGACCAGAGAACATTTATCATTTAACAATATTTTGGATTCTTTTCCTCTTTAATTTAGCAGCAGCACTCGCTTTGATCAAAGAACATTCATCACCAGAGTCAAAGTAAAATGGAATGAACTCACCGGATAGATTTTTTTTTCAGATGGTGAAGCTACCGTGCAAATGTCTACACGCTTCTCGTAGATTCGGCCATTCCCAGATGATCGACCTTTGGTACAAGTGGATGCAATGTGTCCAACTTCTCCGCACTTAAAGCATTTGACGTTTGACCGCTCCTTCAATACAGTCAGACCACTTCCGTTGCTTCCACTGTGATTTTTTTTTTTTTCTGTTTTGTTCTCTCTGCAGTCGATCCCGGCATTCAGCATATTTGTGACCAGCTCTTCCACAATAATTAAATTCCACCGATGGTGAAAACTTAAATTTTTTTTTCGTTCGGATCCAGTGGTACCCGCGTCGTCCAAGAAATTGCGCTTGTTGAAAGACAATTTGCAATTGTTGTTGCAACTCATTACGAGTTTTTACATTGTTCGTAAAAACCTTTTGCAACAATTTTTTTTTTCCCATCTGCGACATATAAGCCAACGTCACCGATACGGCAATTTCCTCCAATCCTTTGGCTTTCCATTTTGACATTAGCAGCGTGATGATGCGGCTGCCATATTCCGCAAAGCCTTCTCCGTTTTCCGGGTGACCGTTTTAAACATTTAATATAGTTTCAGCAGACGTCACAACTCCAATAAATCGTTGAATGAACAGCTGCTTAAGCTGCGCCCATGTGATGCCGACAAAGCATATTTGTGACAGCCACTGAGATGAGTGGCCTTCTAGCGCCTTGCTTAGGGCTATCAGCAAGCTGCTACCTTCGAGAACGTTCTCCGCAAAAATGAGTTCCACGGTTGCACACCAGGCTGAAGCATCCGCACCATCACCATCCGGATTAAATTATGGCAAGCTTACTTGCGCTGCATTTCCATTGGTAGCCAGTGGCCTTGGTGTCTGCAAATTCTGGATAATTTACAAAAGTTTTTGGTTTTGCACTTCTAAAGCTGACAAATAAAAGTCAGTCGTTTAATTATTCGTCCGCCATAGTAACTTTGAAAGAGCAGCGAGTTCCAGCCTGTTCCGATTGATTCTTAGTCTTTGACTGCCACGCAGTCGTACCTTAATTAGCCAGCCACTGGACCACACTCGATAACAGCCTCTGCTGTTTTCGCTCTTAATTACAGCGACATATGTCGCTCATCTCTAATTGTCACCTGAATGACTAAGCATCCAGTGCCATACTTGCATGACTCACTAGTCAAACTAACATTACATTACTAAATGCCAAACATTATATGAAATCCGTCATTAACAATTGTGGCGTATGATTACAAAATAGAAAGGGACACCAGAGCCCTCAACTAGACAGAGACACAAGAACATAGGGTTTCAATGGGTCTATAAGACACGCAATACGCAATGGGTCTATAAGACACGCATCTATAACTAAGCTCCCTTGCATATTTATAAAGCCACTTGAAAAATAGCAATATTTCCAAAACTACTAACTGTAGCTCAATACTGTATATTAAGCAAATGAAGAGGAAAAAGAAACAAAAATAATAATAAAACAATTGGCTTAATCCGAACTAACGGTATTTTTAAATATACAGTTAAGCTAAGTCTTAGTGTTGCATATTTAAAAAGCCACTATGACTTTTTCGTTCTTATTTTTACTGTAGCTTAAAATTAATTGAAAAGAAAAAAACAATTTTAACTAACAAATAACATCGCCTCGGGAGCCGATAACCTTTTCTATGCGACCTTGCATACTTGCAATAAGGTTAGCTATCAAACCGTCATCAATTTTCGCCCACTCATCGAAAAGAGCATCCTTAAGATGACTTAAAGATGAAAACAGGCGATTTTCAGCATATACTCTCTGGGTGAGTATCTCGCATAGATTCTCCATGGGATTTAGATCGGGAGAACAGGCAGGCCACTCTAAAACTTTTATTCCTTTGTAGGAAAACCATGCTTTAGTCTCTCGACTGACATGGACTCTCGCATTGTCCTGCTGAAAAGTATGTAGTGCATAGCCATTTTCATCTAAAAATGGTACCAGACTACTTTCCAAAGTACGGATGTAATCGACGCTTTTCATTCGGGATGATACCACTTCTTATGAACGGACACCACTTATGGAAAATGCTCCCCACACCATAATGCTCCCACCACCAAAATTTATCTTGGCACATTGGAGTGGTTTCTTCCGAATATCATGCCAATAGCTTCGAAAACCATCTGGCCCATCCAAATTCCATTTTTTTTCGTCAGAAACTGGAATCGCACTGGCCTGCTGTAACGTGTTGACGAAGGCCGGGGGTTTTCCAAAAAATATTTTGGTCAACTGTTGAAATGAGTTGCAGAGGTACATATGAGGTAACAAATAAGCTTTTGTCTTCTAAGCCGTCAATGGAGAACTTTTGCTTATATTCGCTATAGCCTGTACTTCCATCAAATCCCGACTTTCTAATTAGTATAAAATTATCAACCGAACCCTCACAGGCTGTTTTGACAATATCAGCTTGAAGTTCCAGTATATCTCTTTTTTTTCGCAGTGACTATACTTTGATACCCTTATCAGCAAATATTGGCTTTTTGACATGGAGACATGGAGAAGACATGCGTGCAATCACACTGTGATTCGTATTGCTTTCCAAAATAAAAAATGAAGAACATAAATTAAAAAATAATTCAGATTTATTTTTTTGGCAAAAAGTAAATACCTTTAACTTCAAAATCCATTTTAAATAATTAATTTAGCTGCTCTCAATCGTTTACCATACAATTTGAAAGTTCACTTTGCTACAGATTAATGCCGTTAAGCGTGCAGCTGTGCGTAAAATATGAACACGTGTTCAAGCTTTTGGTTCTATTTTTAGAAAGAACCGTTAGAATTTCAGCAAAAAAAAATACAAGACAATATCTGATCGCTACCCCATCCCGATTATAAATGATGTCCTTGACCAAATTGGTAAAACAAAGTACTTCTCCACATTAGACTTAGCCAGTGGATTTCACCAAACTCAAATGAACGAAGCAAATATTCAAAAACCGCATTTTCTGTAGAGAACGGACACTATGAATTCATCCGAATGCCTTTCGGCCTTAAATACTCCCCCGCCACATTCCAGAGAGTCATTGATAATATACTATGTGATCAACGTCTGTCTGGTATATTTGAACGAAATAATAATATTTTCAACATCCTTGCAAAAACATCTGATAGATATTAACAGTATATTCAAAAGATTACAAGAAGCAAACTTCAAAATTCAATTATCAAAATCAAACTTTTTAAGGAAAGAGATAGATTTTTGGGACACCTGGTCACCCAAGAAGGCGTTATGCCAAACCCGAATAAAATACAAGCCATTTAAGACTTCCCTTGCCCTCAATATAGGAGAGATATTAAATCCTTTCTTGGACTCTTAGGTTACTACCGGAAGTTTATAAAAGACTTTGTACGAATCACTAAACCACTAACAAGACCGCTTAAAGGAAAAAAGCAAAAAATAGTAGATGAAGAATTCACAAAACCATTTCAATTTTTTATAACCTTACTCTGCAACGACCCCACTGACCCCGACAACTTCGCCCTTAGGGCTGTCCTATCACAAGAAATTTTTTGTACAGATAAACCCGTGTCTTTTGTCAATATGACACTCTCCGACACCGAAATCAACTACGGGACTTCAGAGGAAAAAATGCTAGCCATAATATAGGCGGTAAACACCTTTAGGCCATACTGGTTTGGCAGGAAGTTTGCGATATTCACGGACCACAAACCACTAACATGGCTGATGAGTTTTAAAGAACCAAGTTCAAAAATAGTCCGATAGAGACTCCAGCTGTTGGAGTACGATTACCATATTGTCTATAAAAAGGGCTCACAAAACGTAATCGCCGACGCTCTGAGTATAATTGATACAAATCCATAGGTTAGCATTAACGTAAACTTTCCTATCTCAGATAAACCAGTGAACGAATTTGCTCTACAAGTAGTTCTCCAAACGGTAAGAACATCCTATATCGAAACGCTAGTATCCTTTAAAAACATATTAAGGCGTGTTATTACAGAACCAACCTTTGACCAATAAACAGTCATGGACATACTAAAGAAAATAATAGAACCTAACAAACTGTGTGCAATCTTTGCACCAAATTATATATTCCAAGAAGTACAGGAAGCATATTCGAGGCACACAAGTTATTTAGGTGCGTAACCCTAGTAACCGATATCCTCAACTTCAAAAAACAACAAAAAACTATAACCAAGTACCACATTTATTTATTATCCACAAACAAAATGCAAGATAGGCCAAATAGATCAAAATTACGAAACATGCCGAACATTTAAGTAAAATCTCTAAAAAATTTTATGAGCCTATACGGAATTCCTAAAAAAAATCGCGTACGAGCAAGGAGCAAAATTTTCGAGTCCTACATTCAAAGAATACTGTGAACCATATAACATACAATCGACCAGTAACTCCACTACAGAAAGAGAGAAAAACATTTAGGATGATACTAAACAAAAGGAAAGAAAAAGGATTAGCCCTCGATTATGAAGAAATGCTCTCAGAAACACTAACACTAAACACTAAAACTAAAAAATATATACACCGTTCGAGCTTTTTAGCGGTAGAACTCATATCTTTAATCAAACTATGACCCCCAATAACAGACACGACTTTTTAAATGAATTAAACTCATTTCGTACAAACCTGTATACAGAGGTTAGGGGACAACTCGCGAAAGGAAAGGAAGATAGAATAGAAAAATTAAAAAGAGAGAGGAACCCACCACAAACACTATCACTCATTGAAGTTATCTTTGTGATAGAAAAGAGAAGGAACAAGTACACCCCCTACTTTCGAAACAACAAGAGTTAAGGTACGAAAAACTACACAAAGCCCAGCTTGAATTGGAATTGAAAACAAAGTAAAAATCACAACCATCGTACCAACCTTTTCTTAACCCCATTTCTCGGCCTACGGGCAAAATCGTAAATCATATCCATCAACCCCCTGGACGGAACGTCACTTATTGCTAGAACTAACCTAGGCAGAATACTGAAATACTTAAATCCTATAAAACAATAAACCATATAATAGATGTGGACGAATTGCAACTAAATGAAAATGAAATGTTTAAACTATCCCTGGGACTATTAGATAAAAAGTTAGAAGAATTCTAGAGAAACATAACGACCCTACATCCACATGACAGAAAAAAGCGGGGTATTGTAAATGGATTAGGCAGCGTAGTAAAAGTTATTACGGGAAATATGGGCGATGAAGACTCACACCAAATTTACGAAAAGAGACTACTGAGTCCTTCTCGACCGAGTTAAACGATCAAATTAATTTTAATAACGAAATACTGATCCGAAACGAAATACTGAATCGCAAAACTTATTTTAAATATAAAGTAAATCGAATTTATAAAAACACTTTTCTGAAAACAAAATATAAACTTAGACCTAGAGGAACACATATATAGTTTATTAATTTTTAACTTACAAATTTTCATTTTTGAAGAGACTCACTCGATACAACCTCGAAAGAAGTATAAACTTCGGCATGCCGAATTTAACTTTATTAATCAATTAAAACAAACGTGTCGATGGTTCTTCCGTTTCCTTATTAGCCTCCACTGGCCGTGTCAATTCAATGGAATTGATACGAATCATCGTATTGGGTGAACGTTGAAAATTGATTCTCATATATTGTTTCCTGCATTTCTTTTGAAATGCGTTTTCGTATGGGTTAGGGTCTACTCGATAACCGTTGCCTTGACTGTAACTTGACCGTGCTCCAATATTGGGCAGCCAACTAAAGTGAAATCTTTGCCACCTGCCAATAATACTTTATCCAGACTTATTTCATCACCAATTGTGGGTGGCCAATAGCCTTCGACAAGTATTATCGCCGGTGGTTATTTTGAATTGTTTGCCGCACAAATGGATGATGGCAAAGAGGCGTCCCTGTTCCCATTGGGCAACTTGCTGATTGATTTTGTTGCAAATATTTTGACATTTCTTTTGATGATCCTTGGCTAAGGCAGCAATATCTAAGGCGGCATTTGGATTGGGTTTGTTTTGTTGTTGGCCAACCGGCGAGAGGCTTAGCGAACACATGGCTCGTGCTAGGGAGATTGTACGCTGTGTGGCCTGGACTTGGCGGCACATATGGCGCATTGTTTGTGCTAAGCCTACTTAATTCTTTCTTTTACTTAAAATTAACAAAAAAAAAAAAGATATTGAGAATTGACAATTTTCTCAATAGCACCGCAACAACAAAGTTCAGTGATGCCAGACGATTATACCATTACCCATAAATAATACAACATTTTTATAGCACCCAACTTTATTGCACAAAATAATGAAACTATACTATATATAAAAAAAATGTTTTACTGGAATCCATATATATCCATATATCTATACTCGACCGTTGGATCCCAGTTATTGAAGTATGCAAACTGTTCGATATACATGAATAATATTTAGTACGATAATACGGATTACAACAACACCGAAACCTGGATATTGTACTTCCTTCAATTCAGAGAATTATGGGAAAATAAAACAACCGAAGTACTAAGCCTTGAAAAAATCCATCTAGACGCGATCAAGACCACAACTAGATTCTGGGCAAATAAAGGAGAAGTAAAGTAACATATGGTCACCCTATATAAAATTTTAATTATTAAATTTGATGATTCTGCCGGACGGTTGGATTATCATCTCACACTATGAAGGTATGGAACAACTATGCGAATGAGGAGCTAGATAAGATGTTGTGCAAATTTTGGGAGCTGGAGCAGTTCGACGAGACATCGCGAAGACTCTTGTCACAGGAGAGTTGGTGCGAAGATTTTTTTGTTTTCACCCATATGCGTCCCCGTCTCCTATCTCATCTGGTGCAGTCAATGGTCATTGGAAATTCTTATATAAATGCTTAGACGCAGATAATTATTTAAAGGAAGCGTATTTTAATACCATTAATGAATACTTACAGCTTCGAACACTTCCCAATGGTCAATAGGGGAAATTCGCCATTCTTATTTACGGCATTGTACCATTATAAAGCAATCTTTAGCAACTACAAAGGTCCGAGTTGTCTTCGACGGATTGAGCAAGACGAGTAATGGGAAATCGCTAAATGACATATTAGCGATTGGACCCAAGCTACATGTGCAGTTGCCGGCAGTCATTCTCAATTGGCGTGGATTACAATGGGTATTTTTGGCTGATGTAGAAAAAATGTACAGATATATAAATATTACAAAGAATGATGCACAGTATCAGCGCATACGGTGGAAATCAGACACGAGCGAGGCAATTTAGGAATAGGCAGTTATGCTTGGAACGAGCTGCGTATCCTACTTAGCTATGCGTGTGTTGCAACAACTGGCTATAGATGAACAAGCAAATTTTCCATTGTCCGATGTGGTGAAACATCAAATGTACGTCGAAGACATTTTGTCTGGAGAAAATAGTGTTGCCGAAGCGAGGGCAGTACAGAGTCAAGTCATTGCAATGCTTCGAAGTGGCACATTTGAATTAAGAAAGTGGGCTAGCAGTTGCCCAGAGCTATTGGAAGGCACATCAGCCGAACATCGTGAAACAAGTGGCTTGGTGAATGTCGAATGTGACGATACCATTCGAGCGTTGGGATTGTATTGGAGCCCGATTTAGACTTAACTGTGCACTATCTAGGAATTTACACACAAAGCAAACAATTCTATTAACAATTGCACGATTATTTGATCCCAAGAAATGGCTAAGTCGGATTATCATAATTGCAAAAATGCTGATGCAGCGATTATGGATAAAAAAGATCGGCTGGGATGATACACTGCCAATCAGCATTGAAAGGGAGTGGAAAAAATATTTAATGGAGCTTCCCAATATTGCAAGTATACGTGTACCACGACACATCAGTTTGGGTTCATAAGATGGAGCAGCGGACCTACACATATCTTGTGATGCCTTCTTATGAGCCTATGTCGAAGTGGTGTATCTGCGCGTGCCCACAGGAAAAAATGGCTTTCATGCAGAGCTACTATTGTCCAAGGGAAAGGTTTAGTCGGTGAAGCCACAGCTGACCATACCACGAGCTGTACTACGTCCAGCGCATGAAGCAGTAAAGGTTTAAGCGTACTTGAAACAGAATTTGCGACTTAATATAAATTTTTGTAAACCTATTTTTTGGTCAGATTCTATGATAACAATTTGTGTCAAATCGGATAATTAAATTTTAGAAATTTCAAAGGCGGTGCAATGGAGACATGTTTCGTCGAAGGATAATCCCGCTGAATATCTGAGTCGGGGTGTCAATGCTTCTAAGCTACCTTCCTGTAATCTCTGGTGGCATGGCCCACAATGGTTACAAGAAGATGAGCACGGATGGCCGTGCAATGTTATCAATCAGCAGGCACTTTTGGATGTGCACACGGAGCAGCAAGGGATAAGATGTCAAAAAAATACGACTGGAGGAGATGTAGAGTGCAACCTTTGGTGCATCGAGACTGTTTACCATCGGATTGGAGGTCATTAACTGAAAGAGTGGCAATTGCCAAAGCTAGCATTCTTCTAGACGTTGACGCGTACAATGCACAGTACGTTCCAGTGGTACAAGCGACACCAGGACAAAACCTGTTACGCGCGAACCCTAGCAGACAGCATGCAAAAACGAAGTCGCGTGGACAATGAACGGGAACTAAAATAATAATTAAGACGAACTACTAAATAGATAACTTAAAATAGTAGTTTTTAGAATAGATATAGAGAACTCTGATCCGATTACAGACTAAAAGCGGTTGTAGTCGGAACAGAGAACTCGAAAAGGTTCATGCAAAGAATAGTTAGAAATACAGCGTGTTAACGATAAAGGGACATAATTTCGGGTTAGTCTACAAGGAACAGATAATTTGACATGCTTCAGTAAATTAGTCTATTTGTCCATTCAATAGCTTGTGGATTAACAAAGTGTCGAGCACTACTCTACGATTAAGTAAGGAGGGAAGGTTAATTAAAAAAAGTCTTTTAGAATAGGAGGGCAAGTAACATTTCGACCTAAGAAGAGCAAAAATTAAAAACTGTTTTTGAACAGATTCTACATGACCGTACTCCAAAATGGGGCGTTTTTTGGGAAGCTGGTGTGAAGTCGCTGAAAAATCATCTTAAGCGGAGCGTTGGAGACCGAGTTTTGACCTTTAAGGAAATCTTCACGGTGTTAGCACAAATTGAATCGTGCTTAAATTCTAGGCCTTTTTGTCCGATATCAAACGATCCGGAGGATCTGGTGAATGCTCTGTTGGCACCTCCATCCCCAAACAACAAACTAAGTTTGGTTGATCGATGGAAAAATTGTCAATACTATGCTCAACAGTTTTGGAAGAGGTAAAGTTCTGAATATCTAACACGATTACTGAGAAGACTAAAATGGTTACAGATTAGGAGCAACCTCGACGTGGGACGCGTGGTGCTGATAAAGGATGAACGATTCCCTTTTCATCGATGGGCTCTTGAATTACAGAGACACATGCTGGAACAGATGGGCTAGTCAGAGTAGTTACTCTGAATACAATTAATGGGCTTGTGAAACAGCCAGTAGCCAAGCTTTGTCCATTACCTATCCAAGAGAATTGGATTGAAAATGACCCCAACCCTACACCTTAGTGTTAAATTATTACTCTCTCGTTTTAGTTTTTTTAAGCAGGGACCCTGGAAGACGAAGGATGTGCGTTTGATGATGACATGGCCATCATCAAAGGGGGGAGAATGTTTGGACTGCAGCTAAGAGCGCAGACGTAGCGGTGAACGAAGAGAAGCGAAAAGAGAACATGGAACAAGCGCAACAATGGAATTTTAAATGTAGCTTTAATTCCTGTTATTTTTACAATGCTTTGTATTTCCATGGAATATTTTGAACTTTTTTGAAATTTTATAGCTTAGTGACAACGCTATTGCTACATACTTTGAAGTCTGTTAACGTCAGCCAATCAAGTCGGATGCACATTCTGTGTCTCTCGACCTTTCTTTGATTATTTGGGGTTTGAGTCAGAGCTGGGTGGCTGGCTGTACGTTAAATATTTTTAACGGCGCCCAACAACGTGGGGCAATACCAAATAAGGAAATTACATATTTCAGGGCAATATCAGTTTAGGAAGTTACATATCTTTACATGACCTGAATCAGATTAGGCACCTTCGGTCTTTTTTTTTTTTTTTTTTTTTGGTTGAGCTTCTCTCTTTTTCTTTTTCATCTTTCGTTCAATTAAATTTCTCTTCAATCATCACTAATTTCTCCTCGTTGGGCTAACCCGAAAAGCACTTCGCTGGGTAATCTTTTTGTACTTCGATGTTGTGTGTTGTTTAACGAAAACTCTACATCTTTCACCATCATATCCCTATGCAGTCCATTCGCAGATGCGGTAAGTTTTGCTATCATAGGTCCTAAACTTCTATTAATCCTCTCCACTTGACCATTTGCCTGAGGCGATCCTGTGGCTATTTTAATGTGTTTTATATTTGACTCCTCCATAAACTCTTCGTATTCCTTTGAAGTAAAACAGCTGCCTCTATCCGAAATCACACATTTGGGTTTACTATATGCTCGAAAATAGTCTTGTAATGCCTTTTTTACTTCCTTGGTGTTTATCGTTTTCATAGTATATAGTCTGACAGATTTTCTAAATGCATCCACTATTACAATGAAACAAGCAAGTCGTCCCTGCCGAAATTGAGTATACCCTGTACCAACTAGTTATATTAAATAAAATAGAATATCCTCGAAATCGCCATCAATTTCATGCAAAATTCTCTTTAACTTGCAGCAACAGCGAACGCATGCTGTCTCGCTCACTCTTGCCAGCCAATTTCTCCTTGGCAATTCAGTGCAAAACTCATATAGGTATATCTCCGATATTTATTGCCCGATTTGGTCAGGTGGAGCAGTTCGGGTATATAATTAGGTGTGCCAAGTAAGAATACGATATCTTTAATACAACTCTAGTAATACGTTTTCTCGATTTGCGGGGGCGGAAGTGGGCGTTGTAAAAAATTTGATACAAACTTGATCTGTCTATGCAATAGACGGATGTTCACACCAAATTTGGTGGCTCTAGCTTTTATAGTCTCCGACATCTAGGTGTTCATACAGACGGACAGACGGATGGACAGACGGACGGACATACGGACATGGCTCAATCGACTCGGCTGGTGATGCTGATCAAGAATATATATACTTTACTATATGGGATCAGAAATGTATATTTCTGCCTGTTACATACATTTTAGCGACTTTAATATACTTTTTTACCCTATGTGGGTAGGGTATAATGAGAAAAAAGAGACAAAAGAAATATACCGTATGAAGACAAGTAATGGAAAAAATACTTAAAGTAAACAAACGATGCGATTAGAATATGCAATCGATCATATGTTTTTTTAGTAAAGTTTAAGAGAAACTCTTTCTTCAGAGAAAATTGTATTAACTTTAAGAGAATGTTTTTTTGCAGTATCACTTATTTTTTTGGGAATTGATTTAAAATGAAATGTATCTAGATTAATTGTTTATTTTCCCACGGCTATGATTTGATAATATTTTGAAATAGAATGTATATTTGGGAGTCTAAAACATAGTGTTGGTTTTGATCACGGTCAGGAGGGAACAGAAGAGATGATGGATTTTTAAGAGAGATTGGAACATCATGCTATGTTGATTCGTTAATTAAAGCGATCACTTGGTGAACGTATACTTGGTTTGTTTGAAAAATTTAGTTATTTGGTTTGAGAATTAGTGTCTCACATGTAGTTTCAGTAAGAGACGCTAAAATAAATTTTATGTAGTCAGAGTCAATTAAAACTGCAGCAACAACCCCACCCACCCGGAAGAGCTACGGTTATATTAGGGTCCCGCATCGCTGTAAGATCGTCGAATCGTTGTGCAGTAATTGCTGTAACGCTACAGCAGCCGTTGTAACGTTTTAGTTATGCCATAATGTGCCAAGTGACTTTGAACTTTTCGCGCAATTCCACATACTCTGCACTAACATTTCAATTGACGATAAATCGGTGGGGGGGAGCTGAAATGAGTTTAATGACGGGTTTGGCAGAAATACCGTTTTTAGGTGAGCTACAAATAGTGCTCTTTCTTCGTCTGATCGGGCCCATTTACCAGTTGGACATCTTAAAGGAGAAATAATCTTGGTTGGAGCAGTCATAGTTGGGTGTGCTTTTCGATATATATTGCCCTGTGCCCTTGCTCTTTCTTGCCTAAGCGCATTTGCTAGAATTCGAGAAGCTGTTCTTAGGCTAATTTTCGCTACCGGGGATCGAGACATTTGCCATTCCCGTCTGAGCCGTCTTTTATCTGTTACAAGAAGTTCAATTAGCCGAGGTGCAAAACTCGATGTCATCTTCATCGTCGAGTTTGAGATTCAACTCAACATGGGTACTTATATATTTCTTAAATCTGAGCCAGTTTGTTTTATAATTTGTTAGGCCGGATGGGTGCTCCATGACTTGTGGATGAGTTGAAACTGTGAAAATTAGGTCAGTGTGGTCAGATGACAATTTTGCAGTGTCTCTGCCGTTATTAAATTGTGTGCAAAGACTATTAGATCTGGGAGCTTGCGTGGATCTGATGGCCAGTATGTGGGTTTATCCGGTGACGTAGCCCATTTTGTTTGCTGGGTTGATGATTGTATTATATAGCTGTTTGCCTTTTGGATTTACCAGGCGGGATTCCCAATGAGGTTGCTTGGCATTGTAGTGTCCTACAGCAATAAATCGTACTCCAAGTGTGTTAAAGAAGTCAGTAAATTCTTTTTTAGAGATCGAGAAGCGTGGTGGGCAATAAAGTGCAGCGACGGTTGTACTACCAAAAGTGGTTTGGACACTTAAAGAGGTTGCTTGTAGGTATTGTTTGCCAAATCCATTCTGGAGTGAGTGTTTGATCCGGTTTTTGATAAGGATTTGTTGCATAGAATAAATATTTAGGTATTTGAAAGTTGTTTTTGTTGGTAAGGTGATGTTCCGATAACAGTATGATATCAATATCGTTTGAGTCCAGAAACAGTGACAATTCTTGTTTTTGCTTGGAAATGCCGTTTGCATTCCAAAGTCCTTTATGTAGTGCTGACATAATTTATTGTTGTCCAAAAGCTTTTGAATGAGCAGGTTTTGGTTCCGCATAAGTTCCTGTTTTGATTAAGCGAGATCAACAACATTTCGATCCCGTTGGGTTGCTGGCCGAGTACGGGTGGGCCGCATTGGTTGAGATTGCAGCGGGATTTACAGTTGTAGAGGGCTGTAAACTTCCGTTGCGCAGCACGCTTGCAAATGTTACTCCAGGAGTAGTTGTTGTTGGAGCTGCTGATGACCTCACAGCTCTTGAGAAGAATATTCTCGGTGTGGTTTGCGAGGGAATAAGTGTCGAGCCCTGGATACGAGCCGTAGATTTCTTTGCGTTAAGACAGGCCTTCAGTTCCTTATAGACAGGACATCCTCTGTAATTTGCGGTGTGATTTCCGCCGCAGTTGCTACACTTCTTTGTATTGGTGTTTGATTTGTTGTCGGAGCAGACACAGCTTTGATGAATTTGTCCGCAGCCAACGCAAACTGGGCGAAGGCTACAGAATGATTTTGTGTGCCCAAACTCCTGGCAATTGGTGCATTGTAAAGTGTGGCTGCGGTGCGGATTCTGCGGTGTAGTAGAGTTGTAGATTTTTAATGTTTTATCACACGTGGGCTGTAACTCCACTTTGAACAGAGGTTGTGGTGCTTTACTTCAGTTCAATATGTTTGAGACGGACTTTACCTCAACGCCCTTCTCTTCCAATGCTTAGACAATTTCCTGCGTCGGGACTGTAGGTTCAATGCCTTTGCTCACGGCTTGAAGTCCTTTCGCGCTTTTAAGTTGGAATGTGTAATAGTTCACATTTTCGGACCGGAAGTACTTTTCGATAGTACGATAGAAATGTTCGTTTTTAGTTTGCACTTTGGTCTCTCTTATGTTCCCCCTGTTTAGTGGAGTCATATAAAAGTTATTCTGACCAACTAGAGCTACCAACTTTGGCACTAGTGAAGTGCAGTTTGCACCACGGATGTACAATGGTGGTAGTTTGACTTCAGTGGGTTTCTTTTGGGATACTCCTTCTTGAGATTCTGGCTGATTTGCCAGTAATTGGAATCTATTGCCTTCCAATGCTTTTCGTTGAACAATATTAGTTTTGTTCATTTTCAGTGTGTTACCTCATTTTTTGGTTTGTGGACTAAGCTTTCGCTTGTTTATGTTAATATATCTGTCATTCCAGTCTGAACAGATGAGTTTGGATTCAACGTTTCTGGTTGAGCAGATTTTGTTGAAGTAGTCTGCTGGGCAGTGATCGAAGCTTTTGCAGTCCTTGCGGCTGTTACAGTTACATTAGTAGAAACAATTGTTGTTGTTGTGAGCACGCTGACGGCGGTCGGCGAACCCAATGATCCAATTAACACTTCAGGTGTCAGCGAATTTGAGGGTGAAGCGCATTGGGTGCTCAAAGACAAATTGTTGCTGGTTGGTGTAAGTAATTTGCTCGTACTTGCACTTTTGGATTCAGCGCTAGTTGTTGTTGTGGTAGATGGAGATACTACTGAGAAGTATGCATTGTTGTGTTGCACAGAGAGCCGACGCTCGTTTTGTTGCTGAAGAATTTTTTCTTGTAGCTTCTGCTGGCGAAAGTCTAGTGAAGAAGGGCCCGAGTTAATCTTTTAACACGTTGGCACTACTAGTAAATTTAGTTATTTACTAAGTATTGCTATTTGTAGATACAAATAACAATATAATTGTGGTTGGGCGTCTCTGTGGTGACTGAGTGACAGGGGTACTTTATTGTTTTAACGTTGTTTTATTGCTGACACCGAAGAACTCGCGGAGTGCAATAATAAGTACAGAACAGAAAAACAAAAACATGACCGTTATTTGAAAAGCGGAGTTTGTGGTATCTGCAGCTATCTTTATCATGTTGCTCGAGAAGGAAACTGAAGAATAGCATATTCGCAATAGAGTTTGCTCCTGGAGACTTTAGTTCTAAAATTATTTTAAAGTCTACTCCAACTCAACGACCACCCAATAAAATTGCGGAATTTGAGGTATTTCGAACTTCAAATTGATCCAGCAATACTTTTCTAGTTAATTTAGAGTTTTGGGAGATAAAATTGTAACAAACTTATATCTGATCCCATTACCCATAAACCAACTCTACCATGCAATGCTAAATGAAAGAAAGAAGGGACAGATATTGCCCAAAAATCCATGTATCCGATAAAAACAGAATCGGCTGTTATTGACTCATACCCACTTTATAGTGTTAGCAACTTAGAGCCACACGGCATTTCTTATTTTATTTAACGAATTATATTTACTTAACCTTAACTGTATCATGTCACTATAGTAGATTTATGCGATTGGATGAAGGGTAGTTCTTTTATAGCGGGCACGCGCCTGCTCTGGCTCATTTTGGGGTATTGAAATTTGTATTCCGCGAGTTAAATTTTAATTAAGAAAAATAATCGCGTGCTACACAACCAGAAAACAGCAGAAAGGAAGAGATAGGAAAGTATATAGATTGGAAAATAAACGTGTCGTATATATGCTCGGGAAAACACCTCGGAAAAACACGAGAGGTTGCCCACCCTACTTTGATCGCTCAATTCCGCTACTCCCCGCCAGCGATCCCAAAAACTATATAATACTTCAGTTTGTTTCTTTTTGTTACTATTCCTAATAAACTATAACAAGAAGAATCCCACTTCGCCTAGTTCAGCCCGTGTTCAGCTGTTTATTAGGTTTGCTCTATGTATTTTTTGTTAAGGTCATTGACCTGACTTAGCCTTAGTATTCCCGCAAGTACAGGGTTAATATGAACATATTTATATGGGCACCAATGATTAATAAGATTTACTTTGGTTTTTAATTTTGGTTTGCTATTGGTTCTGGAAAGGAAAGTTCTTAATCCAAATTAACTAGAATTATAAAATTCATTTTTGGTTTGAACAATTCTTAAAAAGAATCTGCTTCATGCAGTATTTACTACAATAAATTGCTTTTTTCACTTTCTTTTGTTGGTATTAGTCCTTATTACTGATATGGACGAGAACGAGACAACGATCAGATCAATTAAAAATATTTCGATGCATAAATCAGGGATTTATTTGAAGAAACCTACATTGTGGGAGTTGCAGATATTCGCAACGAATTGCATCGACAGAGGGATAGCAGTTTACCAGCATCCAAAGCATTTAATGATTCCTGCATGCATCAGACTGTCCATGAGCAGCTTATTCCGGTAATGGAGGAAGTGAAGATGCCAACAATTAAATTGCCAGTTTTTAGCGGCAAGTTCAAGGAGGTGTTTTTGCGCGCGTCCACCACTGCGAGTTAACGGATCTTCATCGTTTTCATTATTTAAAGGATTCATTATTAGAGAAAGCCGCTAAGGATATTGAACATTTAACTTTGGTTGCGGTGAGCTCCCAAGTGCTCATGAACTTGTATGACAATAAACGAATATTGTTTTTACACTACATGGATGTATTTGAGCAGCAGTTACTAGTGAAATTAGGGGATGCCGCTTCATTGAGACGATTAGTGCAAACATGCCGCTCATGTGTAAATTCATTGGCGAAGACTGGCATCGATATGCGACACCAGTCAGCAGTTTTGGTTTACTATATGTCGAAGGATAATCCTGCCGATTATCTGAGTCGGGGTTTCAATGCCTCTAAGCTACCGTACTGTAATCTCTGGTGGCTTGGCCCACAATGGTTACACGGATGAACACGGTGGCCGTGGAATGTTGTCAATCAGCAGGCACTTTTGGATGTGCACACGGAGCAGCACCGGATAAGATGTCACAAAATACGAACCTTTGTCGACCAATATTCATCGTATACACGACTGATGCGTGTGATAGCGTATGTAAAACCGCTTTATATATTTTTGTCGCCGAGTGGACGAAAATATATAAAGACGAGCTGATATATCAAGTGCTGAATTAGAGGTAAGTCTTAGAGAACTTATTCGATTGGTGCAACAAGACTGTTTTCCATCGGAATGGAAGTCATTAACTGAACGAGTGGCAATTGCCAAGAAGAGCATTCTATTGCCACATAATCCATGTTTTGACTCAAAACATTTTCTTTTACTTTTCGGTGGCCGATTACGAGATTCCTTATTACCGTTCAATGAAAGGCATCCTTACATTCTACCCTATGAACATCCGTTTACAGAGCTTGTTGTTAAACACAGTCTCAATTTTCAGTTCAACAAATGGGAAATACACCAGCAGAGTGCGTCCATCTCAAGACTTTTTTTTCAGTCTGAGTGGACTACGCTGGACCTATAAGTATTTCTCCATCCAACATATCCAAACGGGATATGTTACAGTTTTTATCTGCCCCGCTATACATTTGGAACCGGTTGGTGACCTGGCTTCGTTTTATTGGCCGCCGTAGTTTATGTACAGACGTTTACAGCGATTGCGGCACTAATTTTGTGGAAGGAGCCAACAAAAAATTAAAAGCAGATAAATTAGCATATTCTTCATATGTTTCGAAGTCAATAGTCCCAACGTTGACAAAAGGAGGAATCACATGGCATTTTGACCCAGGCGTGAAGTCGATGAAATATCACCTTAAGCGGATTATTGGAGACCGAGTTTTGACCTTTGAGGAAATGTCCACGATGTTAGCACAAATTGAATCATGCTTAAATTCTAGGACTTTATGTCCGACATCAAACGATCCGGAGGACCTGATGGTATAACTTCTGGCCTTTTTTAACGGGAGATGCTCTGTTGGCACCTCCCACCCCAGATATAACAAACTTAAGTTTGGTGGATCGATGGAAAAATTGTCAATACTATGTTCAGCAGTTTTGAAAGAAATGGAATTCTGAATGTCTAATACGATTGCAGAGAAGACCAAAATGGTTACAGATTAGACGCAACCTCGACGTTAGATGAGTGGTGCTGATAATGGATGAACGGTTCCCTTCTCATCGATGGGCTCTTGGTCGGACTACAGAAACATATGCAGGAATAGATGGGCTAGTCAGAGTAGTTATTCTGAAAACAATTAATGGGCTTGTTAAACGGCTAGTAGCCAAGCTTTGTCCATTACCTATCCAACAGAATTGGATTAAAAATGACCCCCCACCTTGTTACTCTCTCATTTCAGTTCTGTTGAGCGGGGACCCTTGAGGACGATGGATGTGCGGTTGATGATGACATGGCCATCATCAAAGGGGGAAGAATGTTTGGACTGCAGCTGCCTAAGAGCGCAGACGTAGCGGTAAACGAAGAGAAGCGAAAAGACAACATGAAAATAAGCGGACCAATAGAACTTTAAAATGTAGCTTTAAGTCCTGTTATTTTTACAATGCTTTGTCTTTTCATTCAATATATTAAACTTTCTTAAAATTGTATAGCTTAGTAACAAAGCTGTTGCTAAGCTCTTTGAAGTCTGTTAGCATCAGCTAATCAAGTCGGATGCACCTTCTGTGTCTCTCGACCTTTGATTTTTCATATTAAATTATATATACACATGCAGAAAAATTGTGCACCCATTTAATTAAAGAAAGGCAATCTCTCTCCTCACAATCGGCTAGGAACCTCAAAGCCGACTTGGTTGGATACAACCACAGACATCATATCAACGGGCAGGTTGCGACGCATCGCGCGCAGCCGTCATCCAACAAGCTGTTTTGCTTTATATTAACTATTATATTCCCGACAATAAATTTCTTTATCATGAAGATAAACTATTTCGTGATTCCATAGGGGTGATGCAGGTCTAATAACAATGACGTGAGTTGTGCTTGGGTTTTTCCAGATTTATGAAGCGCTGAAAGGAAAATCATGGTAGGGCGGGTAGAGAGTGCGACTACGCGAACATCTTCGTAGTCAAACTATTCACAGCAACAGTTCTTTTTATTCTTTTAATTCTATTCTGTATTTGCATTTCATTTTAGGGATTGTTTAAGAATAAATTGTGTAAGTGGATTGGGCATAACTGATTAAAGAACCCCACCCAGCCGATTTTTTTGCTAGCCGCACTAAGAGTCCCGCGGATCGGTTATGCCATCGCCGAGATCTTGCACAAGTGACGTATTATCCTGGGTGATTTCCCTTTGCTTTTCTTTGATTATTTGGGGTTTGAATCAGAGCTGGGTGGCTGGCTGTACGTTAAATATTTTTAATGGCGCCCAACAACGTGGGGCAATACCAAATAAGGAAATTACATATTTCAGGGCAATATCAGTTTAGGAAGTTACATATCTTTACATGACCTGAATCAAATTAGGCACCTTCGTTCTTTTTTTTTTTTTTTTTTTTTGGTTGAGCTTCTCTCTTTTTCTTTTTCATCTTTCGTTCAATTAAATTTCTCTTCAAATTCGGCTAACCCGAAAAGCACTTCGCTGGGTAATCTTTTTGTACTTCGATGTTGTGTGTTGTTTAACGAAAACTCTACATCTTTCACCATCATATCCCTATGCAGTCCATTCGCAGATGCGGTAAGTTTTGCTATCATAGGTCCTAAACTTCTATTAATCCTCTCCACTTGACCATTTGCCTGAGGCGATCCTGTGGCTATTTTAATGTGTTTTATATTTGACTCCTCCATAAACTCTTCGTATTCCTTTGAAGTAAAACAGCTGCCTCTATCCGAAATCACACATTTGGGTTTACTATATGCTCGAAAATAGTCTTCTAATGCCTTTTTTACTTCCTTGGTGTTTGTCGTTTTCATAGTATATAGTCTGACAGATTTTCTAAATGCATCCACTATTACAATGAAACAAGCAAGTCGTCCCTGCCGAAATTGAGTATACCCTGTACCAACTAGTTATCTATATATATTAAATTGTAAGCCGTTTTTTTGTAATTCAATAAGTCATTCAGGAATCAACCAATTTTGCCCTTTTTTTTTTTTTTTTGTAAATGTTCGTTGTGGCCCAAAGAAGGTTTTTTTTTCCAAAAGAAAGTTAATTTTTGTCTAAATGACGGTAAATGCAGACTTTAAAGTTCAACAGATTTTTTCATCAGATTACCGTTGATATATATGTCAAAATCGAAAATTATTTTAGACATTAATTGCTGTTTGTTTGTCTCGCTAAAACTCGAGAACAATTTTGATTTTGAATTTAATTAAAAGTGACTTTGATTAAGTAAATTAAGGCATTTTAAAATGAATGAATAAAAAGAATTCATTTCAATACAATGTAAACCTCTAACGTATAGTGTTATATGTCAATTTTTTGCGTTCAATAAGAAAAGTGAGATTAGAATTTAAAAAGTACATTCAAAATGCCACTTCCAAGACGTTCAAATACTGGTAGACGAACACGAAACGCCACAGTTGTTAGAGAATTTCGTACACGTAATGCGAACACGGTTGACAACAACATGGAATTGGCGGCTTATAATTATGATAGCACAATTGATTATAGCATATATTCCAATATTGGACAAATGAATAAAGAATGTGTGCATTGCAGAGCATTGAAATTTATGAACGAACCGCCTGCCATGTGCTGTGCTTCTGGAAAAGTTAAATTGCCTGCATTAGAACCTCCACCAGACCCTTTGCACTCATTAATTTATGGCAATTCACAAGTTTCAAAGGAGTTTTTGAAAAATATTCAAAAGTACAATTCGTGCTTTCAAATGACATCTTAAGGTAATTACTTCTTAGTACTTACTATGCAATTTGATCAACTCCAGCTGATGAAATTAATGCAAGTTTGAAAAGTTCATTTCTTTGGAGATATGTTCAAAAGTTATCGCTTAACATAAATATGCGTGTGCGTCTTCAAAATAATTCAGCAGCACGTGAGTTTTCGGAGCAACTTCTTCAGATTGGCGATGGCGAAATTGAACGGGATTTAAATGGCTTTATCACGTTACCAAACAACTTTTTGCATAATGTTGCCATCAAAAAGAAGAACTAATTGATCACGTGTTTCCAAACATAGTTCAAAAACTATACAAATCAGGATTGGCTGAGGGAACGCGCAATTTTAGCACCAACGAACTCAAATGGGAATGAAATAAATGATCAAATTCAACAGAAATTACCAGGTAACATAATATCATACAAGTCAATCGATACTGCTACAACAGAAGAAGACGCAGTAAATTATCCTGTGGAATTTCTAAATTCTTTGGAGCTACCCGGTATGCCACCACATATTTTAAAATTGAAAGTGGGTTCCTCAATCATACTATTAGCAACAATTCTAACTGGCAAAGAAAGAGGAGAAGTTGTATTAATACCAAGGATTCCATTGATATCAACTGACATGCCATTCGAATTGAAACGTCTTCAATTCCCAGTGCGTTTATCATTTGCAATGACGATAAATAAAGCGCAAGGACAAACCCTTCAAGTGTGTGGGGTAAATTTAGAAGAGCCGTGCTTTTCTCACGGACAATTAAACGTGGCATGTTCAAGGGTGGGAGCACCAAATAATTTGTTTATTTATGCACCTGCAAACAAAACAAAAAATATTGTATACTCAATAATATTAAACTAAGTTAAGTGCGTAGCAAAAAATTTGAAAATTGCCACGTCGAACATTTAATGGACGAACTAAACATTTAATTCGCCAGCAAGTAAATAAGGGGGCAGAGCAACGCTTGCCGGGCCAGCTAGTATTAAATAAAATAGAATATCCTCGAAATCGCCATCAATTTCATGCAAAATTCTCTTTAACATGCAGCAACAGCGAACGCATGCTGTCTCGCTCACTCTTGCCAGCCAATGTCGCCTTGGCAATTCAGTGCAAAACTCATATAGGTATATCTCCGATCGCAGGGACGACTTGCTTGCTTCAATTTAGTAAAGTTTAAGAGAAACTCTTTCTTCAGAAAAAATTGTATTAACTTTAAGAGAATGTTTTTTTGCAGTATCACTTATTTTTTGGGAATTGACTTAAAATGAAAGGTCTCTAGATTTATTGTTTATTTTCCCACGGCTATGATTTGATAATATTTTGAAATAGAATGTATATTTGGGAGTCTAAAACATAGTGTTGGTTTTGATCACGGTCGGGAGGGAACAGAAGATATGATGGCAACAAACATTTTCGCCATCCTAAAGTTTTTAAGAGTTTTTTTTTCTACGTTATTGACCAGGGTAATGTTGGCATTGACTTTGAACTTTTCGCGCAATTCCACATACTCTGCACTGTTAAATTTATCAGATTCTAAACATATCATATCTAACATTTCAATTGATGATAAATCGGTGGTATATACACGAGAAAGGGCGTCTAGCACTACATTTTGACTGCCTTTTGTATGCACTATATTAAACTCGAAGCCTTGCAATTTTAGAGCCCAGCGTGCTAGTCTTGATTTCAAATCGGATTGATTCATTAGCCACCTCAGCGAAGCGTGATCGGTAATGATTGAAAATTCTTGGCCTTCTACATAAGCTCATTATTTTTTTCAGCTAATAGAGCTGCTAGGCACTCCTTTTCTGTTACCAAGTAATTCCTTTGGGCCTGATTAAGTTCTCGCGACATAAAAGCTATTGGAACTTCCTCATTATTCTCATTCAACTGCACTAACACGGCCCCCACTCCAGTATGACTAGCACCATAATCAATAGCGAAAGGCTTTTTAAAATCCGGACTATGTAAAACTGGGGCGTAAGACAATTTTAACGCTTCAAACGATTGCTTAACTTTTAAGCGTGTCCGTTATTGTCAACGCAATAGCAGCATAATTTTGAATAAATCCTGTCATGCCTAAAAATCGTCGCACCTTTTTTATTGACTTTGGAATTGGAAAGTTACTTATGGCAGATATTTTCTTTGGGTCAGTAGCTATATTGCCATTACCCACTATATGACCTAAATACTTCCTTTCTACAAAAGAAACTCTTTTCGACATTGATAGTAAGCCCTGCTTTCTTTAAACTTTCCGCTACCTCTGTCAACACTTCTAAATGGTTTTCGAATGAATTTGATACGATTAATAAATCATCTAAATAAATGAAAATTTGCTTTCGTAATTGAGCTGGCATAATTTTATCCATAAGTTTGGAGCATTGCATAGACCGAACGGCATCACCGTAACCTGATATAATGTACGCCCTGGTACACAAAATGCTGTTTTGTCACCTGACTCTATATCCAAAGGTATTTGCCAGTAGGCGTCTTGAAGATCTAAACTCATTATGTATTCTGCTTTTGGCAGTCTGTGACTCCTCAATTACTCTAATCCCAGCATACGATATAGCTCCTCATACACAAACTGTTCTTTGGCCGGTGACATGGGATAGTGTCTGACAGACAGCATAATGCATTACTATTCATCGCTATACTTGGCGGTAGTAAAACGAACTGATACCAAAAGTCGATCCCTAAATATATATCTAAAGATAACGCTGACACTATATACAGTTTGATAATTTTATTTGATCCCCGAAACTCACTTCCGTCTCTATTTTTCCTATTATTTGTTTTGCGCTCCCGTCTGCGGTGCGTATTATAAAAGGTGTCTTTTTATTGGCACGTCTGTGCTCTTTGTAGTTTTTATTCAGATTGATTAATTTATGTGTATAATGCTTATGCTGCTTATTGACAGCTACAAAATGTATATATGTATATATATATATATATAGAGAGAGAGAGAGTGTGTACTCACATGTTTGGTCACACATTCTTGGTGAGACCAAAATGCAAGCTCAGCATATTTAGGCTGGCTTGCCAGCACAGTTCATTTATGTAAACACATACATACAGAACGAAATAAATGTATGCAAGTTTGCGTGCATACATACAATTGTTCTTACATATGAATATATATATTTATAATTATTTATTGCTTGCAACAGAGTGTCACAAGCTGTGCTGAATGATTTTAATTATAACATGTGAATACACTACACCTCCCCTTTTTAAAGAATAACGTAATATAATGAAGTTATTGAAAAGAGGGGAAACAAAAAAAAAAAAAAATTACGTCTGTATTCGAATATATATTTATCATATATATATGCATATTTTTGATTGATTTTTTTTTTTTTTTTTTTTTTATTGGAAAATAAAGATTTGTATAAATGTAAATAATTTTATTTCTCTTATTTCGTATTCTTATTTATTTTTGAATGTATACGTTTTAGATTTTAATGAAAAAATTTTTATTTTCCTTTCAAATTATTTATAAATTTTTAACCTATCCTTATGCACTCTTTGTGCTTTATTTCTTTTATCTCTAATTAAAATATTATCCTTATCTTCTATTGATTCTACTCTATATGGGCCTAGATACTTAGGTTCTAGCTTATGGCCCGTTTCATTTTTCAAAAGAACCTTGTCACCTATTTCCAGTTCAAAATTATTTACTTTTCTATCGTTCTTTATTCTTTACCTTATGCTCTTCTAGCATAAGCCTTGCCCTTTTATAGGCTTGCTCTAATCTAAACTTAGCTTCTCTAGCGTAATCATCTACATTATATAATGGACTTATATTATTTATAGCATTAAATTGTTTTGGCAAATTGCTTTGTTTGCCAAAAACTAGCTCATATGGACAATAACCATGTGCCATAGAGGGGGTCGTGTTAAAACAATATGTAAAATATTGGAGCCAAACATGCCAGTCAGTTTTATCGACTGATATATATGAACGGATGTATTCATTAAAAGTTCTATGACTTCTTTCCACTGTTCCCACGGTTTGGTGGTGATGTGCAGTAGACGTTATGTTGTCTATTTTTAGATATTTGCACAGATCGCTTATTATTGAATTTTTATATTCAGTGCCCATGTCCGAAATGAACGTCTTCATTGGACCGTACTTTAATATAAAAAATTCAAATATTGCTTTCGCAATTGTATTTGCGTTCTTATTTTCAACAGGGATGTCTACCAAATACTTTGTTAGGTCGCATATTAGTGTTATTGCGTATTCGTTACCATTTTCAGATTTTGGTAGTGGACCTATAGTATCCACTATTACTCTGTCAAAGGCACTCATAGGCGTTTCTGTTATTGTTAGTGGGGTCTTTGTATGTTTAGTCGTTTTCGACTTTTGGCATTTTGGACAACTACGTGTGTACTCTTTTATTTGACGCGTCATATTTTTCCAATAGTAGTGCGTAGATGTATTTATTTGTAGTCGAGCCCGGTACTCAGCTATGGTGAGTGGGCGTGGTCCATCGTTGGGATACACGACTAGAGCCTCTTCTAGTGTTGGTGCATCCCTTTGCTCAATAGGAGCAGCACTTTCAAATGTGACTTGCGGGTCGCCCATACAGGTAATGTGTACACATATACATATATATTTTCTTAACGTGATGGAGCTTATGCTGTCACCAGGTCACATGCATGCATATTAAAAATTTCGCCACTTGTGTGCATAAGCGATGCATACATTTCCAATGGATACAATTACGTGGTCTTTCTTTGTCGTTTTTGTTGGTTTTTTTTTTTATATATATATAGTTCGTTTATTAATTTTTTTGTTTTAGCTCAGCAGCTCCATATTTTGCTTTCCAATTAAAATTGATGATTCTCCTCCATGTGAGGTTCATACAGGTGACGTCCTTCAATGTGACGTCCTGTCACGGTCGCCATATAAAAGGTCTCTTTTTATTGGCACGTCTGTGCTCTTTGTAGTTTTTATTCAGATTGATTAATTTATGTGTATAATGCTTATGCTGCTTATTGACAGCTACAAAATGTATATATGTAAGTTAAGGTCGGGTTCCACTGTTGAGAGTTTTCACATTAGGTTTTATTTAACTTAACACTATGCTTACAGTTAGTTCACAATTGTACCTTATTCTCTTAGACTTAACTTGTTTCTGGTATTCGAATGAATTGACTTCTGCTTCCCCCCATAGGGAATGTCAGCAGTGTTTAGCTAAAACCAGTTGGGAATTATAGGAGAAACTTGTGTAAATAATTATATACAATTCCATAGTGTGCTTTTCTGGGTTAATAGCCTACTAGGGCAGTAAGGGGTGTTAACTCCTCCCTCCTTCAAGATCTGCATCCCGCAGATTATTGGATTGTTGCAGCTCAAGACGGTGACCAAGTGGTCACAGGGGTGGGGGAAGGCGCGTGGCGGAATGTTGGGGCCACTTGTAGAGTGTGGGACCTTAACTCCTCCCCTTTTCCGAGATCTGCGTCCCGCAGATCAGAGGGTTGCAACAGTCGCCGGTTGCTCGTGGGGTGTTGATGGAACAAGCTAGTGAGAGCCGGTAGGCCCTTTGGTGTGGTTATTTTTCTCCATCCCAGGTAAAGTAATAGAAGCGTGCCAGATGCGATGATAGCTTCACCGACCACAGTGAGTTGTAGGCCTTTTGACATTCCTTAGAGTTGTTTTGATATTCATAAAATGTGACATTGACCAGCTTGTGTAGGTTCGCCCTTTAACAGTTATCGTCTCGTTCCCAAGTGGACGATGAGTGAGCCAACCAGATGTCGTTTTTTAGTTTTGTAATCACGGTTCCATTAAAGCATGTAAGGATGAAATAAAAGTGAATTAGTTTCATTGTTATATAAATTTTGAACTTCTTGATTCTATGCTATTTAGAGCGTTTTTTCTCTTTTTTTTTCTTTTTGAGCAAGTGTTTCTTTTACTAACTTTTGTCACAAAATAAGAAATCATTTTGCATAGGAAGTGAGTATACGCGAGCCGCCTTTTGCCATGCCCCCCTATGCCGGTTAAGGGAGGCTCCCATTATCCCTTTTGGCTCGAGCCTACTGGGGTGGGAGTAGCTCCACACTCTCGCTGTGGAGAGTACCGTCGGCGGAAGACACTGTCGGTGGCCTAGACTCTCGCAACTACACTTTTCATACAGATTTTTTCTTTTTAATTCTTTAATTAATTTTTTTTTTTTTTGCAATTTTGTTTTAATATTTAATTTGAAAGATTTCTCTTCATCTCGATTTTTCTGAGACATTTTCTTCTCTCTTCGTCTTCTTACGCGTGAGCTGCCTGTTCCTATGTCCCTCTTTGTCAGTTGTGGGAGGCTCCATTTATCCCTTTTAGCCCAGTTTAGGACCTACTTAGGTAGGAGTATGCTCCACATCCCCGCTGGGGAGGACACTTTCGGTGAAAGACATAGCCAGCGGCCAATACACACGCGCCGTGACGAACATTTTCTTAAAACTAATATTGCTTTTTTCTATTTTTAAATAATTTGCCACTCTCAGCTTTTAGTTGCTGCAGTGGTTTGGATACGCAAGTATCCACAATTTAGATTTTTGTTAATAATAATTTTTTATTTTGCGTTTTTTTTGTAAGCAACCGCCTTGAACACCTTTCACTTATGCCGAACCAGTCGCGTGCCCCTTGGGCATACCGTGTGTACCGAAAAACGGGGTCGAGCTAGAATGAAAATTACCCGACGGGGGTTTGAACCCCGGACTGAACGCTTGTCAGGCGGCAGCCGTCCACTAAAATTTTCGAGGTCATTCAATTTTCACTGCTCGCCTTTAATTGCATTTTTTAACTGCACTTTGTCATTCTTTGGACACACGGCTGCTTGAGGGTTTTTTTTATCTTTTACCTTTTATTTACATTTTTTCCCTTTTAAATTTTTGGATTTTTTCCTTCTTTTTTTTTTTTTTTTTGCACTTATCATGACTGGTTCGTTAACACTCGCGATTGGTTTCGAGACGGTCCCTGCTCGGGCGCCAGTTAAGGTCGGGTTCCACTGTTGAGAGTTTTCACATTAGGTTTTATTTAACTTAACACTATGCTTACAGTTAGTTCACAATTGTACCTTATTCTCTTAGACTTAACTTGTTTCTGGTATTCGAATGAATTGACTTCTGCTTCCCCCCATAGGGAATGTCAGCAGTGTTTAGCTAAAACCAGTTGGGAATTATAGGAGAAACTTGTGTAAATAATTATATACAATTCCATAGTGTGCTTTTCTGGGTTAATAGCCTACTAGGGCAGTAAGGGGTGTTAACTCCTCCCTCCTTCAAGATCTGCATCCCGCAGATTATTGGATTGTTGCAGCTCAAGACGGTGACCAAGTGGTCACAGGGGTGGGGGAAGGCGCGTGGCGGAATGTTGGGGCCACTTGTAGAGTGTGGGACCTTAACTTGTATATATATATATATAGAGAGAGAGAGAGTGTGTACTCACATGTTTGGTCACACATTCTTGGTGAGACCAAAATGCAAGCTCAGCATATTTAGGCTGGCTTGCCAGCACAGTTCATTTATGTAAACACATACATACAGAACGAAATGTATGTATGCAAGTTTGCGTGCATACATACAATTGTTCTTACATATGAATATATATATTTATAATTATTTATTGCTTGCAACAGAGTGTCACAAGCTGTGCTGAATGATTTTAATTATAACATGTGAATACACTACAGTATAGTGGACTTCATTAATTTGTACCCCGAAAGGGTGTTTTGTAATGTTTTGGTAAATTGTCGCCCAACGAAACTAATAGAAGCGTCAGTATCTAATAATCCGTTAACTTTCCTACCTAAAATAGACGGTCTAATGTCTTGAACATTCCCCACTACTGCAGATAAGATCTCTCTGCGTTCGAATTTTATTCGTTGATTAAACAGTTTTCGACGTAATTGCGATCTGCCTGATTCGTGTATCTGGGGATAGTGTGCCGAAATATTTGGCTTTGTATTTTATTAAGAGCCTCCGGTAGGTTGCACTCCTTAACTTCTCAAGGGTGCACGTCCTGCTACGTTTTTTGATCTGAATTGCAGTTCTTACATGACGGTTTATATGTGTCTGCTAGACCACATTCATAATAAAATTCTCAAGGCTCTTCCAGACAATCCTGGTAGCGATGGCTTGGCGATTTACAATTAAACAGTTTTCGACGGAATTGCGATCTGCCTGATTCGTGTATCTTATTAAGAGCCTCCGGTAGGTTGCATTACAATTCCCACATGACGGTTTGTATGTGTCTGCTCATCCATAACAAAATACTCTATGCTCTTCCAGACAATCTTGATAGCGACGGCCTGGCGATTTACAATTCCAACACTTTAATTAAATGGCTGCAATTTCATAATCACTCTGACACTGAGTACTTACAGCGCTTACTAGTCGTCTGGGCATCGGTATTAGAAGTCGGGGTATAATGTTGGACTTCGTTACTGTTTGCATAAAAATCTCCCGCTTTCGTACCAGATGACGTAATTGGTTTACCGTGGAGGTTATTTCGTACAACAGTTCATGTTAAATTTCCGTCAAGCGACTGATCTGTGCGTTCGTCCTTGTATTGCTCTCTTAAGGCCGTGCAAAGCTCCAACCATCGTATATTTCTAGCTCTTTTATGATATCGCCAGAACCATTCACTGGCTTTGCCTTCAAATAAATTCCCTACATATCTCGACAGTAATATAAAATTTCCCTCAAGGGACTGATGAGTTAAAACTTCAGCCCTATAAATAAATTTCTCGACTGCCATTGATTTTCCGTTAAACTTCAATTTCCAATTACTTATAATTTGACTTTTACGATCAGGGCGCAGATCATTTATAAAACTTGTAGTGCTTGCCTGCTCACTGTTGGCTGTTGCGAACCTTCTACTATTTTTCCTAGCCTGTCCTGCTTCCTGAGGATTTTATCCCTCTTCCCCTTGGGAATAAGAAATGCCTGACGAAAGCCTCTGGAAACCATTTTCCATTGCCTGCGTTAGTAATTCGGTCTGTCTCTCTAGATGTACTTGTGGTGGGTATATGGTGCCTGCTGCTTGTACCGTTTTCTTGCTTGCCCAATTGGTGGTAATGACGTCTGTTGAGTTTTTGTTATGCTTGTCCCTGACTGGCTGATCAGTACTCGTTGTGCAGCTTGGACAAACTTGCTCACTTTTTGAGCGGCTGTTAAAACAAGCTAAATGAAATTGATGATTTACAAATTAGACAAATTCCTATATCGTCTTGACAATGAGTCAAATTTGCGGTAATGCGACCTAACACCATTCTAACTTTAGATCTGCTTCTTTACTTTACTTTTAATTAACCGAGAAATACAATTATTTAATTTGCGTATTTTGTTTTTGAAAGACAAAAGCACTATATATATTCAAAATAAATTATTAAAAAAATTTTCTTTTTGGAATCCGCGTATGCTTCAGAGAAATAGCTGGGACCTGTTTTCCTTTTCATATACGACAAGAATTCTATTAATCTTCCTATCCTAGTTGACGTTATGCCTTATGTTTCGAAGCCTATTCCAATTAAGCTAGTTTCGGTTCAGATAAGGCACATCTACAAGAACAAAAACATTTTTTTTTATACGTTTTATTTATTTTGTTGGACCTCTTATTTAGCTTAATAAGACTAACAACAATTTTCTAGTTTTATCTAGTTTTATCTTAATCTAATACGTAATCTAGCATTTGAAGAATGCTACATTGGTCTACGGCCCTGATTATCAGTTAGGGGGTTGGAAGGTCTTTTCTTTGGAGACGAGTTCTATCACCACTCGGGTTAATGATTGGGCGAGGGTATTCGGAAGTGCCTGCAGTTTAGCGATGTACTTTAGCTGTTGTAGATCTTTCTGTATGTTTTCGTTACGGATATACATACCAAGGTGCTCCCGTGATAGTTCTGAGAACCTTGTGGTTTTCAACCTCCTTTAAATGGGTTGTCAGTTGCTCAGCAGCTTTGATCGGACATTTGGAGCGGCTAAGGATGGCCGTGTCATCGGCGAAAGTAGATGTGGTAAGTGTAGGGCTTGTTGGTATGTCCGCTGTATAGAGAAGATACAGAGTTGGACCTAGCACGCGTCCGTGGGGTACTTCTGCCTTTGATTCGATGTCGTCAGAGGTGAAGCTGTCGGATAGATAAGATTCCATTACCCTGTGTGTGTATTGTGGGAGCGTCGCTTTTATTTTGTATATTAGGCCATCCAGCCAGACTCAATCGAAAGCTTGGGCGACAACAAGAAAAATTGCTGTGCAATATTCTTTTTGGTCGAATGCTGTGTGGATCTCTGAGGTGAAACGGTTGACTTGCTCAATTGTGCCATGCTTTCCACGGAAGCCAAACTGATGATGTGGTATTTTGTTTTGGTTCTGCAGGATTGCGTTTATAAGGAGCTGCAGGACCTTTTCAAATAGTTTTGAGAGACTTGGCAATAAACTGATGGGTCTGTATGATGAAGGCTGTGTTTTGTCTTTTCCGGGTTTTGGGATCATTATGATTATTGATAATATAATATATAGTCTGACAAATTTTGTAAATGCATCCACTATTACAAAAATATGCTTATTAGAACTTCCTGCATCTACTGGCCCAAAATGATCGATATGAATCGTATCAAATGGTTTGTTTACTATGGGAATACTGTGTAGTAACCCGTCCCCCTTTTCCTGTTTTGGGCGAAAAAGCTAAACACTTCAAACAGTTTTTTATGTGGCCTACAATTTTTTCCTTCATATTTGGAAACCAGTATACTCTTTGTATTCCAGTCTGTTACTATCTTAAACCGTTTTCCCTGTGCATGATTCTAAACCTACGTAACGCATGTATTATTGCTAATATCTCGAGCTCAAAACTGTGATATTTTGATTCCGTTGCTGTCGTGCGTTTATAAAAGTAAAAAATTGGCTTTAACTTTTTATCTTCTTTTCTTTGTAAAAGCACCGCCCCAAAACCTAACGCCCTAGCGTCACAGTGAAGTTCAATCTCATCTTTGTGATTGTATATTGACAATACCGGTGCTTCTTTTTTTTTTTTTTTTTTTTTTTTGGTTTATTTATTTGTTGGATCTCTTATATAGTGTATAAGACTAACAACAATTTTCTAGTTTTATCTTAATCTAATACGTAACCTAGCATCAGGAGGATGCTTCATTAATCTATGGCCCTGCTTATTTGCTAGAGGGTTGGAAGGTCGTTTCGTTGGAGACGAGTTCTATCGCATACTCGGGTTAATGATTTGGCGAGGGTATTCGGATGGGCCTGCAGCTTAGCGGTGTACTTTAGCTGTTGTACCTTTATTTCGGTTAGTACACTAGGAATATGTAGGTCTTTCTGTAAGTTTTCGTTTCTGATATACCACGGTGCTCCCGTGATAGTTCTGAGAATCTTGGATTGAGCCCTTTGTATGGTTTCGATGTTGCTCTTGCTTGCGTTTCCCCACAGTGCAGAGCCGTACGTCCAGATGGGTTTTAACACAGAGTTGTAGAGGAGAACTTTGAATTCCAAGCATAGGGGAGATCGAGCGTTGATAAGCCAATGTAGTCCGATTGCTTTAAGCTTTAGTTGCTTTTTCTTGGCTTCGATATGCTTACGCCAAGTTAATCTTCTGTCGAGGTGAACTCCAAGATATACAACATCGTCGGATTGAGGCACTGGCACGTTGTTGAGAGTCAATGATGGGCAGTTTCTTCTATTGAGGGTAAACGTAACGTGCTTACATTTCTGTTCATTTACACGGATGCGCCAATCTGCTAGCCAATTTTCAATTTCCTTTAAGTGGGTTGCCAGTTGCTCTGCAGCTTTGATGGGACATTTGGAGCGGCTAAGGATAGCCGTGTCATCGGCGAAAGTAGATGTGGTGAGTGTACGATTTGTTGGTATATCCGCTGTGTATAAAATATATAGTGTTGGACCCAACACGCTGCCTTGAGGTACACCTGCTTTTGATTCGAAGTCATCAGAGGTGAAGCTATTACATCGTACAGCGAATTTTCTGTTGGATAGATAAGATTCCATTAGCCTGTGTGTATATTGTGGAAGCGACGCTTTTATTTTGTATATTAGGCCGTCAAGCCAAACTCGGTCAAAGGCTTGGGCGACGTCGAGAAAAATTGCTGTACAATATTCTTTTTGCTCGAATGCTGTACGGATCTCTGAGGTGATACGGTTGACTTGCTCAATTGTGCCATGCTTTTCACGAAAGCCAAACTGATGATGTGGGATTATATTTTGGTTTACCAGGATTGTATTTATACGGAGTTGTAGGACCTTTTCAAATAGTTTTGAAAGACTTGGCAATAAACTGATGGGTCTGTACGATGATGGCTGTATTTTGTCTTTTCCGGGTTTTGGGATCATTATGATTACTGATTTTTTCCAACTTATTGGAAAGTGACCAGTTTTTACTATCGCGTTGAAAAGTTTGCAGATGTATCGCACGGCACAGATCGGGAGTTCTCGGATCATTTTCGGGGTTATTTTGTCATGGCCGGGATTTTTTCTTGTTTAGTTAGTTTTTAATAATTGAGTTATTTTGGGTTATTTGAGAATTTTAGATAGTTTTTAATAATTGCAGAAATTTCCTCCGCTTGGAATTTCGGTGGCTCGGTTTCCACTGGGGTGCTTAGAGGGGGAAGCTGGAATGAGTTTGTTGACGGGTTTGGCAGAAAAACCGTTTTTAGATGAGCTGCAAAGGTGAGTGCTCTTTCTTCGTCTGAACGGGCCCACTTGCCAGTTGGGCATCGTATAGGTGAAATTATCTCGGTTGGGGCAGTTATGGTTGGGTGAGCTTTCCACAGCGGATATTTGGTGCTGGTGGGGGAAAGCTTCTCGATGTATTGCCGCTGTGCTATTGCTTCTTCTTGTCTAAGCGCTTTTGCTAAGGTTCGGGAAGCTGCCTTTAGGCGATATTTTGCTGCCGGTGATCGGGACATTTGCCATTCTCGCCTGAGTCGTCTTTTCTCTGTTACAAGAAGTTCAATTAGTCGGTTGTTAGACTTGTGTTTTTCCTGGGTGTGGCCAATGTTTGGGGTGGAGATATCAGCTGCTTCAATGAGCATCGACTCTAATGCAGAGGTGCAAAACTCGATGTCTTCTTCGTCGTCCAGTTTGGGATTTAGTTCGATATGGGTGCTTATATATTTCTTAAATCTGAGCCAGTTTGTTTTATAATTTGTTAGTCCGAGTGGGTGCTCTGTTACTTGAGGATATGTTAATACAGTGAAAATTACTGGCGAGTGGTCTGATGACAATTCTGCTAGTGACTCTGCCCTTATTAAGTTATGCGTAATTCCTCTGGTGACTGCGAAGTCTATTAGATCTGGGAGCTTACGTGGATCTGTTGGCCAGTACGTGGGTTTTTTCGGTGAGGCGTAGCCCAATTTGTTTGCTGGGTTGATGATTGTGTTATATAGCTGTTTGCCTTTTGGATTTACCAGGCGGGATCCCCAATGAGGGTGCTTGGCGTTGTAGTCTCCTGCAGCAATAAATCGTACTCCGAGTGTATTGAAGAAGTCAGTAAACTCTTTTTCAGAGATTGAGAATCGTGGTGGACAGTACAGTGCAGCCACGGTTGTACTGCCGAAAGTGGTTTGGACACTTATTGAAGTTGCTTGTAGTTGGTATTGTTTGGCAAATCCATTGTGGAGACAGTGTTTAATCCGGTTTTTGATTAGGATGCCAGTTCCTCCGTGAGCCTTGCCATCTGGGTGATTTGTTGCGTAGAATGCATATTTAGGTATTTGAAAGGTGTTTTTGTTTGTTAGGTGTGTTTCCGAAAACAGCATAATATCAATATCATTTGAGTCCAGAAACAGTGACAGTTCTTGTTTGTGCTTGGAAATGCCGTTTGCATTCCATAGTCCTATATGTAGTGCTGACATTATTTATTGTTGTCCAAAAGCTTTTGAATGAGCAAGTTTTGGTTCCGCATAAGTTCCTGCATGCAATTTTGCATGAACGTCATGAAGTTTGTCATGTTTTGATTTAGCGAGATCAACAACGTTTCGATCCCGTTGGGTTGCTGGCCGAGTACGGGTGGACTTAGGGCCGCATTATTTGAGATTGTAGCGGGATTTACAGATGTAGAGGGCTGTGAACTTCCGTTGCGCAGCACGCTTGCAAAAGTTACTCCAGGAGTAGTTGTCGTTGGAGCAGCTGATGACCTTACAGCTCTTGAGAAGAATATTCCCGGTGTGGTTTGCGAGGGAATAAGTGTGGAGCCCTGGATACGAATCGTAGATTTCTTTGCATTAAGACGGGCCTTCAGTTCCTTATAGACAGGACATCCTCTGTAATTTGCGGTGTGATTTCCACCGCAGTTGCTGCACTTCCTTGTATTGTCGTTTGTTTTATTGTCGGAACAAACACACTCTTGTTGAATTTGTCCACAGCCAACGCAAACTGGGCGAAGACTGCAGAACTACTCTTTAATTGGAATGTGTAGAAGTTTACATTCTCCGTTCTAAAGTACTTTTCTATAGTACGATATAACTGTTCGTTGTTTGTTTGGACTTTAGTTTCTCTTATGTTCCCCCTGTTAAGTGGGGTCACATAAAAGTTATCCTTACCTACTAGGGCCACCAACTTAGGCACCAATGAAGTGCAGTTTGCACCACGGATGTAAAATGGTGGTGGCTTGGCTACTGAGGGTTTTGTTTGGGAAACTCCTTCTTGAGATTCCGGCTGATTTGCCAGAATTTGGAATCTGTTGCCCTCCAGAACTTTACGTTCAGCAATGTTGCTTTTGGACATTTTAGGAGTGTTGCCTCTTTTAGTATGAGGGCTAAGCTTTCGCTTGTTTATATTAATATATCTGTCCATGCCAGTCTGAACAGGTGACTTTGGATTCATCGTCACTGGATGGGTAGACTTTGTTGAGGTAGTCTGCTGGACGGTGATCGAAGGTATTGCAGACGTTGCTGCTGTTACAGTTGTTGTTGGAGCAGTAGCTGCAATTGTTGTTGTTGTGAGCGCGCTGACGGCGGTCGGCGAACCCAATGACCTAATTAACACTTGAGGTGTAAGCGAATTTGAGGGTGAAGCGCATTGGGCGCTCCAAGACAAATTGTTGCTGGTTGGTGTAAGCAATTTGCTCGTACTTGCACTTTTGGATTCAGCGCTTATTGTTGTTGTGGTTGTTGGAGACACTACTGAGAAGTATGCATTGTTGCGTTGAATAGATAGGCGACGCTCGTTTTGTTGCTGGAGAAGTTGTTCTTGTAGCTGTTGCTGGCGAGATTCTAGTGAAGATGGGCCCAAGTTGGTCTCTTTACACGTTGGCATTGCTAGTAAATTTAGATATTTACTAAGTATTATTATTTGTAGTTATAAATAACAATATAAAATTGTGATTGGGCGTCTCTGTGGCGACTGAGACCCCTGTCACTTTAGTTTAACACTGATTTAAATGCTGACACCGATGAACTTGCGGAGCGCGATAAAAAATACGTCCGAACGCGGTGACGGCCAAATGAGCACGATGTGAGCATATGATGCTTGTGCTTCTAATACTTGCTTGTGATACGGTGCTTCTAACAATTTCTTTTTTTATGCGAAAAAACAGCTTTACTCTTCTTCGCCAAATTTAAACTGCCTGTCTTTTTTTTAGTAAATCATAAAGCAGTTTCGCTTCCAAAGAAAAGTTTTTAATGAATCTTCGAAAATAAGAACAAAGACCTAAAAAAATTTTGAACAGTTTGTGTTTTGTCTGGTTTTGGAAAATTCCTTACCGCTTCTAGACCCTTTTCATTTGCCTGTATCCCTTTTCCGTTGATTAAGCCTGCATAAATTCACATTTGTCCATTCTTAGCTCTAATTTGTTTCATGCCAATCTCCTATATACTTCTTCTAATGTTTCTAAATGTTCTTCGACATTTTTACTAGCGATTTTTATGACATCCATGTATATAATTGTTTTGTTTTCTCTTATCATGTCTGCAAACACACTATTTATAAATCGTTGAAATACGTGTGGCGCGTTTTTTAAACCCATAGGCATTCTAAGGAATTCATATTGTCCTAACGGTGTAACAAACGAAGTAAATTTAATGAACTCTTTGTCTACAAACACATGAAAAAAGCCATTTTTCAAATCCAGCTTTCTGAATACCTTTTTTTCTACTAATCGATCTAGTAAATCATCTATTAACGGTAATGGTAATTTACTGTAATCTTGTTCAACTTTCTAGAGTCTATACAAAGTCGCAAATCGCCCGTCTTTTTCTTGACTGAAACTATTGGCGAAGCGTGTTCTGGACTACTAAGTCGTATAATTCCCTCTTCTAGGTAATCATCTAAAAATTTTTGCAACTTCTCTTTCTCCATATACGACAGTCTTCTAGGTGAGCAACTTAACGGTTTTTGTTTTTCAATTTCTATTTTCATTTCAAACTTGACTTCAGGCTTATCCGGTCTAATAACATTTATATAATGCATTTCTTACAGTTTTATAAATTTACAACGAGTTTCAAAATCAATATCAACACCAATGTTCAAACTCTTTTCTTCCTTTTCATTGTCTGACATACTAATATTTAGCATATCCGAGTCAAATTTTTCTTCTAATACTTTTACCGCAATTTTATTCGAATATTCTAACTCTGCCATATTTATAATATCATATTCAAATAAATTTTCAACAAACTTATTTTTCTAACGTTGTGCCTTCCTTTCTAACTTTTTCCTTCCACATTTTTTGTTGCTATCCCTTTGAATTTCAGATGTATCCGCTATCTTGCTTTGATTTCCTGATAGGTTTCGTTTCTCACACGCCATCATTTTCAAAGTCTCCAGATTAATCTTAAGTTTCATAAAATCTCTGCCAAATACTCCATCGTAACACATAGATTCGTCAGCCACTGTCATAATATTAAACCAAACTTTTATTGAATCTTTCAAAACATAACAGGATATATTTTTCCAAATATTTCTAATTGATTTCCATTTAGTCCAAAATTGTTTTTTAAATTATTCTCTAGCTTTACTCCATTAGGAACTTTTGATATTTTTATAAATGAAATAGGACTGCCGGAGTCTATGAGGCACTCTGTAAGTAATGCTTGGTTATTAAGGTCTTTAAAATATATCTTAACATATCTTGCATAATTGTTTGTAGCATCCTTTTTCTCCGGACATTGTGCCATTAGGTGTTCCATCGAGCCACACCAATAACAAGATCGACGAACTGGTTTCGGATTCCAACAGTCAATGACCCTTCGAATTGCAATTGTGACATCTTGATTCTTTGGGCACGCTCTTGCCCCAATCCGTTTTCTTCTTAACTGGTAATTGAATTTCTGCAAATGCTCGTATCATTCCCGCCAGACTATCGAAACATTGGACACGCGCCTGTATGCGCATGCTTTCTAGCGGAATACCCTCAATTATAAAGTCCTGCTCCATGTTGATGCCTTGTGATAGCCTGATCTTGTCCTCAAAGTATATACCAAATCTTTCGGTAGCCTCGAAACCACGTCGCATCTCTGCCTTTAAACGTTTTTTTCCAAATGGCATCATCATGTACTCCAACAATTTAACCACTGGCTCCCGAATTCGCGTTGGTTCTGCGTGAAGCAACTGCAATGCGTTGCCCTTTAATTTGCTAATGCAAAGCAAATGACGTTAATGATCATCAAGTTCATATAACATGGACACATTATCCAGTTGACATATCCAGTATCGTGCATCAGCATCTCCGTTGTATTCTAAAAGAATTTTTTTCTCCATTTGATACGCCACTGAAGTCCATTTATATGCTTTTTCTTCCTTAATTGGTTCTGGTGCGATTTTTATTTGGTCCATCTCTTTTGAAACTACCATCTCTAACTTGTGTGTATCGTTGTCAATGACGTCATCATTTGCGCTTTTTCCTTTGCACGCGTTTTCTTCGCGGGTTTCTTTAAAGTCTTCGACTGCTTCAATATTGACACTATCGTTGTTTCGTTCTAACCATTGCTGCTGTGTATACGTTCCAACTTTGTCCGTTATATGCATGTTTTCCAGAAATTTCTTGTTGTCCTCAATTTGATTTTGCAAATTTGAAATTGAAAATTTCAACATTCTGCAAGGAACAAATAGTTCCTTTTGTTGTAGGATTGTTAATGCCATCTGATCCATTTGATCTGATTCAATTTGCGATTTTTTCACACTGCCACTGCAACTTGGTATGTCGTCCAAATCCGTTATGTGAGGTATAGAAATACCTCGCCGTTTTTTTTATGGTACCTTTAGAAGTCTCGCTATAAATTCCGTCTTGGTGTCTTTGGACTCCAATCCCAATGCTACTAGCCAGTTTTTTAAGCTTGCAGTAGAAATTGTATTGAGATCATCAGACATTTTGTGAGTTGTAAACCACTTCTGATATTGTAGCCGATGAGGCAGAGTGAGATAGGGATACGCGAGATCAGAGAGTAAGGTCTTTGATTATTACTTGTAACTGTTCATTGCCGTGGTTGGATGTCAGTATATCTTAGTGTCACCATAACACTGGGCCTACTACAGCTTTTCGATCCAAATCGAGATGTAGTATCTATGCGCAACTACTTCTTGAAAATCAGGATATGACATCGACGAAATGCAGACACTTCTTTCCGAAACTTTTAATTGGCGCGGAAGAACTCACAGAGGACTTGCTAGATCAGAAATATAAAACCATTTTCCAATGTATGGTAGAAATAATGTACAGGAGCTTCAGTAATATGAACTTAAGTAGCGCAGTGTCAGGAAGGCGGACTCTAACGGTTACTGCTGCGACGTGAGAACCTTTTGGGAGAGAACGCAAACAGCTTCAAAAAATTTTGTGCGATCCGTCTCGGAGGTAAATGACGATCAGTCTTAGGACTTGGATAGAGTAGACTCGGAGGTTTAATGCAGTCAGGGTCTCTAATGGGATAAGGAAAACTATTCAATGTTGGAACTGTAACAGTGAGGATCACTTCTGGGACATGAGTGGTGAAATAAGGAACATTTTCCGTTACAAACCGCAATGTCCTTCGTGCTGTAAGGGGGCGGAAAACGATCGCCCATCTGAATGGACCTACAGGGGGGTCCGCAATTAAAAAAAAAAAACCAATCCCCGATTATTATCTCGACCTCGTCTCAAGAAAAAACAACACCAGAAAACACTACCAAGGCAAGGCGTGATTGAAAAATCTAATAGCCCGAAACCAGATAAAGTACGTCTATGTCTGGATGCACGCAATATAAATGAAAAAAGGATGCTTATCCTCCTCCAAATATCGATGGCAATATAATAACAAATATAATAACTAAAATCGATCTTAAGGAGGCTAAGGTAATTACGGCGTTCACCATCCCGGAACGACCTTTAAATCCATTCGTGGTCATGCCTTTCGGATTATGTAATGATCCTCAGACAAAGTGTCGTCTGATGGATGAATTAATTCTCCCAGAGTTATTTAGATATGTGCTTAGTTTCTTATAGCTTTAAAAAGCATTTGTCGGTCTTGGTTAGGTTGTCTCAACGATTTCACAAAGTCAACCTTACATTAAATGTCACTATAAGCAAGTTCTGTGCTACCGAGGTCGCATATCTAGAATATGTCATAGGTAATGGTGTCATCTTAACTGATCCTTTAAAAGTAGAATCAATTCAATCATGGCCTGTGCCCAAAACTCTAAAACAAGCAAGAGGTTTTATGGGCATAGTAGGGTGGTATATAGGAGATTCATAAATAATTTTTCGGATATAACTTTTCCTATTACAGAATTGCTGTCTGCGGAAAAAAATATTTGTTTGGAGTGACAACGCTCAGGATGCATTTCTCAGGCTAAAATTATTACTTACACTGCACCTGTTCTTCAAAATCCTGATTTTTCTAAAAAGTTTTATTTGCATTGCGACGGTATTAGCGCCGTACTAGTGCAAATGTCTGACAAAGGCGTCGAAAAACCTATAGAGCATTTATGTCGAAAAAGCTTAATACGGCTCAACGCAATTATGGCGTTATGGAACGAGAATGTTTAGCAGCTTTGGAATCAATTGAAAAGTTCCAATGTTACATAGAAATGCAAGAATTCGAAGTAATTAATGATCATTCAAGTTTGGTCAACCTAATCTAAGCAACCTAATCTTAAAGGTAGATTGGCTCGATGGGCTATGAAACTACAGGGTTATAATTTTTTGATAAGTTATAGACGAGGTCAAGACAACATTGTACCAGATGCGCTGTCGCGTATATTTTTTGACTTAAATCCACTGATTTTTTTGAAGCTGAATACGTCAAGTTAAAAGAGAAAGCACTTGCTAATAAAGAAGATTATCCAGACATAAAAATTCAAGACCAAGTTCATATACATGCGCACCGTGCATAATTATCGTACGCAGGATTGACAAAAGACATCATAAAAAGAGCTCATGAAACAATAGATCTGATACGAAGAAAATTCTTTTGACCATGCATGGTGGCCCAAGTTCGCAACCATGTCCGAAATTGTGGGGTGTGCAAGAGTACGAAGGCTCCAAATTATAGTCTAAAATGGGAAAAGCATCGACATTCTGTGACCGTATCCTGCCAGTAAAAATGGCAACATTGGGTTATTTATTGTCTGAGACCATTTTTCAAAATTTCATTGGTTGTGTCCTTTTAGAAAATTCACCTCTAAGGAGATTAAAATGTTTCTACAAAACCATATTTTCTTTGTTTGGCGTGCCTGAATGTATAGTGATTGATAACGGCTCACAGTTCAAAGCCACTGATTTCAACGCTTCGCTTACATCCTTAGGTATAAAACATATTTATATTTATATTATATTTTCTTCCATCAAATGATTCTGGGTGATCTTCAAAAATGACCTCAAAGAATGGGATGCTCATATTTCCGCAATAAGTTGCGCCCTTCGAAATGGATTGCACCAAAGCTTACATTGCTCCCCTTATCATGCATTATTTGGGTTCGATATGGCTACGCATGGAGCCCACTATAAATTGCTAAATACAATTAATTTATTAGATGAGGCCCAAGCAACAGAACAAAATGCTAAACAATATAATTTAAGCACTCGAAACATTATGTATAAAGAAGGCCAAGAAGTCTATCGTTGAAATTTTGTTCAGAGCAATTTTGGCAAAAGTATAAATGCTAAGTTTAATCTACAGTGGCTTAAATCTAGAATAAAAGAAAGGCTTGGTAGTTATTACTATGATTTAAAAGACTTACAGGGGGATCATTTCAAAAAATTAACCAGTGAGGTTAAGCACCCACAAAGGTATTTGCCTTATATACAATTTTTTTTTGCTTACCTTTTATAGTCATACTCTTTAATCCTCTCTAGTCCAGTTTTTATGAAAAATTACGTCAAAAGGATGGGCGAAAAGAGAAATTTTTCCTCACAATGAGTTTTTTTTGTGATGGCCAGTTACTTCATAAATTTTCTTTTTACCAGAGTTTCTCTTCCTAAATAATTAAATTTAGTTTGTATAAATTTTCTGTTTCTCTTCTATATTTTTTTTCTTCAAATCTTTCGTGGAATAATAATACTTATAAATACCTTCCCATACCTTTAGTTATGCGTGCAGTTTATCACTTATACATAAATTCTATTTGAAAATCCTTTAAACATCTAATTCTAAAGCTCATCAAACGTCATAATCTTGCTGACATCGTTGGGCTTTGGTCGTAAGTATGCCATAGCCGCAATTTTCATTAATTAAAAGGCAACCAGGGTAATATTGTACCCTCAACATAGTGATAACTGTCCTCATTCTTAAATAGGTTAAAAATTCCAAATTATAGTATTTAAAAATTCAAACTATTATTATTTATTTTATTTAAAAAAAAAAAAAACTCAACAGTTGATCATTTACAAATTCAAACTTAATTATTTTGCGAACCTAAAATATAAATAAATCATACCATTAATTATGGTATTTGAAAGTTTTTATAAGTAATATGCTAAAAAACAATAACTAAAAATACCACCTTCATATAATAAGCAAAAACTAACCTATTCACAGCGAATGTTTTTCTTATTCTTTTAATTCTATTCTGCCTTTGCACTTCATTTTAGGGACTTTCTTTTTTAAGAATAAATTATGTAAATGGGTTGGGCATAGATGATCAAAGATTGTTTTGCTAGCCGCACTAAAAGCCCGTGGATCGGTTATGCACTATGATCGTGCACAAGTGTCGTATCATCTTAGGTGATTTCCCTTTGCTTTTATTTGAGTATTTGGGGCTTGAATCAGAGCTGGGTGTCGTTTCATATTTTTATGACTTCCATCCTGTGGCTGTACGTAAAAACACTGACCTCCGGGTAATACCCTAGTCGTTGTTTAGCATCACTTGTTTGTACTTTTGTTGTAGTGTTGTCTTCATTTGTCTTGATTTGAAGTAATTTGTAGTAGTTTAGTTATTCGTTTCCCCTTTTTCAAATCAAGTTCCGGGTAACGCCCTTCTTGATTTGAATACCCCTCGTGTGTATAATACCTGCCTTTTCCCCTTTAATCAAGATCCGGGTAACACCCTACTTGGCTATAGTTTGTGTTTATGTCTTTTACAATCCCACCTGCTTTCCTCCCTTAAAGTGATTTAAAATTTAACAGAATTAACTTAATTCATGTTTCGAAATAACCATCTCGTGCCTCAGCATTGTTTTCATTAATTTTCTGTAAAAGGACACCTTGGGAAGATTGAGATATGTACACCCAGCTGAGAAAAACTTCCTTACCCTCCTTCCTTGCTATAACAAGACATATTTTTTTTGATTTCAAAATCATGATGAGAAGAATTTATATATTTTTTTCTGTTGCATGTATGTATATATATATGTATGTCGAAAACTGCTCACTTTCCTTGGTTTGTTCGTCGGCCATAGTTTGTTTAGGTATTTAATAGAGCAGCGAGTTCCAGAGTGTTCCGTTTGATTCTTAGTCTTTAACTGCTACGCATTCGTACATTAATCAGCCAGCCACTGGACCACACTCGATAACAGCCTTTGCTGTTTTCTCTCTTAATTACCGCGCCATTTGTCGCTCACCTCCAATTGTCACCTAAATAACTAAGCATCCAGGGCCAAACTTGCATGACTCACCAGTCAATGCCAAACTAACATTACATTACAAAATGCCAAACATTACATGACATCCGTCAATTACAATTTTGGCGTATGGTTACAAAATAGAAAGGACACCAAAGCCGTCAAATAGACAGAGAAACAATGGGTCGGTGAGACACGCAATACCCTGTTCCACCTCCGATACGGCCATCCTGACCATTACACGTCCTTGTGTAAGCAAACAATGCTAGTTTTCACACACTATGTGGTTTAGCTTTATAATTCAAATTTTAAATTTTCAGCAATATTTTACGGTTGCTTTTTCTCAATTTAGAGCTGTATTTATCAATCTCCAACTTTTTCTTCCATTTTACATTTGTGTGATTGCTTTACCACAAATTATCTCGACCTTGGTCATAGCATGTCTCTTCTGTTATGATGCAGTCTTTTTGTCTCTCTTTTTTCCTTATGGTGCGGTCACGTTGACCCCCGCCATAGCAAATCTTCTCTGTAATGGTGCTGTCCTCTTGAACCCCCGTCATAACATCTCTCTTTCATTATGGTCCTCTTGACCCCCGCCATATCATGTCTCTTTTATTATGGTACGGTCCTCATGAGAATACCATCTGCGTGGAATAAAGACCCATCAAAATTAGTATCGCTAAAATGCGTATATTCTCTGTAGCGTTTTTGCTATGACAAGACATATTTTATTTTTTCTTTTATTTCAAAATCCTAATGAAAAGAATTTGTATATTTTTCTGTTGCATGCATATATGAATATGTCGTTGTAGGAGACAATTCCAATGTGTCTCCGGGTAATTCACTTAAGTTTTTAGGCATTTTTATACCCTTGCAGAGGGTATTATAAAATTGGTCAGATATTTGTAACGCATAGAAATTTACGTTTCCGACCCCATAAAGTATATATAATTATTGATCAGCATCAACAACCGAGTCGATTCCGATGTCCGTCTGTCCGTCCGTCCGTCTGTCTGTTTGTTCGCAGCTTTTCGAACTTAAATTTTAAGCTACGTAGTTGAAACTTGGTAGTTAGCTTTCTTAAAGGTGTAGGTAGACAAAGTATTAAAATCGGTCGGATCGTATTACTATATGATATATCCAATATTTAATATATATATTAAATTTATTTTAATGCTCACGCACACACATACATATGCAAAAATTCGTCACCACGCGGTGTGTGAGAGAGACAGAAATATTTTAGTTGTGTTCTTACACAGAACCATATTGAAAGAGCGAGATGCAATGGGTTTGCTATATATGTCGAATTAGCTTACGTTAGCAAAGTAGGGACAATGGCGTAGTATGTAGAGATCAGTGGCACGATGGGCTCGGTGTTTGGTGGTTCAGTGTGCTCGGGGAAGAAGTGAAAATTTTTAGATGTGTTTTTTCTTCTTTTTTGTTGTTTTTTTATTTTGTTAAACATTTATACCAATTATTTTGCTGCAAGGGTATATACAAACTTCGGCAGAGCCGAAGTTAGCTTTTTTGATATTTATAACAAATAATGAGCGCAGCGAGTTCCGTGTTCTTCTTCTGGCGTTTAGTCCCAGACTGACGAACTAGTCTTGACTGCCACGGCATCACACCGGACCGCACTCGATGACAGTTTGGCTGTCATCTCGCTCAAAACCACAGTCACACCACCAATACTAGTAACAACTGCATGACTAAGCAGTTAATGTCAATCTTTCATGACTCAGTAATCAATGTCAAACTAACATGACAATTATCACTGGTACACTTACATGACATAGTCTCTTATAAGTGTACCTAATGTTACCAGCCCAATATTATGAGAATACACTAGAGATGGTCCTCCAATGGAAAAAGATACGGTCCCAATAGGTATTCACAACTGTGCAATAACCCATTTCATCTCCGACACGGTCATCCTGACTAATACACGTCCTCGTGTCATATAACACACATTTTAAATTACAGAAAATTTTTTTAAACAAATTTCCAACCTTCAATTAACCTTAAGTTAATTTTCCATTTCTCTTGATTAGACAATTTGACATACTCGATCTTCACATACAACATATTATTTTTAGTCTTAACCAACTTATACAAGTTCAAGTTTTTTTTACAACAACTTCAACAGTTCAATATTCTTTTACTTCATTATCGTTCAGTAAACGTGCTTCAAATATCATAACATGAAATGCGCCACACGCCACGACAAAACTTTTGTTTTGCGCTTGTGCTTGCATTATAAGTTATGACCAATTTCACTCTTTTGCCACCCTTGTTGGTGCATTCCACTGTCTTTAATAACTTCACCATATTCATTACCTTCATTCTCGCTGTCTTTATTGACTTCAACATTTTCAATTTCTTCCTTTACACTCTCAGCAAAATCATTGTAATCATTACACACATCCAACTCTTCGGGCACTTGCCCCTCTGGAAATTTTCTCAGATCTTCATGTGCATATTTGTAATTTCTTTCATTGGTTAGAGACTTTAAAATGTATCTGTCCCCCTTTAAAACATTTATGACTTCCAAGGGCCCCTAGAATTTCATACTCAACTTGGTTTGATGCCTTTCTTCGCTTTTAGTAGCATTGTGTATCTTGTAACTTTTGCCTTATTATTATCAAATCGCAATTTGTCATAAACCGCACTAGCTAATGGGTTTTCCCACTAATGGGCTTTCGAACTACTATTTCCAACGGACTTGCCCTTTTACAATTAATTGCCAACTGCACAACCCCCAACGTATCTTGCCAAGACTGAGTTCCAGTTTCAACCGCAGTCAGCATCTTTTCAGCGTGCTGAAGGTTCGTTCCACTTGGACATTAGCTCGACTAGCGCCAATAGCAATCAAATGCACTCTATTCTTTTATCTGAAAAGAACTGGCTAAACTTTGCACCCGTAAAAGACCTTCCCTGGTCAGCTATTATTCGGTTTGGTAAGTCAAACAACGAAACAGCAGATTGAACAGCTTTTATGCAACTGTCGCTGTCTAATTTTAGGGTATGACTTAGGTAAACATACTTGGTAAACGCGTCAACTTGGACAATAACATACTCTTTTTGGTCATTTTTGGCAATCAATTTTCCAGTAATAACGATGTGGATAGTGTGCCAAGGAATATTAATTTTCGGAATTGAATGCAACTCAGCTAGTTATATTTGAAACTTACGTTATAAGTGAAAAATTCGTTAGTTCAAAACGGAAATTGCAAGCAGTGCGGTCAAGCAGTTTGAGCTCAAGCTTGAGTGAGAGCTTACAGTGCAGCGGTCATCGGCAACTATTCAATTGCCGATTCACACACAAAACTTGTGCCCCACCCCACCAACCCCTCCAATCTAGTGGATAAAATCGATCAGGCCATAGCTATAAAGGGGACAAGGTTCAGAAGCTCAGACAGATCAGAATTATTCTCTTGCGAACAAACCTAGTTCTTGAGTGGAATTATTTTCACGCAACCAAAATCATTCAAGTAACATAATTTTCGATTGTGTTGATACTGTACTATCAGTTGAAATAAAGTTTTGAATATATTTAAAAAGAAACAAGTGAACCTTGTACTTCCGTGCAATTTTGTGCTCAATTTAAAACATTCCACCATCGGAAAGACCTCTGACCATCTCTGTCTAAATTCGCATAAGTGAAGAGAGGAGGAATTAAGAAGTGACTTAAAGTGCACATACTCAGATTTGCGTTTAGTACGCCGCAGGTAACTAAATCGAAACTGTCGGGAGTTATTACTAATCGAATTTTGTACCATTAGGAATCGGCGGCTAGAGTGTTATTTGCCTACAGTGTGTTGATTGTAGTCTGTTAAAATCACGCCACTATCTGGCTCCGCAATTTATTTGTTCTGCAAGCAGTTTTGTATAATTCCGACACACAAGAATACCAAATTAAGGCTGCTGGTTGCGATCTAGGCTGCCATTAAATCTAACCTGGGTGCCAACTGTACTACTTCCCAGAATTAAACCCTGGTTTGACCTGTTGGTTTTATCTGACAACATCAGATCCGGCTAAAGGATTCGCCAAGGAATTAAAGAAGTTTGAAATAGCAAAGAGCGAGGCTCTCGGATGCCTTAACTCCAGGAAAAATTAATATCTTTTAGAGCTCTTCTAGTTACTTCTTTATTGGGAATATCCCTGGGAGTGGATATTCGCCCGGACACATCGGAAACTACAACCGATATCGGGTCAGTTTGCGGGGCGCTATTACCAGGGCAAATGTCAATCGTCCCCGCAACAGCAGTCACTCCTCCTAAACGATATCAGTTGCTGACCATTTGGAGTTATGGGGTCTTTCTACGATGCCGGAACGGACAGAAACAGAGATGCCGGCGGATCGGGAGAGAAATCCCGTGGGATAGTCTTCTTCCGCTTCGGTGATTCGTTCATCACGAAGTTTCAGAAAGCCAGCCGACAGGGACTGAAAGCCCTCTCTCGTCCGCCGCATGAATAGACGCATATCCATTTCTACGTCCCTTATTCTGGCTGTGTAACCAGCGTATTTAACATGCATAATGTTATCGCACAGCCAGCACAAAAGATAATCATCTTGGATTTTTTGGGGATGGGGGCACTTTTTTGAAGAGCAGACAACCATTGCAAGTTTAATTAAAAAAATTAAAATAACAACAAATAAATAAATATATCAAAAAGTTTATAAAGAGAGGCAATTTAAAATGAGCAATATAATAAAATATAAGGGCTATACGCACCAAGAAATAACACAAGTGTAAAAGGTTAATATGCACAAAAAAAAAACTGAAGAGACAGAAGTTAAGAGAGTTAGTAAACACACAACAACAAAGACTGGCACAGTCGCGAGAGTAACGGTCGCGATCGCGGGCAATGTAAAGACGCGAGAGCAAGCAGCACACAAACAACAACACTAATGTGTATGCGAGAGCGCGAATGCAAGTAAAAGGGATCGAAAACACAAAATCAAAGTCTATGTACACAAAACAACAAAACTTTGAGTTTTGTTGTTAAATAAAGCAATTAGTAATAATAGCTTTGAGTAAGTGTTTAAGAACAAATTACAATTTATAGATTGCGTAATTTATTAATTCGGCACTAGATTCCACGAAAAAAATTTTTATATGCGGGATTAAATAAAAAACGAGAAAAAAAGCGAGAGCGCAAAAAAAAACACGATCGACTTCGTTGAAGTGAAGAATCATTATGAATGAAAGGGAAAAAGTTGGGTATTTCAGCCAACGAAAAATACGGTTGTGGGAAATATTTTTTTTTCTTTTTTGTTATTTTGTTTTTTATTTTTGTTGATTTCTTTTTTCTTTTTAAACAAAAGTCTCTATTGCGAGAATTAATGATACACTTTGTAATTAAAAATTTGACTGAATGATATAACACAAGAATGACTTTCCACTTTAAAATTATTTGGACTTGGGAAGTTAAAAATTTTTATACCCTGTACCCATAGGGTAAAAAGGTATATTAAAGTCGCTAAAATGTATGTAACATGCAGAAGGAAGCGTTTCCGACTCCATAAAGTATATATATTCTTGATCAGTATCAACAGCCGAGTCGATTAAGACATGTCCATCTGTCCGTCTGTCCGTCCGTCCGTATGTCTGTCCGTATGAACACCTAGATCTCGGAGACTATAATAGCTAGAGCTACCAAATTTGGTGTGAACATCCGTCTTATGCCTAGGCAGATCAAGTTTGTTTCAAATTTTAGCCACGCCTACTTCAGCCCCCGCAAATAAAAAAAGAAAATTTTAAAATCAATTTACAAGAGCTGTATTAAAGATATCTTATTCTTATTTGGTAGACATAATTATATACTAACTGACCAAATTTCAAATCGGACAATAAACATCGGAGATATAGCCATTTGAATTTTGTACTGAATTGCCGAGGCTGCATTGGCAAATAAGAAAGAGCGGGATAGCATGCGTTCGCTGCTGCTGCATGTTAAAGGGAACATCGTTTTGAATTGATTGCGATTTTGAGGGTGTTCGAACTTTTGTTTAGTGCCTACGCAAATTAAGATAGTTTAAAATTTGTGCCACGCCCACTTCCGCCCTGCAATTTATAAAAAACGAATTACTAGAGCAGTTTTGAAGGAATCACGTTCTTATTTGGCACATCTTATAATGTGGCCAAAATGCAACATCTGACCACAGATTGACGATTGACATCTCCCCTGGTAATAGTGCCCCGCAAACTGACCCGATATCGGTTGTAGTTTCCGATGTGTCCGGGCGAATATCCACTCCCAGGAATATTCCCAATAAAGTAGTAACTAGAAGAGATCTCAAGGCGTCATTTGCCTCAGCAGTTCCAGCGCAAAATGTTGTTGCTGCGGTTGCGACTGGCGCATTGAGATCTCTTGTAGCCATTCCACCAAAATAGCAAATCTTTGTTTCGCGGCTCGACCCCAATACTTCATCAGATGATGTCATAGCCCATATCCGGGCAAAAGTCGTGGCGTTAAACATTGTGGTGGAAAAGTTTAGGTTTTCATACACCCGTGACATCTCGTCATTTAAAATCAGTGTCCCACCAATGTCTTTAACCAAATTTATCACAAAGATTTTTGGCCGGAACATTTGGTTATAAAGGAGTATACGGCTAAGAAAAAGAAAAATCGGCCTCCGATTCGTCTGCCTAAGACAACTACCCTACCCTACCTACCCTACCCTACCCTTCCCTACCCACTGGCTCGTCAGTAGCTGGCGGGTCAAAAAACTAATTTCATCCCTTATTCTGGCCTATCAGAATGTTAGAGGACTAAAATCTAAACTTTCTCAGCTTTTTGTAGATAGTTAATCTTTTGACTTTCATATCTTTGTCTTTACAGAAACGTGGTTAAAGCCAGACATTTCTGATGCCTCTGTTTTTCCCACAATATTTTCAGCCTATAGATGCGATCGAATATCCAGAAATGGTGGTGGAGTTTTGATTGCCGTAAATTTATCTCTTCCTTCAGAAAAAGTTCTGCCACCTGCTGATCTTAATATTGAATTTGTTAGTGTCAAAATTTGTTTAAAATAATATTCTGTCTTTCTAACTTGCTCGTACATCCACCGAATTCTGACTTGACGGTATATGCTAGTCATTTAGAAGCTATTCCCTTTGTCTCTTCACTTCTTTCGCATGCAGACATATTTATCGTTCTGGGAGATTTTAATCTACCTGACGTTTCATGGCTTTCATCAGGTGAGTCTTCCTTGTTGATGCCCTCCTCCTCATATTGCTTTGTTGACGGTCTCCTTGAGTTATCCCTAACCCAAGTTAATCCTGTGCGTAACAAAAATGAGAGATCACTAGATCTTATATTTATCTTAGATTCTTCTAACTGTACTGTTTCGAGGATTGATCCTTTAGTCGTCCCCGAAGACTGTTTCCATCCAACTTTGTACTTAACTATTGATCTACCTTTTCGGTTATCAAATGCTGGTACCAGTTCGACGTCTCGTACCCGTTGCTTTCGTAAAACCAACTTTTTCAAGCTCAATGAGCTAATTCTTGCCACAGACTGGTCTTATCTGTACTCCTGTAATGATATGAATGCTACCATTTGTTTTTTCTATGATACTATGTTTTCGCTTTTTGATGCTTGTGTTCCACGTGTGACCCATGTATTGTCTAACAAACCGCCATGGTTTACACGTGAGTTAACTAATTTGAAAAATGTGAAGTCTAGATATTATAGAAAGTTCAAAAAATCGTGTCGACCGTCTGATTTCTCTCTTTATGCTGTTGCTCGATCGAATTTTTCTGTGCTTAATACACTATGCTATAAGGATTACATTAGTAAACTTCAGTTCTCCCGTGATCCTAAGCAATTTTATAATTTCGTTAACGCCAAACGAAAGGTGGCAGTGCACCCGTCCTATTTATGTTTTGAAAATAAAGCAAACGGTGATCAGGCCATTGCTGATTTTTTCAAAACGACCTATTCCTCCAAAGATCATCGAGTTGAAAAGGTCTAATTGCGTCTTTAATCCTGTGATCGATGAAGATTCGCTTTTCAGCGTGCTTACTTTAGTCAAGCCCGTGTACTCACCAGGACCTGATGGGATACCTGGTTGTGTACTCAGGTTTTGCGCTGAGACTTTGATTTCCCCAATTCTTAAGTTATTTACTTTGTCCGTTGAAACTTCCTCTTTACCAACCATTTGGAAGGAATCTTTTATTATTCCTTTGCATAAAAAGGGTAATAAATCCGTAGCTTCAAACTATAGGGGTATTTCCAAATTGTCTGCTATTCCGAAGGCATTTGAGAAAATTATAACTTCTCAACTGCAACATTTCTGTAGTTCTATTCTTTCATCTTCTCAACATGGGTTTATGAAACGTAGATCTACTACCACTAAACTTTTAGAGTTTACTTCTTTAGCGATCGAAGGATTCAGGAATGCATTGCAAACTGATGTCATTTATACTGACTTCAGTAAGGCTTTTGATTCTGTCAATCATACACTGCTTTTGTTCAAGCTGAACGAACTTGGGATTCCAAGCCTTTTGCTTAACTGGATTTCTCAATATCTTAATAACCGTACACAAAAAGTTTTATTTAAAACTTATCTTTCGAAGACCATCATTGTGACCTCGGGGGTGCCACAAGGTAGCCATCTAGGACCATTGCTTTTTACGCTCTTCACTAATGACCTTCCGTCAGTTGTAACTCACTCTCGCGTGCTTATGTATTAGTTTTAAAGACTTAAGTTCTCCACGTCTGCTTCAAGTCGATCTTAATAACTTTCAAACTTGCTGTGAAATTAACTTATTAAAACGCAATGTTTCGAAATGTATCGTCATGTCATTTCATAGATTCTCTTTCCAATGAAGCAAGCAAGTCGTCCCTGCCGACGTTGAGTATACCCTGTACCAACATTAAAAATAAAACCTTCAAAGTAGCTACCCATTTCATACAAAATTTTCCTTTAACATGCAGCAGCAGTGAACGCATGCTATCTCGCTCTTTCTTATCTGCCAATGCCACCTTGGCATTTCAGTACAAAACGGATATAGGCATATGTCCGATGTTTATTGTCCGATTTCGACAGCTGGTCCAGTTTTGGTATATAATTAGGTGTGCCAAGTCAGAATACAATATCTTTAATACAGCTCTAGTTATTCGTTTTCCCGATTTGCGGGGGCGGAAGTGGGCGTGGCAAAAATTTGGAACAAACTTGATCTGTGTACACATTAGACGCATGTTCACACCAAATTTGGTGGCTCTAGCTCTTATAGTCTCCGAGATCTTGGTGTTCATACGGACAGACGGACAGACGAACATGTCTCAATCGACTCGGCTAGTGATGCTGATCAAGAATATATATACTTTATGGGGTCGGAAACTTATACTTCTGCCTGTTACATACATTTTAGCGACTTTAATATACCATTTTACCCTATGGGTACAGGGTATAATAAGTGATGTATTATCTTAATAACTTAATAACTTAATTTGAACGTTTGAACGAGATTAATGATTTGGGTGTACTCATGGACCACAAATCAAATTTTACTCGTCATATTAATATCACTGTCAATAAAGCCATGAGTTGTCTTGGTTTCGTTAAGCGTTGGTCGAAAGAATTTGACGATCCTTACACAACCAAGACTCTTTTTATTTCACTGGTCCGCCCCATTTTGGAGTATGGATCATGTGATTGGTCTCCACAATATGGAGCACACCAAGTAAAAATTGAATCTGTTCAAAAACAGTTTTTATACCCAGTACCCATAGGGTAAAAAGGTATATTAAAGTCGCTAAAATGTATGTAACAGGCAGAATGAAGCGTTTCCGACCCCATAAAGTATATATATTCTTGATCAGCATCAACATCCGAGTCGATTGAGACATATCCGTCTGTCCGTCTATCCGTATGAACACCTAGAGACTATAATAGCTGGAGCTACCAAATTTGGTGTGAATTCAAATTTTAGCCACGCCGACTTCCGCCCCTGCAAATGAAAAAAGAACATTTTAAAATCAATTTACAAGAGCTGTATTAAAGATACCTTATTCTTATTTGGTAGACATAATTATATAGTCAATCTGCAATAACTGACCAAATTTCGTTCAAATCGGACAATAAACATCGGAGATATAGCCATTTGCATTTTGTACTGAATTGCCAAGGCGACATTGGCAGATATGAAAGAGCGAGATAGCTTTCGCTGCTGCTGCATTTTAAATGGAATTTTGTTTTGAATTGATTGCGATTTCGAGGGTTTTCGAACTTTTGTTTAGTGTCCACGCAAATTAAGAAAGTTAAAAATTTTTGCCACGCCCCACTTCCACCCCCGCAATTTAGAAAAACGATTTACTAGAGAAGTTGTAAAGCAATCACATTCTTGTTTGGCACACCCAACAATGTGGCCAAAATGAATCATCTGACCAAATTTAGTCGAAATCGTACAATGAATTTCGAAGATATACGAATGTGCATGAACTGAATTGCCAAGGCGACACTAGCTGGCAAGAGTGAGCGAGATGGCATGCGGTAACTGCTGCTGCATGTTAAAAGGAATTCCGAATTAAGTTGATGCCGATCTTGATTTAATATAACTAGTTGGTACAGGGTATACTCAATGTCGGCAGGGACAACTTGCATACTTTATTTTTTTTTGTGTTCCCTTTTGGAACGGAGCAGACACGTCTGCTCTGATTTTACTCTGAGAAGAGAAAGAACGTGTATTCCAAGTCGGAAGAGGATGTTGGCCGTTCTTAGTTTTAGAATTGAGTCTGACAGGCATAAAAAAGGGAAAGAAAAGGAATGTCACCAAAAGGAGGATTGAACATTTGGCTATTGTGAATAATATGCAAGAAGCCAATTATATATAGCAATATTCATTTATTTAAATACACTACAAAAAGATGCGACCAAGAGCTTGGGATATCAAGATCAGAAGAGAAGTGTTAATTAACATGAGAAATTAAGCTAGCGTACAATCGGAATTTTATCGATAGATGAAAAAGTTCCGCTAGGTGGATGAGGAGGCTCCGCAGCGTTGCCACAGTACTCCCCCTCCAGTGACGAAGTCATGAAGATGATGGCGCGAAACGAACTTTGTAACGTTTTTCGTAAGTTCGTTGCTCTGGTTTTGAATTCAGGGATTTCGTTTGTTGGTCCTCTCTTGACACGAATGCTGGTTTTAGCCTATCGACAGACACAGCTACTTGCTTCCAATTGATGTTCACTGTGTAGACTCGGTCCGTTTGGCGTTTGATGATTTCGTATGGACCAGAGTACGGAGGCTCGAGTGGTTGTTTGCCTGCATCCGTACGAATGAAAACGTGAGAAGGTTGATCAATTCCTTTCAGTAGAAACATTTTTTCCTTTAATTCGTTGGGTAATCGGATAGGGCTGCCGAATAACATCTCTGCCGCTGACGACATAATATCCGGTTAAAAACAAGTGAGTAACCCAAGGAGTACAGTAGGAAGAAGTTGAGTCCAAGGCGTCTCATAGTTGAACATCAATGCTGCTTTTAAGGATCGGTGCCAACGTTCAATTAGACCGTTAGATTGTGGATGGTGAGCAGTGGTCTGTATGTGTGTGCTGCCGACCAACAATGCGAGTTCCTTGAAGATGGCGGATTCGAACTGTGTCCCTTGATCCGTTGTAATGGTTTCTGCCGACATGTCAGTTAATGGCACAGCTTCAGGCCATCGTGAAAAACGATCGATCATGGTTAGTTTCTGCACCATTCGGCGATGTTTTTGTTCATAGAGGGCCAGACAAACTTTTGACGAATTTGCTGCAATGTCGCTGGGCCACTTGGGTGTGATAAACTGTGAACGAAAGTAAAAATTTTAAAACGTAAAGTTTCGGGTACATACTGACGAATAAATCCGGACAGTGCAAGGAGACATTATCATCGAATTGTACTTTTTATAGTTTTAACGAAGAATTTCCTCTGAGCAATTTTGGTAATTCGGTGTCTGTTGCTTGTAATTGCTCGATCTCAGAAAAGCTTACCGCAGTGGGCATATTAATTGCACACAATCTAGAAAATGCATCCGCGATCACATTATCCTCTCCTTTTATGTGAATAATCGATGTCGTGAGCTGCGAGATGTAACTTAACTGTCGAAGTTGCCTAGGGGACGCTTTTTCCGGTTTCTGTGTGAAAGCAAAAACAATTGGTTTGTGGTCAGTCCTGACGAAGAAAATTCGTGCCTCAATTAAATGTTTGAAGTACTTGATTGCTTAAAAAATGGCTATAGCTCCCTGTCGTAGGTACTATAGTTTTTTTGGGCGTCGTTTAGCTTCTTGGAGAAGAACCAAACGTCGTTGATTTGTTGCTCTAGGACGGCTCCAATGGCGGTATCAGAAGCGTCACAAGTAAGCGCAAGCTTCGCATCTGGTGAGGAAAAAGATAGCAGTGCTGCGTTTGCAACACTAGTTTTGCAATCTTCGAAAGCGGCAATGAGAGGCGGTGTCCACATGATCTTTCTTTTGTCGTTTTTCTTAACATCCTTCAAAAGATCTGTTAATGGTGCTTGTATGTGCGATGAATGTGATAGACATTTGCGATAGTAATAAATCACGCCCAGTTGGCTTATAGTTTCTGGTCTAATTGATAACGGCGTTGATTCGTTCCGTCGGTGGTCTGATGCCATTTGCGTTTATTGTTTAGCCAAGGAAATCTACTTCTGCTTTTTCGAACTGACATTTACTAAGATTGATACTTAGTCCATGCTTTTGAAGAAATTGTAGAACCGAGCGTTGCTAAGTGTTGCTCGTGCTCCTCTATCGAGTTAGACATAATCAGTATGTCGTCGATGTAACAATAAACAAAGTTAATGCCACGGAAAATGTTATCCATGAATCTTTGAAAGGTTCGGGTGGCGTTTTTTAACCCAAAAGGCATGAACAAAAATTCATAAAGTCCAAATGGAGTACATACCGCAGTCTTTTGTACGTCTTTTTCTGCCATCGGAATTTGATAGTAAGCTTTTACCAAATCGAGTGTCGTGAAGACTGTTTTCCCATGTAGTTGTTCGGTAAAATCGTTGATGTGGGCAACTGGATATCGATAATTGAATTCAATTTCCTGTAGTCACCGCAGGCTCGCCAACCTCCGTCCTTTTTGATGACCATGTGGAGAGGACTTGACCAAGGGCTTTTTGAAAAGTTAATTTCTTTTTTGTCGGTTGCCAGTTTTTCGCCGGATAAACGACGAGGGCGATCAGCAATGGGTCTTCCACTTGCCTCCACAAAATGACGGACCTCGCGTTGATTGGAAGTTTTTTCGGTTGGTTTAGTGACATCTATAAACTCGTGAATTATTTTTGGTATCTCCGATGAAGATTGAACGGTGAAAACTGAGTGTTGTTTCTAAGTGGCCAGAGAAGCAGGTGTTGAGAGACCTGTGATTGAATCGATTAGTCTTCGATTGGTGAGGTCTATTAGCAACTGAAACTTGGTTAAGAAATCAGCTCCAATAATGGCCATTTGAACGTCAGCAATGATGAAAGGCCAGGTGAATTTGCGACGGAGGCCTAGATTGAGTTCTATTATGTGTTTGCCATACGTGTTGATAATCGTTTGGTTGGCCGCACGAAGTATAAGATCACATGGTTTCGTTTTTTGGTTGGAAAATGCGCGTGGCAACACAGAGATAATGGATCCTGAGTCAATAAGGAACCGTATGTGGGAAACGCGATCGGTGATGTGTAGGCGAGGCTCAAACAATGATGACTGTTGTTTTGGGTGGCCGGTGTTGGTAATGCTGTCGCCGACCAGCGCTTCAGACGACATCCGTTTTAGTTTAACGCCTGAAAACGGGCACAAGTATGCCGACATTTTTTAGCTTCGTCCCCAAACTTTTGGTGGTAAAAACATAACGTTTTTTGTTGTTCGTTAGGTTTTTGAGATGACAAAGTGTTAAATTGAGACCGACCGCGCGATGTACTGCGAGAACGAGAGTATGTTTGTTTCACTCCTGATTGAAGACGCTTTATTTCCTTTTGCAAGTTGTCGAACTTCTGCGATAGCAAACGCAGGTTATCGGTTACTTCTTTGAGTGGATCTCTGGACGAGACAGCGCAGACGATTTGTTCTTTTGCTGGCTCCACTGAATAGATGGATTGGTTGCCCATGGACTCTAACATCTTGTCCGCAACTTTGGCTAATCTATTGAGGTCAGTTTCTTCCCACACGGTCAGTATTGGGCGAATAGACTGTGGTATTTCTGCAAGAAAAAGTGTGAGCTTTCACTGGCTGGGTCTGGTGCGAGACGACGCATATTGGCTAAAATTTCAGACGGTTTCAAACCAGCTGTTCCTCCTCCTTGCAGCAAACGTCGTAACTTGGATTCGGGCGACTCGGCGAATTTTTCAAGAAACCGAGTTCGTGATTGTTCTCAAGGTTTCCAATTGATGTTGTAGATCTCGGTTTTGTCCATTTAATTCTTCCATGTTGGAAATGTTTTCCGCTGGAGATTCCTCTTCAAAATGCAAACGTCTTTGTGTGACCGTGCGTAAGTTATAGCGTCGATTTGGCATGAGCCGCCAAAACTGTTTGAACGGCACAGCGCGTTGCAGCGTATTGTGTAATTTTTTAAGTGTGATTTAAATGAATTGCTGACTGTTTTTTTAAATCACGTCGGGGTCCCCACTTTGGCTATTGTGAATAATATGCAAGTAGCCAATTATATATAACAATATTCATTTATTTAAATACACTACAAAAAGGCGCGACCAAGAGCTTGGGATCAAGATCAGAAGAGAAGTGTTAATTAACATGAGAAATTAAGCTAGCTTACAATCGGAATTTTATCGATAGATGAAAAAGGTCCGCTAGGTAGATGAGGAGGCTTCGCAGCGTTGCCACAAACATATCGACTTCGCAACATCTATTGAGACGAACCTATCGCCTAGTAAATTAACTATTGCCCACTTCTAGGGTGTAAGTAACTGCTTTAAACATATTTGTGCACTGCTTGCTTAACTCTGATTTATCCTTTTTTTCATACCACAAGCGCACTACATTTTATCGATGCAACAAACAGTAAATAACAATACCCATTAGATTAACAATAGAATTAAAGACTGTTGAGGTTAGACTTCTCATCGTTTTCGGAGCATAATCAGGAAGTAAGTTTTTACATTTAATATCATAATACCAATTTACATATGGCGGTGCGTCGCAGTAATTTAATTGACGCCATGGGCGCAAGCAATCACGAACTTATTGCCGCAGCACCATGTACTCATCATAGCGGAAACAATAAAAAAAAGTCCTTTCATGGGGAATTGACTTCCCTTAATCTCGGAAGTAATTTGCACAGCTCTCCTAGAGTGAATCAGTTAGGAACAAGACCGTTAGAAGTAGATGACAGCGTTCACACATCAGATTCTAGTTGAACTGAGAGGCATTCTAGTATTAGGACTAATAGAGACTATACCCAGCAGCTAGCATAATTCAAAATTGGCACCTTAAATTTGACGGCTCTAAATTTGGTATGCAAGCAGAAGCTTTTCTTTATCGAGCTCGTTAGTGAAAGGCTTTGGAGATTTCATCGTAACAATCCTTCGTTTACCTGGGGATCGTTTTGTAGTGAATTCATGAAAAAGTTTGAAGACACAGATTCAGAGTTAGATTTTTTTTTTTTTATTCGTTTTATTTATTTTGTTGGATCTCTTATTTAACTTTATAAGACTAACAACAATTTTCTAGTTTTATCTTAATCTAATACGTAATCTAGCATTTGAAGAATGCTACTTTGGTCTACGGCCCTGATTATCAGTTAGGGGGTTCGAAGGTGTTTTCTTTGTTCTATCACATACTCGGGTTAATGATTGGGCGAGGGTATTCGGATGTGCCTGCAGTTTAGCGGTGTACTTTAGCTGTTGTACCTTTATTTCGGTTGCACTGTTAATATGTAGATCTTTCTGTACGTTTTCGTTTCGTTGCTCCCGCGATAGTTCTGAGAACCTTGCGTTTCCCCACAGTGCAGAGCCCTACATCCAGATGGGTTTTAGCACCGAGTTGTAGAGAAGAACTTTGAACTCTAAACATAGGGGAGATCGTGCATTGATAATCCAATATAGTCCGGTTGCTTTTTTCTTGGCTTCGATGTGCCAACGCCAAGTTAATCTTCTGTCCAGGTGAACTCCAAGATACACAATATCGTCGGATTGAGGCACTGGCACGTTTCTCAGTGTCAATGATGGGCAGGTTCGTCTGTTAACGGTGAACGTAACGTGCATGCATTTCTGTTCATTTACACGAATGCGCCAATCTGCTAGTCACTTTTCAACCTCCTTTAAATGGGTTGTCAGTTGCTCAGCAGCTTTGATCGGGCATTTGGAGCGGCTAAGGATGGCCGTGTCATCGGCGAAAGTAGATGTGGTAAGTGTAGGGCTTGTTGGTATGTCCGCTGTATAGAGAAGATACAGAGTTGGACCTAGCACGCTGCCTTGGAGTACTGCTGTCTTTGATTTGAAGTCATCAGAGGTGAAGCTATTACATCGTACAGCGAATTTTCTATCGGATAGATATGGTTCCATTAGCCTGTGTGTGTATAGTGGGAGCGTCGCTTTTTTTTTTGTATATTAGGCCATCCAGCCGGACTCGGTCGAAGGCTTGGGCGACATCAAGAAAAATTGCTGTGCAATATTCTTTTTGCTCGAATGCTGTGCGGATCTCTGAGGTGATACGGTTGACTTGCTCAATTGTGCCATACTTTCCACGGAAGCCAAACTGATGATGTGGTATTATATTTTGGTTTTCCAGGATTGTGTTTATACGGAGCTGCAAATAGTTTTAAGAGACTCGGCAATAAACTGATGGGTCTGTAAGATGAAGGCTGTGTTTTGTCTTTTCCTGGTTTTGGGATTGTCTACGTCACAAATGACGTAGAGAGCGAGAGAGCGAGACGGGAGTGGTGAATGGAGGAGCTTTCACCACGGCCTGTAATGCTAAGATACCATGTAATCTATAATAAGTGAATATACCAATATACCTGAAGTGCAATTTTCCAAACGGCTTTTCGATTCTGTGGAACCAACCAAAGAGAAGGAAGAAAACCACCCTCCTACTAACAGGGATCATTATGATTATTGATTTTTTCCAACTAATGGGAAAGTGACCAGTTTTAAATATCGCATTGAAAAGTTTGCAGATGTGTTGCACGGCGCAGATCGGGAGTTCTCTGATCATTTTCGGGGTTATTTTGTCATGACCGGGCGACTTTCTTGGATTCAGATAGTTTTTAATAGTTGCAGAAATTTCCTCCGCTAGAAATTTCGGTGGCTCCCTTTCCGCTGGAGTGCTCAGGGGGGGGAGCTGAAATGAGTTTAATGACGGGTTTGGCAAAATACCGTTTTTAGATAACCTGCAAAGGTGAGTGCTCTTTCTTCGTTTGATCGAGACCATTTACCAGTTGAACATCTTAAAGGAGAAATAACCTCGGTTGGAGCAGTCATAGTTGGGTGAGCTTTCCACAGCAGATATTTGATGCTGGTGGGGCCAAGCTTCTCGATATATTGCCGCTGTGCCCTTGCTTCTTCTTGCCTAAGCGCTTTTGCTAGAATTCGAAAAGCTGTTCTTAGGCGAATTTTTGCTGCCGGGGATCGAGACATTTGCCATTCTCGCCTGAGCCGTCTTTTATTTGTTACAAATATTTCAATTAGCCGGTTGTATGACCTGTGTTTTTCCCTGGTGTATCCGATACATGGGGTGGAAATTTCTGCGGCTTCGATAAGCATCGACTCTAGAGCCGAGGTGCAAAACTCGATGTCATTTTCATCGTCCAGTTTAGGATTTAGCTCGATATGGGTACTTATATATTTCTTAAATCTGAGCCAGTTTGTTTTATAATTTGTTAGGCCGGATGGAAATGTGAAAATTACTGGCGAGTGGTTAGATGACAGTTCTGCTAGTGACTCTGCCGTTATCAAATTGTGCGTAAATCTTCTGGTGATTGCAAAGTCTATTAGATCTGGGAACTTGCGTGGATCTGATGGCCAGTATGTGGGTTTATCCGGTGACGCATAGCCCATTTTGTTAGCTGGGTTGATGATTGTATTATATTTCTCACACGCCATCATTTTCAAAGTCTCCAGATTAATCTTAAGTTTCATAAAATCTCTGCCAAATACTCCATCGTAACACATAGATTCGTCAGCCACTGTCATAATATTAAACCAAACTTTTATTGAATCTTTCAAAACATAACAGGATATATATTTCCAAATATTTCTAATTGGTTTCCATTTAGTCCAAAATAGTTTTTTAAATTATTCTCTAGCTTTACTCCATTAGGAACTTTTGATATATTTATAAATGAAATAGGGCTGCCGGAGTCTATGAGGCACTCTGTAATTAATGATTGGTTATTAAGGTCTTTAAAATATATCTTAACATATCTTGCATAATTGTTTGTAGCATCCTTCTGCTCCGGACATTGTGCCATTAGGTGTTCCATCGAGCCACACCAATAACAAGAACGACGAACTGGTTTCGGTTTCCAACAGTCAGTTTCCCAATGACCCTTCGAATTGCAATTGTGACATCTTGATTCTTTGGGCACGCTCTTGCCCTAATCCGTTTTCTTCTTAACTGGTAATTGAATTTCTGCAAATGCTCGTATCATTCCCGCCAGACTATCGAAACATTGGACACGCGCCTGTATGCGCATGCTCTCTAGAGGAATATCCTCAATTATAAAGTCCAGTAGCTCTTCCTGCTCCATGTTGATGCCTTGTGATGGTCTGATCTTGTCCTCAAAATATATACCAAATTTTTCGGTAGGCTGCCAGATGCGAGCCTCGAAACCACGTCGCATCTCTGCCTTTAAACGTTTTTTTCCAAATGGCATCATCATGTACTCCAACAATTTAACCACTGGCTCCCGAATTCAAAGCAAAGCAAATGACGTTAATGATCATCAAGTTCATATAACATGGACACATTATCCAGTTGACATATCCAGTATCGTGCATCAGCATCTCCGTTGTATTCTAAAAGAATTTTTTTCTCCATTTGATACGCCACTGAAGTCCATTTATATGCTTTTTCTTCCTTAATTGGTTCTGGTGCGATTTTTATTTGGTCCATCTCTTTTGAAACTACCATCTCTAACTTGTGTGTATCGTTGTCAATGACGTAATCATTTGCGCTTTTTCCTTTGCACGCGTTTCTTTAAGGTCTTCGACTGCTTCAATATTGACACTATCGTTGTTTCGTTCTAACCATTGCTGCTGTGTATACGTTCCAACTTTGTCCGTTATATGCATGTTTTTCAGAAATTTCTTGTTATCCTCAATTTGATTTTGCAATTTCTTGAAAATTTCAACATTCTACAATATTTGTTCCTTTTGTTGTAGGATTGTTAATGCCATCTGATCCATTTGATCTGATTCAATTTGCGATTTTGTCACACTGCCACTGCAACTTGGTATGTCGTCCAAATCCGTTATGTGAGGTATAGAAATACCTCGCCGTTTTTTTTGTGGTACCTTTAGAAGTCTCGCTATAAATTCCGTCTTGGTGTCTTTGGACTCCAATCCCAATGCTACTAGCCAGTTTTTTAAGCTTGCAGTAGAAATTTTATTGAGATCATCAGACATTTTGTGAGTTGTAAACCACTTCTGATATTGTAGCCGAGTAGTTATAACTTTTAACTTCTTTATTTTATTTAATCTACACCAACGATGTTGTCTTTTGAAGTGACTGGTAAAGACTAACTCCGCTGCTCACAGACAAGAATCACTCTCTTCTTGAGAGAGCTATTTAGCATGTGAGGCAGAGTGTAAGGGCTTTGATTATTACTTGTAACTGTTCATTGCCGTGGTTGGATGTCAGTATATCTTAGTGTCACCATAACACTGGGCCTACTACAGCTTTTCGATCCAAATCGAGATGTAGTATCTGTGCGCAACTACTTCTTGAAAATCAGGATATGACATCGACGAAATGCGGATACTTCTTTCATAGAAAGTGCATTTCAACTTATCTAGAAAAAAAGCACAAGAAAGTCCATTATGTAATACTTTATGTCATGGGAGGGACTTGCAACCTCTCAGGCAGAAGGTGCTACAGTAACTATTCCAAAGATACATAATACGCAAAATAAATCTGTTAGACAACCAGAAGTTTATATTGAGCCAGCTGCTCATTCACCAAATACATCACCAATTTCAATTTGCAATGTAAACGCGATTAAAGGGCCTGATCAGGGTGATTTTCCAAAACCAAAACGACAAGGATGGCCGTTAAAACGACATTTTCAGGCAGCTCCGTCCGAAACTTCTAATTGGCGCGGAAGAACTCACAGAGGACTTGCTAGATCAGAAATAGCTAGACCTGAAATAGATTATAAGACCATTTTCCAACGTATGGTAGAAATAATGTACAGGAGCTTCAGTAATATGAACTTAAGTAGCGCAGTGTCAGGAAGGCGGATTCTAACGGTTACTGCTGTGACCTGAGAACCTTTTGGGAGAGAATTAAGTAAAGCGACCCGCAAAAACGCAAACAGCTTCAAAAAATTTTGTGCGATCCGTCTCGGAGGTAAATGACGATCAGTCTTAGGACTTGGATAGAGTAGACTCGGAGGTTTAATGCAGTCAGGGTCTCTAATGGGATAAGGAAAACTATTCAATGTTGGAACTGTAACAGTGAGGATCACTTCTGGGACATGAGTGGTGAAATAAGGAACATTTTCCGTTACAAACCGCAATGTACTTCGTGCTGTAAGGGGGCGGAAAACGATCGCGAGGGCCCATCTGAAAGGACTTACAGGGGGGTCCGCAATTAAAAACAAACCCAATCCCCGATTATTATCTCGACCTCGTCTCAAGAAAAAACTACACCAGAAAATACTACCAAGGCAAGGCGTGATTGAAAAATCTAATAGCCCAAAACCAGATAAAGTACGTCTATGTCTGGATGCACGCAATATAAATGAGGCTACGAAAAAAGGATGCTTATCCTCTTCCAAATATCGATGGCAATATAATAACAAATATAATAACTAAAATCGAACTTAAGGAGGCTAAGGTAATTACGGCGTTCACCATCCCGGAACGACCTTTAAATCCATTCGCGGTCATGCCTTTCGGATTATGTAATCCTCCTCAGACAAAGTGTCGTCTGATGGATGAATTAATTTTCCCAGAGTTATTTAGATATGTGCTTAGTTTCTTATAGCTTTGATAAGCATTTGTTGGTCTTGGTTAGGTTGTCTCAACGATTTCGCAAAGCCAACCAAACACAAAATGTCACTAAAAGCAAGTTCTGTGCTACCGAGGTCGCATATCTAGAATATGTCATAGGTAATGGTGTCATCTTAACTGATCCTTTAAAAGTAGAATCAATTCAATCATGGCCTGTGCCCAAAACTCTAAAACAAGCAAGAGGTTTTATGGGCATAGTGGGGTGGTATATAGGAGATTCATAAATAATTTTTCGGATATAACTTTTCCTATTACAGAATTGCTGTCTGCGAAAAAAAATATTTGTTTGGAGTGACAACGCTCAGAATGCATTTCTCAGGCTAAAATTATTACTTACACTGCACAAGTTTTATTTGAATTGCGACGGCAGTGACTTTGGTATTGGCGCCGTACTAGTGCAAATGTCTGACAAAGGCGTCGAAAAACCTATAGAGCATTTATGTCGAAAAAGCTTAATACGGCTCAACGCAATTATGGCGTTATGGAACGAGAATGTTTAGCAGCTTTAGAATCAATTGAAAAGTTCCGATGTTACATAGAAATGCAAGAATTCGAAGTAATTAATGATCATTCAAGTTTGGTCAACCTAATCTAAACAACCTAATCTTAATTTTATATAATTTTTTGATAAGTCATAGACGAGGTCAAGACAACATTGTACCAGATGCGCTGTCGCGTATATTTTTTGACTTAAATCCACTGATTTTTTTGAAACTGAATACGTCAAGTTAAAAGAGAAAGCACTCGCTAATAAAGAAGATTATCCAGACATAAAAATTCAAGACCAAGTTCATATACATGCGCAGTGCGCACCGTGCATAATTATCGTACGCAGGATTGACAAAAGACATCATAAAAAGAGCTCATGACAGTGTAATTGCTGCTCATGGTGGAATGGTGAAAACAAGAGATGTGATACGAAGAAAATTCTTTTGACCATGCATGGTGGCCCAAGTTCGCAACCATGTCCGAAATTGTAGGGTGTGCAAGAGAACGAAGGCTCCAAATTATAGTCTAAAATGGGAAAAGCATCGACATTGTGTGACCGTATCCTGCCAGTAAAAATGGCAACATTGGGTTATTTATTGTCTGAGACCATTTTTCAAAATTTCACCTCTAAGGAGATTAAAATGTTTCTACAAAACCATATTTTCTTTGTTTGGCGTGCCTGAATGTATAGTGATTGATAACGGCTCACAGTTCAAAGCCACTGATTTCAACGCTTCGCTTACATCCTTAGGTATAAAACATATTTATATTTATATTATATTTTCCTCAATCAAATGCTTCTGGGTGATCTTCAAAAATGACCTCAAAGAATGGGATGCTCATATTTCCGCAATAAGTTGCGCCCTTCGAAATGGATTGCACCAAAGCTTACATTGCTCCCCCTTATCATGCATTATTTGGGTTCGATATGGCTACGCATGGAGCCCACTATGAATTGTAAATACAATTAATTTATTAGATGAGGCCCCAAGCAACAGAACAAAATGCTAAACAATATAATTTAAGCACTCGAAACATTATGTATAAAGAAGGCCAAGAAGTCTATCGTTGAAATTTTGTTCAGAGCAATTTTGGCAAAAGTATAAATGCTAAGTTTAATCTACAGTGGCTTAAATCTAGAATAAAAGAAAGGCTTGGTAGTTATTACTATGTTTTAAAAGACTTACAGGGGGATCATTTCAAATGAAGCAAGCAAGTCGTCCCTGCCGACATTGAGTATACCCTGTACCAACTAGTTATATTAAATAAAATAAAATATCCTCGAAATCGTCATCAATTTCATGCAAAATTCTCTTTAACATGCAGCTACAGCAAACTCATGCTGTCTCGCTCACTGTTGCCAGCCAATGTCGCCTTGGCAATGCAGTGCAAAACTCATATAGCTATATCTTCGATTTTTATTGTCCGATTTAGACAAAATTTGGTGAGCTGGTCCAGTTTGGGTATATAATTAGGTGTGCCAAGTAAGAATACGATATCTTTAATACAGCTCTAGTAATACGTTTTCGCGATTTGCGGGGGCGGAAATGGGCGTGGCAAAAATTTGAAACAAACTCGACCTGTGTATGCATTAGACGCATGTTCACACCAAATTTGGTGGCTCTAGCTCTTATAGTCTCCGAGATCTAGGTGTTCATACGGACGGACGGACAGACGGACGGACAGACAGACATGTCTCAATCAACTCGGCTGGTGATGCTGATCAAGAATATATATACTTTATGGGGTCGGAAACGCTTCCTTCTGCCTGTTACATACATTTTAGCGACTTTAATATACCCTTGTACCCTATGGGTACAGGGTATAAAAATTAACCATTGAGGTTAAGCACCCACAAAGGTATTTGCCTTATATACAATTTTTTTTGCTGACTTATTATAGTCATACTCTTTAATCCTCTCTAGTCCAGTTTTTATGAAAAATTACGTCAAAAGGATGGGCGAAAAGAGAAATTTTTCCTCACAATGAGTTTTTTTTTGACGTTCATGACGTCATCCACCACGTGTGACGGCCAGTCACTTAATAAATTTTCTTTTTACCAGATTTCCTCTTCCTAAGTAAATAAATTTAGTTTGTATAAATTTTCTGTTTCTTTTCTATATTTTTTATTATACATAAATTCTATTTGAAAATCCTTTAAACATCTAATTCTAAAGCTCATCGGATGTAATAATCTTGCTGACATCGTTGGGCTTTGGTCGTAAGTATGCCATAGCCGCAATTTTCATTAATTAAAAGGCAACCAGGGTAATATTGTACCCTCAACTTAGTGATAACTGTCCTCATTCTTAAATAGGTTAAAAATTCCAAATTATAGTATTTAAAAATTCAAACTATTATTATTTATTTTATTTAAAAAAAAAAAACTCAACAGTTGAAATCCAGTAAGCGAGAACGGTCACACTCCGATGACCAGCAAGTTCTATGAGAAACTCCATTTTGGTTAGTTGGTTTTTTCGTCCCGGTAACTACCATCGCATCCGAGATTTTTCTTGGCCTCATAATTCTCTATAAGTTTTGTCTTCAATCGTTAACGCCTTATCTCAACATTGTGACCCGGTCCGGTACTTATTATAAATAAATCTGGCCTGTGCTTTACAAACGAGTTAGCGCGCGTCTAATTCATCATCCATACCCTTTTTCTGGTATTAGAAGTGGGCTCTTCCCATTGGAACTCTTCGCCCCACCATAAACATTGGTCCTTCGAGCCGGATATCCTTCCGCTCGCCCCAGCATCGCATCGGTGGAGAATTCTGATAACTAGAAACGTTTTTATTACCATTTTTTTCCCACACATATACATATACATAGATACATACCTGTGAAAACATAAAGTGAAAAGTTTCCCGCTCTTTCCATAGCGACTTTTCATTCGACATTGTATGGATATTCCATTGTGCATGTGATCTCCTTTCATCTCTTCAGCTTATCCTAGCATTTTATATACATTTTATCCTTTTATTATAATTTTCTTCCGTCCGCGATCCGCATGTTTTTCTGCCTACACACATACATACATACATAAGTGCATAGAAGTGAGAGCAAGTGCAATCTAAGAAATTAAAATTAAAGTGCCTTAATTTTTCGTACTCGGCTCAAGATCAATAGCCAACTCTCCGGTAAATAACTTGGCCATAATTTTGACCAGTGCTCCGACGCTTCAGAAACGAAAAATAAATTAATTAATTCGCGAGTTTTTAATTCAACACATATGTACATACATATATACACATGCGCCCACACTAACATACATATACATATCCAAATACTCATACATACATTTGTGAGGCGGCATTTGCATACACCTGTGTGATTAAAACTTTTCGGCACTGATTTCTAGATTTTCCGCGCACTGACTTTCCGATTTCCACATTGCTCTTCACTTGCACTTTTGTTGTTTGTTAAACGCGTAAAAAGAAAACAAAAAATTTAATAAAAGTGATAAAATTCGCACTACAATTATTGTCTTATTGCCGGCCCAGCTGATTGCTTCTATTAGTGCTGGCCCGTGACAAGCGCGATCACGACTTCGATCGCCGTCACGATAGTTGTTCCTCTCACGATAAATAAAATATATATGAATTTTTAATGTGAAAAGAGTCCACAAAATTGAAAAATAAATTATAAAAAATCCAAAAATAATTTTTCTGCGCCAATTTTCGAATTTTTCGAATTTTTCCAAATTAGTATAATACCGTGTTATTCGAATTCAAGGGCGTATCAGACACGACAAAATTTCGAAATAAATTGTGCCTTCTCCTGCTTTAAGTCGTAAGCGAAATCGATTCCAAAATTCCGGTTACCGATTTTTCCATAATTTTCGAAATTTTTCAAAATCACAAAATACCGTGTAATTCGATTCCAAGGGCGTTTCTGACACGACAAAATTTCGAAATAAATTGTGCCTTCTCCTGCTTTAAGTCTTAAGCGAAATCGATTCCGGTTACCGATTTTTCCATAATTTTCGAAATTTTTCAAAATAACAAGATACCGTGTGGTTCGATTTCAAGGGCGTTTCTGACACGACAAAATTTCGAAACAAATTGTGCCTTCTCCTGCTTTGCGTCGTAAGCGAAATCGATTCCAAAATTCCGGTTTTTATATTTTTTCATAATTTTCGAATTTTTCCAAATATAAAATACCGTGTAATTTTAATAACAGGGCATTCCAGTCGCGGCCAAAGCTTAGCGCCATTTCGACTAACGTGCAGCATCTAAATAAATTAAAACAAACAATCCAAAAAGGCTGCCGTCGAAATAACGTTTAATGTTTTTCAAACCGTTTCCACTGGTCAACATAAATCATACGTAACACAAAGCGTATTTTTTTCCAAAAATATAATTTATTTTGAATTTTGTTTTTGATTCATCTTTCATATTTTTATTTATTTATAAAAACACCACCTAATCCAAAGGCACCGTACCGAGCCGCACTCCCTCCCTCTCCCTCTGATTCCAGCACACTTCCAATTCCAAGTGTCACGGTGTCCGCTCCAGCATCCAAAATAAGAACCCGTTCCGAGTCTCAACGACTATCCGACGCTGCCGAAATGTCCATAAGTCACTTCATCGCCGCTTGTGACGGCCTGATCGAATTCGAGGCCAATACAATGGGCTCCCTCGAGGAGGAAGTGCAAGTATATGCCATCAGAATGCACTTGGAACAGACGAAAGTTCTGTGGAACCGAATCGAAGCTGAGTCCTCACAGCCGACGCGGGTGAGGAGAGCCGCACCAATGTGGTGACCGTGAAATCAAAATATAAATACGCGTACATGGTGTACGTACGATGCGGTTCTAGATTAGGAGAACGCATAGAGCGACTGCAGTCGCCCCCTTTGGCTCCTGCGTCCCAAAACGCTTCCAAATTTCGCGAACAGCACGTCCACGCTGGCTATCGGCTACCTCCATTTGAGGTGGACGTTTTCACGGGCGACTACAATCAGTGGCCCACTTTCCGAGACCTGTTCACGGCCATGTACGTGAATAATCCACGGTTGGCACCGGTTGAGAAGCTGTATCATCTGGTGTCCAAAACTCGCGGCGAGGCAAAGGCGATCGTTTCCAGCTCCCCATTAACCAACGACGGTTTTCACGCAGCTTGGGAGAACCTGCAGACTTGCTTCGAGAATAACAGGCAGCTCGTTGCGAGCCAAACGAAGATACTCTTCAACCTCCCATCCGTTGTCCAAGAGACTTGCGCGGCCCTGAAGGATCTCCAAACCACAATTCAGGGATATTTAACAACACTGACGCGTTGCGGTGTTAGCACGGATAATTGGGACTTCTTGTTGGTGGCACTTTGCACCTCCAAACTGCCAAATGTTACCATAGCACTATGGGAACAATCCATCCCGAACAAGACAGACCTCTCATCCTGGTCCGACCTCAACAACTTCCTTGTGGATCGCTATCGAGTCCTAAAAACGTTGGAGTGTCGAAAGTCCACTCCTGCATTGCAAGTCATCCCTGCAGCCGTCCGAAAATCGATGCCTCCAAACAAATTCCAGGCGTTGAACACCCAGGTCACTGTCAACCAGGTCTCCTGTAAAGTGTGCGGCAGAGAGAACCATCCAATCCAATTATGTCCGAAGTTCACAAGCCGAATGGCGGCAATCAAGCAGCAAAAGTTATGCCTCAATTGTTTTGCACAGGGTCATTAGCTGCGAGAGTGTCCGAGTGCTCACAACCGCCATATATGCAAGGAGCGGCATCATCAAGCCACAGTCTGCAAAATTTTCTGGTATCCTCACCCCGTAAGGGCTTGCTGGAGACTGCCATGGTGGTGCTACGTCATTTAGGCGCTGAATTCCACGCTCGAGCCCTGATAGACACCGGATCCGTTTCCACAGAGGGTGGATGGAAATCTTCCTGACCTTCCGTTGGCAGACCCGCAGTTCCATCAGAGTTCGTCGATTGATCTATTGATCGGCGTCGACCTTTTCCCGCACATTCTGGGCGAGCGAATCAAAAAGGATATTTGCGGTTCCCTCGTCGGTCTTAAAACCATATTTGGCTGGGTTCTCTGTGGCCCCATGGACTCCGTCACTCCTGCGGCAAATGTCTTCACTGCCCAGGTTTCCATCACACCTACCAACGCCAACTTGGATAAACTCCTCATCAAGTTTTGGGAGGTGGAAGATCTTCCAGCAAAACTGGAAAAGGAAGCTGATAAAAAGTGCGTGCTGCATTTTCGGGAAGAGAAGAGCAGATGGCAAATATAAGGTATCTCTACCGTTCAAGGATCCTGAGAACATCGACTTGGGGCATTCAAGACCGAATGAAGCGCGGTTGGGAAAGAATCCTGAGCTGAAAGCCCGATATGGAGAAGTTCTTCAGGAATATGTAACATTGGGGCATATGATCCGCGTGCCCCCTCCTACCGACTCCAAGAATTTCTACTTGCCTCATCACGCAGTGTTCAAGTCCGACAGCACCACGACCAAAATCCGCGTCGTCTTCAATGCTTCTAGTCCATCCACCAGAGGTGTCAGTTTGAACGACGTCCAGCATACCGGTCCCACTCTGCAAGCAGAGCTTACCGTACAGATCCTTAAATGGCGTTTTTTCCGTTACGTCTTTAATGCCGACATCACCCAAATGTATCGGCAAATCTTTGTTTCTGCAGAACATACTCCTTTCCAGCGCATCCTCTATCGAGATCAAGACGGCCAGCTCCAAGATTACGAACTCCAAACCGTCATATTTGGAGTCAACTGTGCTCCGTTTTTGGCCATTCGAGTCCTACTTCAGTTAGCTCAGGATGTGGAACAAAGGTACCCCAGAGCGAGCGAAATTCGTTGTAGCTACATATACGTGGATGATGTTCTTGCTGGGTCCCATACTAAGGAGTCGCGTGAGGCGATTCAAGAACTCCAAGGCGCCCTGACCTCCGCTGGTTTCCCTCTCCGGAAATGGACATCGAATGAGAAAGATGTGTTGGCAGCCATCCCACGAAAGCATTTACTTAATGCCGACTTCCTTGAGCTAGAGGATGCAGGTTCATTTCTTCTTCGTGACTGCTGACCCACCGTTGCAAGTGGCCGTCACCAAGAGGGAGGTCCTATCCCACATCGCCAAATTGTTCGATCCAGCAGGATGGTTGGCCTTCTTCGTAGTCCGGGCAAAAATATTCATGCAGCAGCTTTGGTTGACCGAGCTTGGCTGGGATGACGCTCTACCGCCATCCCTCTTACAAGAATGGCACGATTTCCTGCAGGATTACCCAGGCCTTAGTCATATTCGCATTCCGAGGTGGGTGGAAACCAGACCTGACTTCGACTGGCAACTCCATGGTTTTTGCGACGCGTCTCAGCGAGCCTACGGTGCCGCGCTCTACGTCCGCGTGACGCATCATGACCACGTGAGCGTCCACATCCTTACTGCGAAGACTCGGGTAGCTCCAGTGAGGACTGTCTCTCTGCCCCGGCTAGAATTGTGTGGCGCTGTGCTCCTAGCTGACCTGTTTACAGCGGTATTTCCTGACCTGCCGATTCGTAACGCCCAATCCTTTTTCTGGACTGATTCCACCATCGTTCTGGCCTGGCTCAACAAACCACCGTGCAATTGGTCGACCTTTGTTGCGAATCGAGAGTCATCCATTTCCAGCAACACTATGGTGGGTGACTGGGCTCATGTGCGGTCCGAGGACAATCCAGCTGATCTAGTCAGCCGAGGTGTGACAGCAGCAGACTTGTCGGTAAGCCCATTGTGGTGGCACGGTCCGGAGTGGCTCCGACTACCCCGTGAGTACTGGCCTGCATCTCCTTGCATGGTCCCCGAAACAGAAGTGTAGCAACGAACCCACTGCCACATCGTCACCACGTCCAATACGACCGAGATCATAGAACGTTTTTCCGATTTCGGTAAAGCTCTAAGGGTGATCGCCTATGTCCGGAGGTTCCTCGGCAGGATGAAGTCTCTCCCCCCAACACTAACTCTCACCAAACAGGAGTTATTCGAGGCCGAATAACTCAACAACGTGAGTATCCGGCAGAAATCCGATGTCTGTCAAAGGTTCAACCAATTCCCTCATCGAGCTCGCTTGCAAGAGTGCCAGCTGTCGATTGCGAGCATCCGAATCTCTAAGTTACGATGAACGTCACCCAATTCTACTCCCTTACGGCGCTCATCTAACTGGAGAAGGATTTTCTGGAAGCAACCAAACGCCGCATCCTAAATTCCCATGATCAGCAGATCGTGTCCTGGAATTTCATTCCACCCAGCGCTCCGCACATGGGTGGCCTCTGGGAGGCAGGGGTGAAGAGTTTTAAGGCTCTGTTTTACAAATCCACAGCCATTGTGCGCTACACCCTACATAACTCTCTACCCTGCTGTGCCGGATAGAGGCGTGCCTGAACTCGCGTCCCATTTCGCCCATGAGTGAAGATCCGGAGGATCTTTTGGCCTTGAGTCCTGGTCGTTTCCTGGTGGGTGGCCCCCTAGTATCCATCGCAGAGCCAGCGATCACGGAGGAGCCCATGTCCTTGATTAATCGCTGGCAGCGGCTGAAGGCTCTTCACCACCAGCAGCAGTGGAAGGACGAGTAACTCAAGGAGCTACAGAAGCGAAACAAATGGAAGCTCCCCAGCCGAAATCTCCAAGTTGGCGACCTCGTAATCATTTATGAGGACAACTTACCGCCCACAGAGTGGCGGTTGGGGCGTGTAGAACTCGTCCATCCTGGCGCTGGCGGCTTAGTACGAGTCGTCGATGTTCGCACTTCACGCGGCTCCATCAAAAGGCTCATCCTGCTTGTCAGCGACTCCGAACCCGCTTCCTCCCAGTACCGAAGCGGTGGCGACTTTTTTCTTCTCACTGTCCTTTTTCTCCTAATATGATCGTTCACTTCGTGTGCCACTTTAATTGTTTTCTGCCATGCTTAATTCTCGTTTTTTGTTCCTTTCTTCTCCTAGAATCCAATCATGGCTCCCAGAGGTCCTCGTTCCGACCGCTCCGAGGCCCGCCAAGGTCGCGGGACTCTGTCTAGCGCACGAGCACTCTTCCGGGTCGTGTCGGAAGATTGGCGGATGTCGGCGTTGTGGAGAGGCGCATCACACCCTATTGCAATCCACAGAGTATTCCAAGCGGAAACGGGCACCTCAACACGCCGAAAGAGGAACTGCTAGCAGAGCGTCGCCCTCAATGGCCCGAGCTCGCAGCTCATCCAAGCGCAGCAGAGCCAGACCCAACGGCAGGTCATCCAGCTCCAGGCGATCCAAGTCAGCCGGCGGCTCTCCCCGAGAACTGACGTTATCTTCGCTTCTGCAGCTGAAGGTGACAACGGTGATGCCGACCGCCGTGGTTAAAATCGGCAATGGTCGCAAGGAGTTCGAGACTCGGGTCCTTTTGGACGCCTGCACGTCAGCGAGTCGCATCAGCGCATCCTATGCGGCTGCTCTCGGGTTAGCGGTCACTCGAGTGGGCAAAGACGATGCCTGCCACGCCACCATTATTATAAATAAATCTGGCCTGTGCTTTACAAACGAGTTAACGCGCGTCTAATTCATCATCCATACCCTTTTTCTGGTATTAAAAGTGGGCTCTACCCATTGGAACTATTCGCCCCACCACAAACAGCTAGCAATTCTCGAATATTTTTTTTTATCTCTGAGATAAACTATTTCGATCGTTTTCGAATAAATTGTTTTATTGTTTATAATACAGGTTTAATAAAAATGAAGTGAATTGTGTTTGGGATTTTCGAGATTTATCAAGCGCTGAAAGGAAAATGGTAGGGCGGAAAACGGAGAGCGCGACTACGCGAATATCTTCGTAGTGAAACTATTCACAGCGAATGTTTTTCTTATTCTTTTAATTCTATTCTGCCTTTGCACTTCATTTTAGGGACTTTCTTTTTTAAGAATAAATTATGTAAATGGTTTGGGCATAGATGATTAAAGATTGTTTTGCTAGCCGCACTAAAAGCCCGCGGATCGGTTATGCATTATGATCGTGCACAAGTGTCGTATCATCTTAGGTGATTTTCCTTTGCTTTTGTTTGAGTATTTGGGGCTTGAATCAGAGCTGGGTGTCGTTTCATATTTTTATGACTTCCATCCTGTGGCTGTACGTAAAAACACTGGCCTCCGGGTAATACCCTAGTCGTTGTTTAGCATCACTTGTTTGTACTTTTGTTGTAGTGTTGTCTTCAAATCAGGGTACGGGTGATGCCGTACTTGATTTGAAGTAATTTGTAGTAGTTTAGTTATTCGTTTCCCCTTTTCAAATCAAGTTCCGGGTAACGCCCTTCTTGATTTGAATACCCCTCGTGTGTATAATACCTGCCTTTTCCCCTCTAGTCAAGATCCGGGTAACACCCTACTTGGCTAGAGTTTGTGTTTATGTCTTTTACAATCCCACCTGCTTTCCTCCCTTATAGTGATTGAAAATTTAATAGAATTAACTTAATTCATATTTCGAAATAACCATCTCGTGCCTCAGCATTGTTTTCATTAATTTTCTGTAAAAGGACACCTTGGGAAGATTGAGATATGTACACCCAGCTGAGAAAAACTTCCTTACCCTCCTTCCTTGCTATAACAAGACATATTTTTTTTTGATTTCAAAATCATGATGAGAAGAATTTATATATTTTTTTCTGTTGCATGTATGTATATATATATGTATGTCGAAAACTGCTCACTTTCCTTGGTTTGTTCGTCGGCCATAGTTTGTTTAGGTATTTAATAGAGCAGCGAGTTCCAGAGTGTTCCGCTTGATTCTTAGTCTTTAACTGCTACGCATTCGTACATTAATCAGCCAGCCACTGAACCACACTTCATACCAGCCTCTGCTGTTTTCTCTCTTAATTACCGCGCCATTTGTCGCTCACCTCCAATTGTCACCTAAATAACTAAGCATCCAGTGCCAAACTTGCATGACTCACCAGTCAATGCCAAACTAAGATTACATTACTAAATGCCAAACATTACATGACATCCGTCACTTACAATTTTGGCGTATGGTTACAAAATAGAAAGGACACCAAAGCCGTCAAATAGACAGAAAAACAATGGGTCGGTGAGACACGCAATACCCTGTTCTACCTCCGATACGGCCATCCTGACCATTACACGTACTTGTGTAAGCAAACAATGCAAGTTTTCACACACTATGTGGTTTAGCTTTATAATTCAAATTTTAAATTTTCAGCAATATTTTACGGTTGCTTTTTCTCAATTTAGAGCTGTATTTATCAATTTCCAACTTTTTCTTCCATTTTACATTTGTGTGATTGCTTTACCACAAATTATCTCGACCTGGGTCATAGCATGTCTCTTCTGATATGATGCAGTCTTTTTGTCTCTCTTTTTTCCTCATGGTGCGGTCACGTTGACACCCGCCATAGCAAATCTTCTCTGTAATGGTGCTGTCCTCTTGAACCCCCGTCATAACATCTCTCTTTCATTATGGTCCTCTTGACCCCCGCCATATCATGTCTCTTTCATTATGGTGCGGTCCTCATGACAATACCACCTGCGTGGAATAAAGACCCATCAAAATTAGTATCGCTAAAATGCGTATATTCTCTGTAGCGTTTTTGCTATGACAAGACATATTTTATTTTTTCTTTTATTTCAAAGTCCTAATGAAAAGAATTTGTATATTTTTCTGTTGCATGCATATATGAATATGTCGGAGTAGGAGACAATTCCAATGTGTCTCCAAGTAATTCACTTAAGTTTTAAGGCATTTTTATACCCTTGCAGAGGGTATTATAAAATTGGTCAGATATTTGTAACGCATAGAAATTTACGTTTCCGACCCCATAAAGTATATATTATTATTGATCAGCATCAACAGCCGAGTCGATTGAGACATGTCCGTCTGTCCGTCCGTCCGTCTGTCCGTCTGTCTGTTTGTTCGCAGCTTTTCGAACTTAAATTTTAAGCTACGTAGTTAAAACTTGGTAGTTAGCTTTCTTAAAGGTGTAGGTAGACAAAGTATGAAAATCGGTCGGATCGGATTACTATATGATATATCCAATATTTAATATATATATTAAATTTATTTTAATGCTCACGCACACACATACATATGCAAAAATTCGTCACCACGCGGTGTGTGAGAGAGACAGAAATATTTTAGTTGTGTTCTTACACAGAACCATATTGAAAGCGAGATGCAATGGGTTTGCTATATATGTCGAATTAGCTTACGTTAGCAAAGTAGGGACAATGGCGTAGTATGTAGAGATCGGTTGCACGATGGGCTCGGTGTTTGGTGGTTCAGTGTGCTCGGTGAAGAAGTGAAAATTTTTAGATGTGTTTTTTCTTCTTTTTTGTTGTTTTTATACCCTGTACCCATAGGGTAAAAGGAGGGTATATTAAAGTCGCTAAAATGTATGTAACAGGCAGAAATATACATTTCTGGCCCCATAAAGTATATATATTCTTGATCAGCATCACTAGCCGAGTCGATTGAGCCATGTCCGTCTGTCCGTCCATCTGTCCGTCCGCCTGTCCGTCCGTCTTGCACTGAATTGCCAAGGCGACATTGGCTGGCAAGAGTGAGCGAGTCAGCATGCGATTGCTGTTGCTGCATGTTAAAGAGAATTTTGCATGAAATTGATGGCGATTTCGAGGATATTTTATTTTAATTAATATAACTAGTTGGTACAGGGTATACTCAATGTCGGCAGGGACGACTGGCTTGCTTCATTTTATTTTGTTAAACATTTATACCAATTATTTTGCTGCAAGGGTATATACAAACTTCGGCAGAGCCGAAGTTAGCTTTTTTGATATTTATAACAAATAATGAGCGCAGCGAGTTCCGTGTTCTTCTTCTGGCGTTTAGTCCCAGACTGACGAACTAGTCTTGACTGCCACGGCATCACACCGGACCGCACTCGATGACAGTTTGGCTGTCATCTCGCTCAAAACCACAGTCACACCACCAATACTAAGAAGAACTGCATGACTAAGCAGTTAATGACAACTTCTATGACTCGATAATCAATGTCAAACTAACATGACAATTATCACTGGTACACTTACATGACATAGTCTCTTATAAGTGTACCTAATGTTACCAGCCCAATATTATGAGAATACACTAGAGATGGTCCTCTAATGGAAAAAGATACGGTCCCAATAGGTATTCACAACTGTGCAATAACCCATTTCATCTCCGACACGGTCATCCTGACTTATACACGTCCTCGTGTCATATAACACATATTTTAAATTACAGAAAATTTTTTTAAACAAATTTCCAACCTTTAATTAACCTTAATTTAATTTTCCAATTCTCTTTTGAATAAATTTTAATAACAATATCCTCTTTGATTTGACAATTTGACATACTCGATCTTCACATACAACATATTATTCTTAGTCTTAACCAACTTATACAAGTTCAAGTTTCTTTTACAACAACTTCAACAGTTCAATATTCTTTTACTTCATTATCGTTCAGTAAACATGCTTCAAATATCATAACATCAAATGCGCCACACGCCACGACAAAACTTTTGTTTTGCGCTTGTGCTTGCATTATAAGTTATGACCAATTTCACTTTTTTGCCACCCTTGTTGGTGCATTCCACTGTCTGTAATAATTTCAATGTAATCATTACACACATTCAACTCTTCGGGCACTTGCCCCTCTGGAAATTTTCTCAGATCTTCATGAGCATATTTGTAATTTCTTTTATTGGTTAGAGACTTTAAAATGTATCTGTCCCCCTCTGAATCATTTATGACTTCCAAGGGCCCCTAGAATTTCAGACTCAACTTGGTTTGATGCCTTTCTTCGCTTTTAGTAGCATTGTGTATCTTGTAACTTTTGCCTTATTATTATCAAATCGCAATTTGTCAATCAAATGCACTCTATTCCTTTTATCTGAAAAGAACTGGCTAAACTTTCACCCGTAAAACTCCTTCCCTGGTCAGCTATTATTCGGTTTGGTAAGTCAAACAACAAGAAACAGCAGATTGAACAGCAATTTTACGCAACTGTCGCTAAGTCAGGTAGATTGTAGGGTATGACTTAGGGTAAACATACTTGGTAAACGCGTCAACTTGGACAATAACGTACTCTTTTTGGTCATTTTTGGCACTCAATTTTCCAGTAATAACGATGTGGATAGTGTGCCAAGAAATATTAATTTTTGGAATTGAATGCAACTCAGCTAGAATTTTTCCTGAGGTTGACTTGGACATTTTGCAAGTGATACAATTATCAACAAATTTTCTAATATACATATTTTGACATTTTGTCAAACCAATAAAAATCGTATACTTTATCAAGGGTATTTTCGCCATCCAAATGCATAATCGACTCGTGAACTTGGTTTATAACAGACCATCTAAAGGCACGTGGTACTACTGGTAAACAACGTGTTCTACCATTTCTCTGTATTTTTCGATAAAGAACTTCTGCCCTTAGTTTATAAGTTTTTGCAATATTTTCCGGCAGAGAAAAATTTTTATACCCTGTACCTATAGGGTAAAAGGGTATATTAAATTCGATAAAATGTATGTAACAGGCAGAAATATACATTTCTGACCCCATAAAGTATATATATTCTTGATCAGCATTACCAGCCGAGTCGATTGAGACATGTCCGTCTGTCCCTCCGTCTGTCCGTCTGTATGAACACCTAGATCTCAGAGACTATAAAAGCTAGAGCCACCAAATTTGGTGTGAACATCCGTCTATTGTATAGACAGATCAAGTTTGTTTCAAATTTTTGCCACGCCCACTTCCGCCCCCGGAATTCGGAAAAAACTAGTACTAGAGCTGTATGAAAGATATCGTATTCTTGTTTGGCACACCTGTTTATATATCCAAACTGCTTCAGCTGACCAAATTTTGTCGAAATCGGACAATAACTATCAGAGATATACCTATATGAGTTTTGCACTGAATTGCCAAGGCGATATTGGCTGGCAAAAGTGAGCGAGACAGCATGCGTTTGCTGTTGCTGCATGTTAAAGAGAATTTTGCATAAAATTGATGGCGATTTCGAGGATATTCTATTTTTTTTAATAATAGATGACCCGGCGAACTTCGTACCGCCTTAGCGTTGCAATGATGCACTACTTTATTTTGTATAGCTGACCTATCTTAGTTATGAGTACCTATACAATTTGAACTGAATCCTCCATATAAAAATGAATCCATAATTTCCTGGTCTCGTTATACCTGAAAATGTATCATCCAGTATTTTCATAACTAAATATTCACCCACAACGACAATAGCCACTTCATGAATTGTTGGCACATTAAAACGTCCAGCATGTTGTCCTGCAGGCGCCTTATCGGCTCTGATAACAACTTTGTAATTATCAGATGGCATGCGGTCTAATGCAGTTGTGAATAATGCAACTAATTCATTGTGTTGATGGAAAAATGATTGAAGTTGTTCCTCAATGTATCTTTTCACTGACTTGTTGTGTGCGCAATCGACTTCTCTTGCTGAATTGCCCATAAAATATATTTGCAAAATTTTATAGTCTTGATCAGGCAATAAGGAACCTGTTCGATGATATATATATGACCCTGAATCTACAAGAATATAAATATATTGTATAGCAAATTTTACCACCATGTGGCTCGCAAAATACTGCCACAATACTTTACATCCACTTTACTTTACATTACTTTACATCTTTGCCATAGGTAGTAAAACTAAAAAAATTGTTTACCATTATAATTACTTACTTTGAAAGTAGGCATAAAATTGTCTCGAATAACCTTTGTTGCCCCAAATGATGTCATTTGAAAGCAATTATTGTACTGCTGGATTTGAGTCAAAAAATGATGAGAATCTGGACCAATTCCAGATACCAATGAACGTAGTTGGGGCTTCATTTTTGAATTTCAATGCCTTGCAATGTGAACACACAATACTCTTTTGTCCAATAGCAACAATTTTCGCTGAACTGTAATCAATTGCCACATTATAACTGAATGCAGCTCTGTGGAGATTAAACACAAAATTTCTATCTTCAAATCGATTCCGTTCAAGTTCATTTCGCGCTTCGCGTTGCTCATCAGTTTGATTTGCTCTTATATATCTTTGATTTGACGAAAATTCAATTGCAAATATTATAATTTTATGAATAAGTTTTTGTGGATTTCAAATCGAACAGATCGATTTTTAAAAGGTTACTACGACTATTTTGTGTTGTCTTGCCAAAAATTGCGTATAAACCTTCTCCTAATAATCACAAATCCAACAAAAAAAGAATTAGTGAAATCGGTCCATCGGTTCACGCGTGATGTCGTGACCAAGGAAAACGGCTTTCATTTTTATATATATAGATAACTAGTTGGTACAGGGTATACTCAATGTCCGCAGGGACGACTTGCTTGCTTCATTTAATTTATTGACAATTTTTGCAATGTCTAAGTCTCGACACTGTTCAACAATGAGCCAGTTGCTCGAGATTTCGGCCAAGTTATCTCTCTTCTCTTCGCTAACCTTTACAACTGGGGTAGGTTTTGTTAAAAGATGGTTTCTAGACAAAAAGTCAACATGTGCCATTCTTTTCCCATCTCTATACTGTATATCAAATGTAAACGCCTGTAAAAATGTCCACCATCGCTGTGCTCTTGGAGTTAGATCTTGTTTAGTGGGTTACAGTCAGTAAACACGGTAAAGTTCCTGCCTAACAGGAAACGTTTCTAACTCATACGAGTGATATCTGAATTCCGCAGATAAGGTAGTTTTGCTATAGTATTCCATTTGTAGTGGGCGGTTAGGCATAATAAAATTAAAAAAAAAAATCAAAAACTTACTTGTGGTAGATATATTTGAAACTTACGTTATAAGTGAAAAATTCGTTAGTTCAAAACGGAAATTGCAAGCAGTGCGGTCAAGCAGTTTGAGCTCAAGCTTGAGTGAGAGCTTACAGTGCAGCGGTCATCGGCAACTATTCAATTGTTCTTCCCTTTCGCTCACACACAAAACTTGTGCCCCACCCCACCAACCCCTCCAATCTAGTGGATAAAATCGATCAGGCCATAGCTATAAAGGGGACAAGGTTCAGAAGCTCAGACAGTTCAGAATTATTCTCTTGCGAACAAACCAAGTTCTTGAGTGGAATTATTTTCACGCAACCAAAACCATTCAAGTAACATAATTTTCGATTGTGTTGATACTGTACTATCAGTTGAAATAAAGTTTTGAATATATTTAAAAAGAAACAAGTGAACCTTGTACTTCCGTGCAATTTTGTGCTCAATTTAAAACATTCCACCATCGGAAAGACCTCTGACCATCTCAGTCGAAATTCGCATAATTGAAGAGAGGAAGAATTAAGAAGTGACTTAAAGTGCACGTACTCAGTTTTGCGTTTAGTACGCCGCAGGTAACTAAATCGAAACTGTCGGGAGTTATTACTAATAGAATTTTGTACCATTAGGAATCGGCGGCTAGAGTGTTATTTGCCTACAGTGTGTTGATTGTAGTCTGTTAAAATCACGCCACTATCTGGCTCCGCAATTTATTTGTTCTGCAAGCAGTTTTGTATAATTCCGACACACAAGAACCTACCAAATTAAGGCTGCTGGTTGCGATCTAGGCTGCCATTAAATCTAACCGGGGTGCCAACTGTACCACTTCCCAGAATTAAAGAATTGGTTTTATATGACAACATCAGATCCGGCAAAAGAATTCGCCAAAGAATTAAAGAAGTTTGAAATACCTAAGAGCGAGGCTCTCGGATGCTTTAGCTCGAGGAAAAATTAATTGTTATAACCAGAAACTATAGATATAATTTGTAATTAGCGCTAAGATGCATAATTAATTAATTTCCTTTAGTTTTTTGTTATAAACGTAATATTCGAATCTATTAGTTTTGCAATTTAGCAAAAATCGAACACACACTAATCCAGTTTTTAACATATTTGGAGTCATCTCAACATCTCAACGAAACATCGTCCATGGGCCCAAGGAGTAACTTTCTGAGTAAGAGTACATTGACCTTTTCTTTATATATATGTTAACCCACATTACGTGTAGAAGGTTATACTCATGTTTATTGGGAATATCTTCACCTTTGGTAATATCGTGAAGTTGAATACTTGCTAAATTGTGTTTTTTTTTCGCGATAAAAAATATAATTAAAATATTTTTTTTGTGAATAAATTTATAACCTGAAATGCCCGAAAACTGATGAGAGCTAGTTGGCCGTTGTTTGTGTAGGGGACTAATTAATATATCTCCGAGGATTGTCCATAGGTAGGGAGGGTATAGAAGGGAAAGAAGAACAGACCACCGCGTTCATCCACATACCTTCAGCAGTTAAAAACCACAATTCTTCAATCCAGTAAAATTTTGTGTGCACTATAATTTTTGTTGTAAACGGATCCGGCGAGCTAAGAGAGCGGCAGAAAAGTGCACCGTCCCTCTTCCTATGTCCAGGTTGTACTTCAAGATGAACCATATAGTCGGCTGAAGTATCGTATCCAAATAAGGTACACTAAGTTTACATTACACATTACATGGGTTTGTTATTAATTTTGTTTTCTAAAATTTTCCCATAGACACTATAACTTGCATCTGTGTGCAACTCATTTGGATGAATAGGGTCGAAAATAACAAGAACTGGTTTACTCGTAAGAGTAGAAATAACATTTTTCCTTGTTTGCTCATATTCTGTCTTTCAAATTTATTTTTGTCAGAAGTTAAGAAATATAACGGTTTCATTAACTGTGAAAATTCAATAAATTGTCGGAAATAAGATGTTAAGCCAGTGAATAGTCTAAGTGTGGAGACTGACTGCGGAGTCGGAAGAGCAGTCAATGCTACAATATTTTGGGGATTTGGACTATTTTTACCAGCACTTATATCGTAGGCCAAATATTAAACCGAAGTTTTCAAAAATGAACATTTTGTAATGTTGAATGAAAACCTCTGCAGCCTCTGTTAAAACATTAATAACAATCTTTAATCTTTCTATCGCTTGACATTTTGTTGAGGCAGCTATCATGATGTCCTCCATATAGATAATAACATACGAAATTGCAACTTACGAAGGTAAGTTGATATTACGATCCAAGTTCAGACCACGAAGAGCAAAGAGAAGAAACTGTTTTTGAACTGATTCTATTCTTGCTTTATGTGAATAGTATTGTGACCATATGAAGGATGCATATTCCAAAATTGGACGAACCAATGAGGTGTAAAGAACTTTGGTAGTATATGGATCGTCAAATTCCTTTGACCATCTTTTAACAAACCCAAGAACACCCATGGCTTTTCCGACAGTAGTGCTTATATGGGACTTAAAAGCCAATTTATGGTCCATAAGTACTCCCAAGTCAATCATCTCATTAAGTCTGGTTAATGGAACGTTATTAAGAAAGTAGGTAATCAACTGAGGAGTATTTCTGAAAAAAGTCATGACCTTGCATTTAGATGTGGTTAGGTTTAATAAATTGTGTTGACACCAAAACTGAAAGTTTTGGAGGTCAGACTGCAATTTTGCAATTTTGTTTAGTTTTAAAAGAAGTGTATGATTAACAGAATCAAAAGCCTTACTGAAATCAGTATAAACGACATCAGTTTGCCTTGCATTCCTAAATCCTTCAATCGTTAATGATGTAAATTCTAAAAGGTTAGTGGTTGTAGACCTACGTTTCACAAAACCATGCTGAGATGGTGAAATAATAGATCTACAAAAATGTTGCAATTGAGAAATGATTAACTTTTCAAATGCTTTAGGAATAGCGGACAATTTAGAAATATCCCTATAATTGGATGCTTCGGTATTTTTACCATTTTTATGAAGAGGAATTATATAAGATTCCTTCCATATAGACGGGAAATGACAAGATTTAACGGACAACAAAAAAAGTTTTTGAAGTGGCTTACATAGAGCCTTAGCACAAAATCTGAGTACACAACCTGGTATTCCATCAGGACCAGGTGTGTACACAGGTTTTACTAAATTAAGCATGCTAAGAAGCGAACTTTCATCGATCGAAGGACTACAAATACAATTAGACCTTTTTATCTGATAAGGATACGACAGATTTGCTCGGTATTCCGTTGAGGAATATGTTGTTGTGAAGAAATCAGCGAACAAATCAGCAATCGCTTGATCAGAGTCCGCTATATTATTTTCAAACGATAACATTGATGGGTGGACAACCATCTTACGTTTAGAATTCACAAAGCTATAAAACTGTTTAGGCTCACGGGAAAACTCAAGCTTACAACGCTTGAGTTAATTATTATAGAAGTGCTTGTTAAGCAACATAAAATTGAAGCGAGCAACTTCGTAAAGAGCAAAGTCCGAAGAACGTCGCGACTTCTTGTATTTTTTATAATATCTATATTTGACATTTTTCAAGTTGGATAGCTCACGAGAAAAAAAGGGAGGCCGGTGAGACGACACTGGAGTTCTCAGTAGAACACAAACCTTAAAAAGCGAACCAAGAGTATCATAAAACAACGAGATAGCAAGATCCATGTCTGAGTAACTGTATAAGGATGACCAGTCAGTTCTCAAAATGAGCTCATTTAGTTTAATGAAGTTAGTCTTGCGAAAATTACGAGATTTAACCACAGGACTGACACCAACAATCGGTGCATGAAACGACAGATCAACAGATAAATCCAAAGTAGGATGAAAATTGTCTTCAGGCAAGACTAGAGGGTCGGTTCTAGTAACTGCACAGTTGGTGGAATCCAACACAAATATCAGATCTAAGGATCTGCCTATGATATTTCGCACAGGGTTTATTTGAGCTAATGATAACTCAAACAAACAAAGCAGTGATATATAGAAGGGAGCAACAGCAGATTCATCAGATTGAGACCATGCTATTTCTGGTAAATTAAAGTCACCAAAGACGATTAAGATATCTCTATCAGAAAGCAATGAAGAAATATATCGAATAGAATCTAAATGTTTTGCGTACACCGCCATGTCGGATTGTGGCGGGATGTAAGATTAGAAAGCATTTTATATTATAAACAACAAATTTTGTAATAGTGGATTGAAGAACAAGAAAGTTAAGGAAGTTTTTTACAATTCTCGACCCATCGTTCCTATAGGAATTATATGGTATATGTTGCCGGAGTTCTCGGTTGAAGAATAGTGCCTCCAAATATGTTGACCAATTCAACCTAGTCCCAGTCGTTACCCGTATTCTTAAGGAAGCTCTCCACATACATAAATCTTATTTCCGTTTATTTTTCCTCTTCTTAAGTTTTCCTCGTGTGTCTCTTACTAAAGTTCTTATAACATACTTTTTTACATTTTTATCTAACATTTTCAAGTTGAGCTTACAGTCGCAGAATGAGAGAATTAGAGGTGCAGATAACTAAAGCTAAAGGGGTTACCAGACTATACATATTATATTCAAAAATTAAATATCTCTTAGGTATAATTCAATAATGTTCTCCCCAAACATCCTCCCCGCGTTGAAAGATCTCAAACTTTCAAAAAATATTAGTTTATCGGAAGAGGCGCTAGCTTATGAATTGGACGTCGAATAGTGCCCTTTGATGTCCTCACGTCCGCAACACGAACCCTTCCGTCCTTCCCAGGAATAGTTGCTGTTACTCGTGCTAGCAACCAGTATTGTGGTGGTGTGTTGTCCTCATGGACGAAGACTAGCTGTCCAACAGATAAGTTTTGCTTCTCTTGATACCAGTTATTCCGCTGTTGAAGGGTATGTACGTAGTCTCGTTGCCATAATGCCCAAAACTGCTGCTTGAGGTAGGTGACCCGATGCCATCGTTCTACGTAACGCAACTCCTTGCCGGGTGAATCCGAAGGGTGGTACAGCGTAGGTTCGGGAGCTGAGGTTAGCGATGTCCCGATCAGCAAATGAGCGGGCGTCACTGCTGCTATATCATTTGGGTCGTCTGATACCGGAGCAATTGGCCTAGAATTGAGAATGGCCTCCACGTCTAGGAAAACTGTTTGCAACTCTTCATAGGTTAGATGGGCCTTTGAAATGTTTTTTAGGACCACCGTTTTAGCTGCCTTCACTGCTGCCTCCCAGAGGCCTCCAAAATGTGGTGCTCTAGGTGGGATAAAACAAAATTTGAAACCTTTAGTAGTGCTATATAATTTAATTATATCAATATCTGACTCATTTATGAACTGAGTCGTGAATTTGTAAAGTTTTGTGGCAGCTCCCACAAAATTAGTAGCGTTGTCGCAATATAATCGCTCTGGAACTCCACGGCGAGCAATGAATCGACGAATTCCAAGGAGAAAGGCGTTTGTCGACAGCTCCGAAACCAATTCAATATGAATCGCCTTGGATGCAAAGCAGACAAATATTGCAGCATATGTTTTGTATGGAGCCTTTCCACGTAGTTTGTACGATGTGAAGAATGGTCCGCAGAAGTCGACTCCTGTCACTATAAATGGACGTTTTCCGTAGAGTCGATCAGCCGGAAGGTTTCCCATCAGCTGATTCATCAGCTTTGGTTTGAAAATGAAAACAGCTTACACAATTGCGTACGATCTTTCGTATCAGTGCCCTTGCATTGACTATCCAAAGTTTTTCACGGACTAGAGCAAGCAAGATTCTTGGTCCAGCGTGAAGGTATTTGTTGTGTAGGTACTCGATGTAAAGCCTTGTTAGTCGGTGATGTTGAGGAAGCAGAGCTTGATGCTTTGCTTCAAAAGGCATCTCAACGTTTAAAAGGCGACCACCAACTCTTAGCAGTGAGTTCTTCAGTTGAGAGCGGGCTTGCTGATGTTACCGTCAATGCCGGATTTGGTTTAATTCGATTACTTGTGCGGAACAAGTATGATAGCTATGATGAGCTCTTGTCAATTATTGAGTTTAGCACTGATGACTCTAAATGGCTGGTCGCGCCGATGCACACAAAATTTGCCTTTGGACGAACTTCGATAGGCGTCCTTGGGCGTTCCCTTGGTTGCGGCCACTCTGCACTTGTCTGCTTTAGGAAATTCGGACCCTTTAACCAAATGTTAGTCATCAGCTCAGATGCACGGCATCCGCGTGAAATTATGTCTGCTGGGTTTTGTGATGATGGAACGTGTTTCCAAATGACATTAGAATGTTCTTGTAGTTCAGAAATTCTGTTGGCGACGAAGCATTGCAATTTCCACTATGGTGGAATCGCTCCAAAAATAAACGCGTTCGATATTGTCTTCTAATTTCTTTTCGAACTTCCGCCAGACACGACTGAGCAAAAGGGCACTACATAGCTCGAGTCTGGGAAGTGATTGTGCCTTCATTGGGGCAACCTTTGATTTTGCAATTAGTAAATTTACTTGTATTTTATTGTCGAATTGTGCTCGTACGTATATACAGCATCCGTAAGCTCGTTCCGATGCGTCTGCAAATCCATGTATTTCGCAGCTTATGACGAAATGTGAAAACGAATCGAGGAATTTCTACCGACGCCAACTCTTTAAAATCCTTCAGCAACTCTACCCAGCGGTCCTTTAAGATTCCTTCCACTGGTGTGTCCCAATCGAGACCCTTTAAAGTTATGTCTTGCAGAAGAATTTTGCAACGAATGAGTACTGGGCTCACGAGTCCGAGAAGATCAAATGTTCGAGCGATTTTGGAAAGAATAGATCGTTTTGTATACGGTTCCTGTGCTTCACAATTAAACCTGAATACAAAAACGTCACTAGAGGGCTGCCATGCGATACCAAGAGTTTTAGTGACGTCCTGCTCTTCTAATGCGATGAAGACTTCATTTTCAGATGTAGGAGTGATTTCCTTTGAATTGCTGCTAAATTTTGTAAGTTGCAAACCAGCTTCAGCCAAAATCTTGACGGTTTCGTCCTTTTTCTTTTGTAAGAGAGTTATTTCGTCTGCGCCCGTAAGAAGATCGTCTACATAAAGATCGGTGTTCAGGGTCGCAGCTCCAAGGGGGAATTTTTTGCCGTAAATCGCAGCTATGTGTTGAATGCTTCTTACTGCCAGAAATGGGGCAGCTGACATTCCGTATGTTACAGTATTTAGTTGATATGTTCTAAGTTCTTGCGATGGATTGTCGCGCCAGAGGATCCACTGATAACGTCGATCTCTATCGTCTACCATGAATTGTCTGTACATTTTTGAAATGTCCCCAGTAAGAGCAAATTGACATAGCCTAAACGATAAAAATGTGGTTATTAAATCCTGTTGAATTGTGGAACCTACCCTCAGTAGGTCATTTAAAGATTTGCCAGAAGATGTTTTAGCCGAGGCATCGAACACGACTCGAAGTTTTGTCGTCAAACTTTCTGGTCGGAGAACGCAATGGTGCGGAATATAATAATGTGGTGCTGAGTGATCTGCATTGGGTACGACAGACATGTGTCCCAACGAGATGTATTCTTCCATGAACTTAGTATACAAATCTCTTAGATGACTATCTCTGTCCAGCTTGTGTTCAAGTGAGTTGAACCGTCGAAGTGCAGTGTTAAATGAGTTTCCTAATACGATCGGATTTTCTGCAAATGGTAATCTGACTTGGATTCGACCATTTGCCAATTGTTTGACTGTCTTGCTGAAATGATCTTCACACAAACGCTCGTCTTCGGTGAAGATTGGACTTGTTGTTTTAAATTCTTCTATTTCCCAGAAACGTTGAACTAACGAGCTCAGTCCGGGTTCATTTTCTGTAAGAAAACATCTGGGAGAGGTTCTGATGGGCTCTGTTCCTAAGTTGCCTCCAATGATCCAGCCATATGCGGTGTTCAGAAGGCACGGCTTGCCCGAACCTAATTTCAATTTTCCGTTTCGGATGGCATCAAAGAATCCATCTACGTTGATCAGTACTTGAATTTTATGTGACTCATAAAAATGTGGGTCTGCCAATTGAATATCTGGAGGGATGGTCCAATTTGTTATGTCAAAAGTTTGAGGTGGCTGCTTAGCCGAAATCTTTTTTACTATAGAGAAGTTTGATGACCACACATAATCTGAATGCCTTGACTTTAAGGTTGCACATGTGGTGAAGGAAATCCTGCTCCTCGAGTCATCGATTCCAGTAATTTCTTGATTTACAAAATGTTTTTTGAGATTAAGTCGCTTTGCTGTTTCTTCTGTAATGAGGTTTACTTCTGAGCATGAGTCTAATAGAGCACGAACCACGTGAAAGTTTCCAATGCTGTCTTGAACTTGAATCAGCGCGCTCGGAAGAACAGATATGCCTGTCCTGTGAATTAATAATGAGGTGTTGATTGATGGCTGGGCATCTCCGAAACTTGATAAATGGGCTTGCGTGTTGCCCGACGTAGTATATTTGTGTAAGAGTGTATGATGACTCGATTGACACACCTTGCATTTTGATTTTGATGGACAGTCTGACACCTTGTGTCCTTTCCGTAAACAATTAAAACATCCGTTGGCGGTTTTTATGGTAGTGATACGCTGTTGAATCGAACTGTCGCTAAACGCATTGCAGCTTCCAGTGTAATGTGCAGTGGATTTGCAAAACAAGCATTCGTTAAAGCAGTTGAATAAAGTTTTGGCTGACGATGTTGTCCTAGATCGCATATTTGTGTGACGATGATCCGAATGATCAGCCCTTTGGCCTTCTAAAAATTGAACGCGCCTGTTCAGAATCTTGTAGAATCTCTTCCCAAGTAGATAGTTTCTCCAAGCTTTGTTTTTCATCATAATGTACCTTTGTCTCTGTATCGACCTTGCTCAGAATGATGTACATCATCATACTGTTCATTATTTGTTCCGCTGAACCAAGGGAGAGTAATGACCCTCGTATTGCAGATGTATTATCGATGAGCCTTTGCAAAGCTGTTGCATCTGGGTGTCGCATGGACGAGTAAGAAAAAGACTTGAGACACAATCATTAAATATTAGTACATCATTGTTGTACCGAGTTTCCAGTCGATCCATTGCCTTTTCATAATTTTCCTCCGTCACCTGAAACGACTGCACAACTTCTAATGCAGGCCCTGATAAACAATTTAGTAAATAATTAAACTTATCAATTGTGGGTAAGTGAGGGGTCACTATGGACTAAGTTTGTAAACAAGGTTTTAAATCCTTTAAATGATGCATACTTTCCGTCGAAAGTCGGTAATTTTAATTTTGGCAAACGATGAACATGTCCAACGCCCGGACTGACCGATGAATTGAGAAAGCTAGCTTCTGGTACCATGGCAGTCGGTGTTTGTCTTTTACTTTGAAGCAGTGCAAGTAATTTAACCTTCACGGTGATGAACATTTCTTCTTGTGTGCCGCGTTCGGAGTCAATGGGATGAAGGTTCTCAATTTGCGTCTGTATTTGACATAGTTGTCGATAATGGGATTCCAAAATTGAGAGTCTACAGTTCAGAGCATCTGCTTCTTCATCAATGCCGGTTTTTAAAACCTTTTGATGCAAATTCGTGATGTGTTTTTCGAATAAACTCCGTTGAGCTCTAAGTGATACTAGCTTTGATGCCGATGCAGAGTGACCCACTCCGACTGCAGATGCAGGGGTTACCTCGTCTTCGTTAGGCATTGTTAGCGTTTAGTTTAGTTTTAACAAATGATGATCCAACGATGCAGCAATAGCGGTGCCGTCTATCAGGAATGTGATGAAGCGATCGTTGACATAAATGTTACAGCAACTGTAAGTTGTCAGGAATGTGACAACGCGATCGTTGGCAGGAATGTACCAACGAAATTGAATAATCAGGAATGTGATAACACGATCGCTGGTAGGAATGTACCAACTTAACAGGAGTGCGCTAGCTGTGAGCTTTGCAGGAATGTGCCAGTAAATGCAAATTATCAGAAGTTTGATATCCGTGATCTTCTGACAGGAATGTGCCAATTAATGTTAATTATTATAAGTTCAATAGCAGCGAGCTTTTGACAGGAATGTGCCAAACAGTATGTTTTATATATGTATGTAAACGTGTGCCAGTATGTGGCCGTTATCTTGTATACATATGTATTTGTGGATGTATGTGAATCTATATAGAGATGAATACTTGCGGTTCAGTTGCAATGTTGCCTACTGAAGATGGAGAGTAGCGGGGGGGTGCGGGGTTTTCCACGTGTATCCCCTCTTGGGTTATGTCCGATGACCACATTCGATGAAATGTCGACTTCTTGTCCTCTTTATCCTTTCCTTCCCCGATCTCAGGAATCTGTCGAAAACTAATGGGGGTGATTGAATTAATCTGAACACGGAACGGTAGCACTTGGAATAAAACTCAACTTAGAGTTTAATGTCCTGTCACGGTCGCCAAATGTTGCCGGAGTTCTCGGCTGAAGAATAGTGCCTCCAAATATGTTGACCAATTCAACCTAGTCCCAGTCGTTGCCCGTATTCTTAAGGAAGCTCTCCACATACATAAATCTTATTTCCGTTTATTTTTCCTCTTCTTAAGTTTTCCTCGTGTGTCTCTTACTAAAGTTCTTATAACATACTTTTTTTACATTTTTATCTAACATTTTCAAGTTGAGCTTACAGTCGCAGAATGAGAGAACTAGAGGTGCAGATAACTAAAGCTAAAGGGGTTACCAGACTATACATTTTATATTCAAAAATTAAATATCTCTTAGGTATAATTCAATAATGTTCTCCCCAAACAGTATAGTCATCCGATCTGGATGATTCCGCGGTATACAACGAATACAGCAAAAAGAAGCCTAGGTGCAAAATTTTAGCTCTGTAGCTTTAATTGTTTCCAGACAGACAGACGGATAAACAGACAGATGGACAGATGGACAGACGGACATGGCTATATTAACTCAGCGCGTCGTCGTGATCAATAATATATATACTTTGTATAGTCGGAGATGCCTCATTCTATGCAAAACTTTCGCAAACTTTTCACCTAAATAAATATAGTCTTTTAAGGACATAAAAACTTAATATAAAATATTTCAAATCAAACTCATTGGATGCCCAATGCAAATAATTTATTTTTGGTAGAAAAATATAAGAACAAGTAATGTAGACAGAGAAAGACTTGAATCTGACCTTAACACTAACAAACTCAATCTCCAGAATGTCCGGTGAATGAATTTGGTCAGAAGTTAAGGCCGAGTCAACTGCAATCAGAACTCCTCCGCCTACACGAGAAGTCCGATCACATCAAAAAATTGAAAATTTTGCGGAAAGAACAGATGCATCGTTAATATCGGGTTTTAACCATGTCTCAGTAAACACTAAAATTTTAAATTCAAATGCTAGACTATCTAAATAGAGTCTAGGAAGCTTAGATTTAAGTCCTCTTACATTCTGACAGGCCGGATGAAGGGGCGAGATTAGTTTTTTGGAACACCAGCCGATGCTGATATTCCGGAAGATGAGGAGTTAGATGGGATAGTAGAAAGCCTTACCGGATCTCGAGTTTTATTTTTGGCCGTGTATTCTTTTACTAAAATGTGATCCGGCCAAAAACTGCTATGACATATACTGTCAAACAGTTCAACTGGGACACTTATTTTAAAGGAGGATATCTCCCTGGAATATTTAAATTTAAATTTTTCCACCGCTATTTTAGCTTTATAGTGATGAGCTTGAATTTTTGTCTTAATAAAAGCTAAGACATCATCCGACGAATGTTCGGGATCAAGCCTTGAAACAAATATATGTTTCTTAGGTGGAACTCCAGTTAAAGGCTTATAGGAACCAGGCCGCAAATCAACCGCGGCGTCAGCGACGGCGATTGAATCCGCCTGCGTGTCCGGTATTGCACCTCCAACTGGACTACTATCGGCAATATCAACAGTTATTGATAATTGCCCGGACTTTTCGGAAACTACAGCTTTATTCGTCTGCAAAGAGAGACCATTTCCTGGAGAAACGGAGATAGCCTCGTCCTTGCGACCACCTTGAGAAATGGGGGTGGTAAACGAAATAAGCTGCGGAGAATTTGTCACAGTGAGCAATGAAGGAGATTGTGGAACTACGGCCGAGACGGGATTGGGCACAGGCAAACGCAAGGACAGATTGCGCATACTAGTTTTCTTATGCTTTGGAGACTCATTTAACAGCTTACAGCTGCTAAATTCGCTCTCCACAGCATTGAACTTTTACGAAAACCAGATGACAATTTCTTCAATCTATCCCTGGTTTGCCTCATAAAAACCCTCATTTCGATCTCAACCTCTCGGCATGAGTCACAACCCCATTTGAGCCCCCCTTTTTGCTCCAAACAATCCCTTACTCTGGCCGTGTAGCCAGCACATTTAACGTGCATGACATTGTCACACAGCCAACAGGAAAGAAACGCGTTATGCGGTGAAGGAGGGTTCAAACACTTTTTGCTTGAGCAGACAAGCATTTTTTAAATTTAATTACAACTCAAAAATTTAAAAAAAATTAAATATCGAAAAGGCCAAAGAAAAAACTCACTCAGATTTATTAAGCAATTTCGACACTGGGGTCAAACTCGCAGAGAAAATTAGTGCGAGAACTAAGAGAAAGATAGATGCGAGCGCGAATAAAAGAAATTAGAAAAAAGAGAGCGGTAGAGCCAACAGCACTGCACATGCAACAACAATGCGTTGGCGAGAGCGCGAGAGCGGTATTAAAGCGGTAAAAGGTACAAACGCAAGAGCAAAGAATAACAAAAACAACAACACTGCTGTAAAAAGTTTTGTTGTTTTTTCGAATATTAAGTTCAATGCTTTGATTATTTATTATTAAATCTTTTTACAGCAAATTTTGTACTTAGCTTTTTTTTTTCTTATCAATGAACATTCCGCTCCAGAATCAAATGTAATTTCAAAATTTTGACTCCTATGGTTCATGAATCCTTTGGGTTAGGAGTAACTTTCTGAGTAAGAGTACATTGACCTTTTCTTTATATATATGTTAACCCACATTACGTGTAGAAGGTTATACTCATGTTTATTGGGAATATTTTCACCTTTGGTAATATCGTGAGGATGAATATTTGCTTTTTTTCTTTCGCGACAAATAGTATGATTAAAATATTTTTTTGTGAATAAATTTATAACCTGAAATGCCCGAAAACTGATGAGCTAGTTGGCCGTTATTGTGTATATTAATATATCTCCGAGCATTGTCCATAGGTAGGGAGGGTATAGAAGGGAAAGAAGAACAGACCACCGCGTTCATCCACATACCGTCAACAGTTAAAAACCTCAATTCTTCAATCCAGTAAAATTTTGTGTGCACTATAATTTTTGTTGTAAACGTGCACCGTCCCTCTTCCTATTTCCAGGTTGTACTTCAAGATGAACCATATAGTCGGCTGAAGTATCGTATCCAAATAAGGGTACACTAAGTTTACATTACTACACATTACATGCGTTTGTTATTAATTTTGTGTAATAAAATTTTCCCATAGACACTATAACTTGCATCTGTGTGCAACTCATTTGGATGATTAGGGTCGAAAATAACAAGAACTGGTTTACTCGTAAGAGTAGAAATAACATTTTTCCTTATTTGCTCATATTCTGTCTTCCAAATTTATTTTTGTCAGAAGTTAAGAAATATAACGGTTTCATTAACTGTGAAAATTCAATAAATTGTCGGAAATAAGATGCCAAGCCAATGAATTGTCTAAGTGTGGAGACTGACTGCGGAGTCGGAAGAGCAGTCAATGCTACAATATTTTCGGGATTTGGACTATTTTTACCAGCCCTTATGTCGTAGGCCAAATATTAAACCGAAGTTTTCAAAAATGAACATTTTGTAATGTTGACATTTTGTTGAGGCAGCTATCATGATGTCCTCCATTTAGATAATAACATACAAATTTGCTAAGTCACCTAACGCCTGCATCACTAACCGTTGAAAGACAGAAGGTGTGTTTTTAAGCCCGAACGGCATAGACAAAAATTCATATTACCCATCTGGTGTCACATACGCTGTGTACTCAGTCGAGTCTGCATGTAAGGGAATCTGGTGATATTCGCTGGTCATATCTAATCATGTAAAATAATTAACTCCTTAGAGTCTATTTATTTGATTCAGTATAAGTGGCAACGGATAGTTATCGGCGACTGTATTTGCATTTAATTCCTTAAAGTCAACGCAAAGTCTATCCATACCATTTAACCAATAAAATTGGGTGAACAGCTTGGTCTAACTATTTTGCATTTCAACATTCCATTAATTTTGACTTTAGTATATGCCGCTTACAAAATAATTTGGGTACTTGGACAACAATTAGTGTAGGTTTATTTTTTTTCTTGTCCCTCAAGTTCAATATTAATATCATTAGGCTGAATACTCAATTTTTTTTCTACGCGCGAATCCCAACGGGAGCCCTAATTGCCCACACCTCCCGCCCAACCGACCGAGGGGCGCAAGCCGCATAACGCACGGCTCGAGTCGCGGGGACAATTCACAAAACACAGACAAAAAGCGAAACTATAGCTAATTACGTGCTAGATAGGAAAGGATAGAAGTTTTTAGTAAAGGAATAGAGATCTCTGAACTGATTACATGATAAAGACGATTACAATCAGAACAAAGAACTCGAAAAGGTTCATACATTAGGTAGTTAGTAGTACATCGTGGAAGTGTTAGAGGAATATAGTTTCTAGTAGGTCTACAAGGAACTGTTAGTTTTACTCGGTTCAATAGCTCAGGGGAGTCTATATCCCCATTAAGGAGCTTGTGCATAAATATGACGCCAAGCATTAATCTACGATTAGTAAGGGAAGGAAGGTCAAGTAAAAGAAGTCTACTAGAGTACGAAGGTAAGTTGATATTACGATCCCAGTTCAGACCACGAAGACCAAAGAGAAGAAACTGTTTTTGAACTGATTCTATTCTTGCTTTATGTGAATCGTATTGGGGTGACCATATGCAGGATGCATATTCCAAAATTGGACGAACCAATGAGGTGTAAAGAACTTTGGTAGTATATGGATCGTCAAATTCCTTTGACCATCTTTTAACAAACCCAAGAACACCCATGGCTTTTCCGACAGTAGTGCTTATATGGGACTTAAAAGTCAATTTATGGTCCATAAGTACTCCCAAGTCAATCATCTCATTAAGTCTGGTTAATGGAACGTTATTAAGAAAGTAGGTAATCAACTGAGGAGTATTTGTGAAAAAAGTCATGACCTTGCATTTAGATGTGGTTAGGTTTAATAAATTGTGTTGACACCAAAACTGAAAGTTTTGGAGGTCAGACTGCAACCGTGAGGTATAATATCTCTGTAGCTGAGACAAAGCTTTACATCATCTGCATACATGAGGACACGAGAATGAATTATAACGGATGGAAGATCGTTAATAAAAAGGGTAAATAGCAAAGGTCCCAGATGACTACCCTGAGCACCCCCGAAGTGACTTGGATAGACCTAGAACTGAAAGACTTGAAAAGAACTTTCTGTGTTCTGTCTGTCAGGTATTCACGAATCCACCTAACTAAACTGCATGGGAAACTAATTTTGTTTAGTTTTAAAAGAAGAAGTGTATGATTAACAGAATCAAAAGCCTTACTGAAATCAGTATAAACGACATCAGTTTGCCTTGCATTCCTAAATCCTTCAATCGTTAATGATGTAAATTCTAAAAGGTTAGTGGTTGTAGATCTACGTTTCACAAAACCATGCTGAGATGGTGAAATAATAGATCTACAAAAATGTTGCAATTGAGAAATGATTAACTTTTCAAATGCTTTAGGAATAGCGGACAATTTAGAAATATCCCTATAATTGGATGCTTCGGACTTTTTAGCATTTTTATGAAGAGGAATTATATAAGATTCCTTCCATATAGACGGGAAATGACAAGATTTAACGGACAACAAAAAAAGTTTTTGAAGTGGCTTACATAGAGCCTTAGCACAAAATCTGAGTACACAACCTGGTATTCCATCAGGACCAGGTGTGTACACAGGTTTTACTAAATTAAGCATGCTAAGAAGCGAACTTTCATCGATCGAAGGACTACAAATACAATTAGACCTTTTTATCTGATAAGGATACGACAGATTTGCTCGGTATTCCGTTGAGGAATATGTTGTTGTGAAGAAATCAGCGAACAAATCAGCAATCGCTTGATCAGAGTCCGCTATATTATTTTCAAACGATAACATTGATGGGTGGACAACCATCTTACGTTTAGAATTCACAAAGCTATAAAACTGTTTAGGCTCACGGGAAAACTCAAGCTTACAACGCTTGAGTTAATTATTATAGAAGTGCATGTTAAGCAACATAAAATTGGAGCGAGCAACTTCATAAAGAGCAAAGTCCAAGTTGGATAGCTCACGAAAAAAAAAGGGAGGCCGGTGAGACGACACTGGAGTTCTCAGTAGAGCACAAACCTTAAAAAGCGAACCAAGAGTATCATAAAACAACGAGATAGCAAGATCAGTCAGTTCTCAAAATAAGCTCATTTAGTTTAATGAAGTTAGTCTTGCGAAAACTACGTGATTTAACCACAGGACTGACACCAACAATCGGTGCATGAAACGACAGATCAACAGATAAATCCAAAGTAGGATGAAAATTGTCTTCAGGCAAGACTAGGGGGTCGGTTCTAGTAACTGCACAGTTGGTGGAATCCAACGCAAATATCAGATCTAAGGATCTGCCTATGATATTTCGCACAGGGTTTATTTGAGCTAATGATAACTCAAACAAACAAAGCAGTGATATATAGAAGGGAGCAACAGCAGATTCATCAGATTGAGACCATGCTATTTCTGGTAAATTAAAGTCACCAAAGACGATTAAGATATCTCTATCAGAAAGCAATGAAGAAATATATCGAATAGAATCTAAATGTTTTGCGTATGTTGGATTGTGGCGGGATGTAAGAACAAGTAATGTACACAGAGAAAGACTCGAATTTGACCTTAACACTAACAAACTCAATCTCCAGAATGTCCGGTGAATGAATTTGGTCAGAAGTTAAGGCCGAGTCAACTGCAATCAGAACTCCTCCGCCTACACGAGAAGTCCGATCACATCAAAAAATTGAAAATTTTGCCGAAAGAACAGATGCATCGTTATTATCGGGTTTTAACCATGTCTCAGTAAACACTAAAATTTTAAATTCAAATGCTAGACTATCTAAATAGAGTCTAGGAATTAGGAGATTAGTTTTTTGGAACACCAGCCGATGCTGATATTCCGGAAGATGAGGAGTTAGATGGGATAGTAGAAAGCCTTACCGGATCTCGAGTTTTATTTTTGGCCGTGTATTCTTTTACTAAAATGTGATCCGGCCAAAAACTGCTATGACATATACTGTCAAACAGTTCAACTGGGACACTTATTTTAAAGGAGGATATCTCCCTGGAATATTTAAATTTAAATTTTTCCACCGCTATTTTAGCTTTATAGTGATGAGCTTGAATTTTTGTCTTAATAAAAGCTAAGACATCATCCGACGAATGTTCGGGATCAAGCCTTGAAACAAATATATGTTTCTTAGGTGGAACTCCAGTTAAAGGCTTATAGGAACCAGGCCGCAAATCAACCGCGGCGTCAGCGACGGCGATTGAATCCGCCTGCGTGTCCGGTATTGCACCTCCAACTGGACTACTATCGGCAATATCAACAGTTATTGATAATTGCCCGGACTTTCGGAAACTACAGCTTTATTCGTCTGCAAAGAGAGACCATTTCCTGGAGAAACGGAGATATCCTCGTCCTTGCGACCACCTTGAGAAATGGGGGTGGTAAACGAAATAAGCTGCGGAGAATTTGTCACAGTGAGCAATGAAGGAGATTGTGGAACTACGGCCGAGACGGGATTGGGCACAGGCAAACGCAAGGACAGATTGCGCATACTAGTTTTCTTATGCTTTGGAGACTCATTTAACAGCTTACAGCTGCTAAATTCGCTCTCCACAGCATTGAACTTTTACGAAAACCAGATGACAATTTCTTCAATCTATCCCTGGTTTGCCTCATAAAAACCCTCATTTCGATCTCAACCTCTCGGCATGAGTCACAACCCCATTTGAGCCCCCCTTTTTGCTCCAAACAATCCCTTACTCTGGCCGTGTAGCCAGCACATTTAACGTGCATGACATTGTCACACAGCCAACAGGAAAGAAACGCGTTATGCGGTGAAGGAGGGTTCAAACACTTTTTGCTTGAGCAGACAGACATTTTTTAAATTTAATTACAACTCAAAAATTTATAAAAAAATTAAATATCGAAAAGGCCAAAGAAAAAAACTCACTCAGATTTATTAATCAGTGCAAGAACTAAGAGAACTAAGCACTACACAAATACACGGATCACTTGTACGCGAGAAAGATAGATGCGAGCGCGAATAAAAGAAATTAGAAAAAAGAAAGCGCGAGAGCCAGCAGCACTGCATATGCAACAAAAATGCGTTGGCGAGAGCGCGAGAGCGGTATTAAAGCGGTAAAAGGTACAAACGCAAGAGCAAAGAATAACAAAAACAACAACACTGCTGTAAAAAGTTTTGTTGTTTTTCGAATATTAAGTTCAATGCTTTGATTATTTATTATTAAATCTTTTGACAGCAAATTTTGTACTTAGCTTTTTTTTTCTTATCAATGAACATTCCGTTCCAGAATCAAATGTAATTTCAAAATTTTGGTTCATGAATCCTTTGGGTACTGCAACGCTGCATAGCTTCACTCATTTTTTTTCTACTTAAATATCTTGTTCCCCTTATTGGCTGCAGTAAGTCGAGCAAGTTTTATTTTTGAAACAGCATAATTTCCCGCAGTGGTCCATCGAATTTTGTAACCTGAGGGCCAGATCCCACTTCTGATGTTGGAGTAGGAGACAATTCTAATATGTCTCCGGGTAATTCACCTTGCCTTTTTAGGCATTTTTATAATAATCGGTGAGCCAGCGAGTTCCGTGTTCTTCTCGTGGCGTTTAGTCCCAGACTCACTAACTAGTCTTGACCCCCCCACCTCCCCCAACCCTTTTTTATTTTAGTTTTGTTTTTCTTCCCCCCAAACCCCAATCCACACCACGAATACTAAGAACAACTGCATGACTAAGCAGTTAATGTCAACTTCTATAACTTGATAATCAATGTCAAACTAACATGACAATTATCACTGGTACACTTACATGACATAGTTTCTTATAAGTGTACTGGTACACTTACATGACATAGTTTCTTATAAGTGTACCTAATGTTACCAGACCAATATTATGAGAATACACTAGAGTTCGACGTTAAAGTCCTCAAATGGAAAAAGATATAAGATACGGGACCAATAGGTTTTCACAACTGTGCAATACCCTATTCCATCTCCGACATATATATTACCACCACTTACCCTATTCATTTTTGCATGCCAAAATATATTGTTATATTTTTTTTTCATTTTTGATTTCATATTTTTGAGTGGCTTGCACGCAGCTACACATATGTCACATATACACACCCTATATGCATATTTCCGCCCGGTAGGGTAGGAACCCTAAATACCCTATTGACCCAAGTGAACTATAGGTTATGTTAGCTTATTGCACGGTACAAATTCACCAATAAATCTACAATCATCAGCAAAGTAAATAACAAAGAAGCATCGAAATTCATGTCAAATCATAGATAGAACGAAACGCAGAACCAATCCCGGTAGAGCATCCGTAGAATCATCGACAGAAATACAAGTCACAAATCAGGGATAGAACGATCAGCAGAACCAATTCCGGTAGAGCATCCGTAGAATCAGCGACAGAAGACGAAATAAGAAGTCAGCGGTAGAATAGGTTGCAGAGCTAACGACATAGCTAATTTACCCCCAGCATCATCGTTAGAAAACCAAAAGTATAGCATAAGAAGTAAAATTCACGATGGAAAGTTTTGGCAGCATAGTTGCAGTACAGTCGCAGCAGAGACGCTTAGTTAAAAGCACGCCAGAAAGGATCCACGATAGAAAATTTTGACATTGACAGGTCTCACTGCGCTAACTCACTGGATGAAACACCTCTTCTTGCCAAAACGGCGGGGTTGTGTTCTGACCGAACATGATGCCATTGTTGGGCGTCGCAAATCTGGGAGGGAAACGGTTTTCATCGCAGCCACTCTTGTCTTGGAGGTAAGGAGATTCGTGAAGCTGTGATTCCCAATCACAGCTCGAACGTACAGCGCTGCACCATACGCTCGCTCGGATGCATCACACAAAGTTTGCATAAACATCTTGGCACGAGTAGGAGGATTTTTGCCCCAGAGGAGAAGGGACGAAGAAAAATTCGTCAGTCGTGGCGCTCCATCGAATCCCCAGCGTCTTGGTTACGCTAGCGTCATCGATTTCGAGATACTCAGAATACTCAGCAGACTCCATCGCACATAACAGCTCTTTAATGGCCTCACAGGCCTCGTGTTGCGTGTGGGCACCAGCTAGTACGTCATCCACGTATATGAAGCTGCGAATGACTTCACTAGCTCGAGGATATTGTGATTTCACATCGATTGCTAGCTGTTGGAGGACTCGAATTGCAAGGAAGGGGGCACAATTTACTTCAAATGTGACTGTTTTTAGCTCGAAATTTCTTAATTCGCCATTGTGTGTGTCGATGGTCAACAAGGATCTGCCGATACACCTTGGTAATATCAGCATTGAAAACATTTTGGAAATATCTCCACTTTAGTAATTGCATGGTTAGGTCGGATTGAAGGACCGGCCCTGTATGCAACGAATCGTTGAGAACTGGAAGCGTTAAATACTACGCGAACATTAGTAGGGGTGCTTTCTGTCTTAAACACCGCATGATGTGGAAGGTAAAATACAGAGCTACCGTCTGCAGGACTAACCTTTTTGATATGACCATAATCTATGTACTCTTGAAGCTCAGGATTCTTGTCGGTTCTCATTCCGAAGAAACCGAGCCAATGCACCTGACCTTGAATGACCCAGCTGGATGTTGGTAGGCTCTCGGAATGGAAGGGCCAGTCAAAACAGTGAATGGAAGTTTTATTTGATTGAAAAGTCGCTCCGTTATGAAACTCTCTTCAGATCCTGGATCAATCAAAGCAAGAGCCCTATAGGATATTCCCGGATGACGCACGGTAAGCATGGCGGTTCCCAAAAGGACTCGCTTCGCACTAGATGCAAAATATCTTTGCGTGCGAATAGGTGGGTCTGCCGGAAGGTTCGAAACAACGTTTGCTTTATTGCCCCTGGCGTTTGAGTTGGGTAGCGCTGGCACTGGCACTATGTTACCATGATGGAGCTGGGTGTTATGTCGACCGTTGAACGTGAAGCAATTATGTGCACTTGGACTTTCTTTTAGTTGATGCTGTCGTGCGAAACAATTAAGGCATAATTTGAGTTGCCTAATCTGGGTGACTCTATCATTGATGGACATTTGGAGAAAACGAGGACACAGACGGATTGGATGATTCTCCTTAGCACACACCTTGCATGTAGACGATCCCACCGAGACCTTGGTTTTAAAAGTCTTAATATTCCTCTGGGTATCTTTTCGGACGAACTGACTTGTCGATGGCTGACAACTCACAGTCATTGAATCTTCTAGTGGTTCCAACGTAAGGACACGGTCTTCTGGAAAAGCGTTTGATTCCGCCCAGCGTGGGATATCCCGTTTATTTTGGAGAGATTGTCCCAAGTAGATGTGTCGACGCCGTGGAGATTTAATACCAGCAAGCATCTTTGGAAAGTGTTAAGCATTGTTCTCAGCGATGTAACGGACTCGGTAGAAATGGGCAATAAGCCGAACAGGACTTTAAGCTGACTATTAACCAGGAGTCGTGGATTCTCAAAACGCTCACAGAGGACTCCCCAAGCTGATTCAAAACCATTATTATTCGTAAGTAGGGCCAATGCACTGACTTTCACTGCCGAAGACTCACCATTAGCAGTACTTGGATGACGTTTAATAGTCGCAGGAGAAGCGAGACTTCTTCGTTTTTATGTCGGAGTCGCAGGAGATACAGAACATGGAGGAACAGTGAGACGAGTTGAATTAGCGCTAGTCTTGGGTTGCTCGATTAGCATAATCTACCTCGCGTTTTTTTTTACCGTTGCTAGACGTAGCAATGTCGCAACAACGACAGTAATTGAGTTTGAAGATCGAAAAATGTAGAAAAATGTAGGAAATATCGAAGCAATTGGACCTTGAATCGAGTGTAATAATTTTCGAAGGAATTTTTGTTGATGTAAAAATTTGAAATGATATTTGAATATAAAACAATAAATCGGGTCTACACAAATGCATATAACAATTTTACTGGGCGATTATCCGATAATATACTTTTCTCTTTTTTTTAACTTTGGTTAAAAAAAGAGGTCGAAAAAAGGATAGACGGCTACGTTTTGTTGTTTTGCGAAAGAAGAAAAATTGCAAATTGTACGTTATATTACGTACTGTTCGTTATATTTCTTCCGATGTTCGCTTGGAATAAATTCTGTATTCTCAATATTATGTATATGGAATGCATAAAATATATTGTGTGTATGGAATGTGTGAAATATATATTTATTATGGATGGAATGTGTGAAATATATATTATGGATGGAATGTGCGAAAATATGTGCATTAAATATAACACACAAGTTCGGATTTATTAAATTCGAACCGCGGAAATAATACGAGTGCGAAATTATTTAATTGGAAGTTCGCGTTAGTCTCGCATTTATTTCGCGTTACCGAAAAAAAAAAATTGCCTTCGTGTAAACCGTGAAAACGGAGCCGATAACAAGTGTAGAAATAGTGAACAATCGGAACATTCGTCTATGTGTATATTTGTGTGACCTAAGAGCGCAATGTTACAGTCAACGAAGAGAAGGGCAAAGAGAGAACTTGGAACTTAGAACTCGGTTGGACATAGTCGAAGACCGCATCATATTAACGTGCAGTTTGGGGCTCCCTCATCGGGCGCAGCCGTCAACCAACATATTTTTAGTGCCTCCTGTGTGGATTGATCTTGGCGATTGGATTTTGGATTTGCTTTTGGAACTCCTTGATCGTGTGAGTGCAATTTAATTCTGAGGTGTG
>JAECWY010000053.1:0-35933 GCA_018151275.1 Drosophila prosaltans | reverse complement strand
TGAGAGCTCTTCTGGTTAAAATTTTATTGGGAATATCCCTGGGAGAGGATGCCTGCGGGGCACTGCTACCAGAGGAAATATCAATCGCCCCCGCAACTGCAGCCACCGCAGGACTCCTAACTGATATCAGTTGCTGACCATTTGGAGATATGTGGTCGTTGTGAGATATCTGCTCAGGAAGTCGCCTATTGCTTGTCTATGGTTGTCAATGTGATTAGCCATAAAGATAGGCCTATTAATACCAGTTTGCCAGAATTTCGAATTAAAATGCTCAAGTCTAGACAGCAGCTACAAAGTTTGCCTCAGGATTAAACTGACATCTTTGTAAAAGGGCTACTTGACCATTATGTAAAAAGACCAAATATTCTTGAAGATTTGTGTTTAGCCGATTTCGCTGCCAGTTATGAATTTAGTATTAGGTCTCGTCAAAATAATAGGGATGAGGAAGAAAATGAGCTTTCAGGGGGCAGTCTTCCTTTGCGTGATGGAAGTGGCTACATTACGCATTGGAGGTGGCCTTGCACGATTAGATTTAGGAAATTTAATATTTAGACGGATAGGCAGAATTATTTTAGGAAACTAGTTATGTTATACTTTCCTTGGAGAGACGAACAGGTAGAGTTAGTTCAGAGAAGCTGCGAGGAGTTTTTTTAATAGTCATGAAGACATTATTATAGTAGGTTTTAATAAATACAACGTTTTATATGATTTAGAAGGCGCGCTTAGGAGGGCTATGGAAAATAAAAAAAGGGATATTGAAAATAAATTTGAAGGCCAGGTCGTGTAAGACGAGGAGTTTAGGGTTCCAGCTTTTCCGGAAATTAGCTCGCAACTTAATTTTCTCTCTCCTCTCAACTTAATTTATTAAATTTGAATGCCAATAACCAGCCTGCAATCGGAAAATGAAAGCCGCATTATAAAACTCCCCCAATAATTTCGCCAGAAGATTTGGCAGGTGTTGTTAAGTCACTAGACTTAAAGCAAATAACTTTTCTCAATTTTTTATGAGTTCGTAGGTGACGGAGCAGGTGTTGGCAAAAATAGGCTTACTTCCGTAAAATTTCAGTCCCACTCTGTGGAGAATATTTGGACTCACGCATTAAGCAAACTTTTCGAAATCGGGATATTCTATTAGGCATTTCTGTTATCGTGTTCGGCGATCTTAGACAGCTACGCCCTGTAGGTGATCGTTGGATTTTCCAGTCCACTTCCTCCTCGCATGGCCCTTACAGCATTCTTGTTGGACCTTCTCTGTGGGAACGTTTTAAGTACTTTGAGCTCACAGAGATCATGCGACAGCTTAATAACATGGCATCCGGCCAAATGTCGACAGTAAATGTAGAATTATTTAGGATATGAATTTTCGACACAAGTCAAGTACCAGATGAAGCAATTCGTCTGTTTCTAAGTAATAGGGATATAGATTTTTACAATAGTTAAAAATTATCATCCATTCCCACTGAGCAACATGTTTCAATTGCTGTAGATTTTATTAAAGCTGCTCATTTAAGTGATGTAGCCAAAATAAAGTATTTTGAAGATGTCAAAGGTTTCAAAACTTCTGATACACAAGGTCTGTGAAGTCGACTCATTTTGAAAACCACTTCCAAGTATATGATGGCAGTCAATGTAGATACGGCAGATGGTCTCGTAAATGGAGCCATGGGTAATTTAATGGACATCGAATTAGATTTATCCAATATCCCCTCCGTTCTTTCGATAAAGTTCCTGGACCCCAATTCAGAAAACTGTCAAAAGTTTTCAATTTAGATCCAATGAGCAAGTCATAATTAATAGGAAACAGTTTCCGGTTATAGATGCAGAAGCTTTAACTATTCATAAAATTCTGGGTGATCAGTATGAAAAGAGTTGCTGGTGGTGGAGTGAGCGAGATAGCATGCGCATGTTAGGCCATAGGGTAAAAGGTTGCATTAAAGTCCGCAAATGTATGTAGATCCTGGAAACAAATTAGATCCGTATAATGTGGACGTCTAATTTTGCCGCCTTAATGAAGAAAAAACGAAAGACTAGAGCTGCAGAAATAATATCGTATTTATTTTGGCATACCTTTCATTACAACGAATATATACTAGCTGGATAAATTTTAAAATTTTATCAAAGTCAAAGTCTATATAATTGTACTATAATATTGTACTATATATAAAAATGTAAAATGCTGAACATGCATTTTACAGTGTGACTGCAACGTACATACAGTAACACTCATAATAGCTGACTAAGACTTTTTATTATACCCTGTACCCTTAGGGTAAAAGGGTATATTAAAGTCGCTAAAATGTATGTAACAGGCAGAAATATACATTTCTGACCCCATAAAGTATATATATTCTTGATCAGCATCACTAGCCGAGTCGATTGAGCCATGTCCGTCTGTCCGTCCGTCTGTCCGTCTGTCCATCCGTCTGTCCATCTGTCCGTCCGTCTGAATGAACACCTAGATCTCGGAGACTATAAGAGCTAGAGCTACCAAATTTGGCTTGTAGATCCGTCTAGTATGAAGCCAGATCAAGTTTGTTTCAAATTTTTGCCACGCCCACTTCCGCCCCCGCAAATCGAGAAAACGTATTACTAGAGCTGTATTAAAGATATCGCATTCTTACTTGGCACACCTAATTATATAACCAAACTGGACCAGCTGAAATCGTCGAGTGAGCGAGACAGCATGCGTTCGCTGTTGCTGCACGTTAAAGTGAATTTTGCATGAAATTAATGGCGATTTCGAGGATATTCTATTTCATTTAATATAAATAGTTGGTACAGGGTATACTCAATGTCGGCAGGGACAACTTGCTTGCTTCATATTATATATTAAAGTCGCTAAAATGTATGTAACAGGCAGAAGGAAGCTTTTCCGACCCCATAAATTATATATATATTCTTGATCAGCATCAACAGCCGAGTCGATTGGGACATGTCCGTCTGTCCGTCCGTCTGTCCGTATGAACACCTAGATCTCAGAGACTATACGAGCTAGAGCTACCAAATTTGGTGTGAACATCCGTCTTATACCGTCTTAGGCAGGTCAAGTTTGTTTAAATTTTAGCCACGCCCACTTCCGCCCCCGAAAATGAAAAAACAAAATTTTAAAATCAATTTATAAGAGCTGTATTAAAGATATCCAATTCTTATTATATAGTCAAACTGCACAAACTGCCCAAATTTTATTCGAATCGGACAATAAACATCGGAGATATAGCCATTTGCATTTTGTACTGAACTGCCAAGGCGACATTGGCTGATATGAAAGAGCGAGATAGCTTGCGGTAGCTGCTGCTGCATGTAAAATGGAATTTTGTTTTGAATTGATTGCGATTTCGAGGGTTTTCGAACTTTTGTTTAGTGTCTACGCAAATTAAAATAGTTGAAAATTTTTGCCACGCCCACTTCTGCCCCCGCAATTTGGAAAAAACGATTTACTAGAGAAGTTTTAAAACAATGAAATTCTTATTTGGCACACCTAATAATGTGGTCAAAATGCATCATCTGACTAAATTTAGTCGAAATCGGACAATAAATATCGAAGATATACGTAAATGCGTTTTGTACTGAAGCGCTTAGGACGACACTGGCTGGCAAGAGTGAGCGAGATAGCATGCGGTAGCTGTTGCTGCATGATAAAAGGAATTTTGAATTAAGTTGATGCCGATCTTGATTTAATATAACTAGTTGGTACAGGGGTATACTCAATGTCGGCAGGGACGACTTGCTTACTTCATTTTTGTACCTAAGCTTAAGCCAAATTCAATATTAAAGAAAAACAAAAAAAAATGAAGCAAACAAGTCGTCCCTGCCGACATTGAGTATACCCTGTACCAACGAGTTATATTAAATAAAATAAAAAAGCCCCGAAATCGTCATCAATTTCATGCAAAATTCTCTTTAACATGCAGCAGCAGCAAACGCATTCTGTCTCTCTCACTCTTGCCAGCCCATGTGGCCTTGGCATTTCAATGCAAAACTCATATAGGTATATCTCCGATATCCACTGTCCGATTTCGACAAAATTTGGTGAGCTGGTCCAGTTTGGGTATATAATTAGGTGTGCCAAGTAAGAATACGATATCTTTAATACAGCTCTAGTAATACGTTTTCGCGATTTGCGGGGGCGGAAGTGGGCGTGGCAAAAATTTGAAACAAACTCGACCTGTGTATGCCTTAGACGCATGTTCACACCAAATTTGGTGGCTCTAGCTTTTATAGTCTCCGAGATCTAGGTGTTCATACGGACGGACGGACAGACGGACAGACGGACGGACAGACAGACATGTCTCAATCAACTCGGCTGGTGATGCTGATCAAGAATATATATACTTTATGGGGTCGCAAATGCTTCCTTCTGCCTGTTACATACATTTTAGCGACTTTAATATACCCTTTTACCCTATGGGTACAGGGTATAACAATAGAGACAGAATAAAATCAGACTTCACCAAGAGCAGAAGCTCCAATAAATAAATCTTTTATAATTTAACTCATGGTTGATCCTGAACAATAAAAGATTGCAAATCATTTTTATTACATAGTAAATACTAGCTTTTGCCCGCGGCTTTGCACGCGTTAAACTTGTAGTAAAAGAATTTTAATTCTTTCTCTGTACTGTGAAGATTTCCTACTATCTTTGGGATATCTGAATTCATAAACTACATTTTTACTTTTTTTTTTCATTTTTACTTATTTATTTTTTAGATTTTCCCTTTTTATTTTACTTTTACATTTAATATACTACAGGATCTCTCTATATACAACGTTCACAGCTTTCTTGTCATTAGACAATACAAACATGTTTTCCTTAGAGATTACTCTTGAAAGAGCGACATACAATTGGCCGTGTGAAAAACACTCAACGCTCAAATCTAAACCCGCAACGTTGAAGGTTTGACCCTGAAACATATCTTTACCGGAAACTGTAGGCGTTTAAATTGGAACGGTAAATCCGATGGTATCAGAGGAATTCGTGGAATCAATACAACTTCCCCAGTACCACATCCTGTGAGTATTGTGCACTCTATTATGAAAGTTTTCAGTGATTTTACCAACAAACGCGTACCATTGCAAAGTTTAGGTGGATTCAGGTTTCTTAATAAAATAACAGGACAACCTACTTTTAACAGCATTTTGTGAGGGGGAAGTCCAGACGGGTTCAAAGAATTAAGAAATTCTGTAGGAAAATGAACAGCTTCTTCTAAATCGAGAACAGTATCGACCGAGTAGTATATTTGCGTCGGCGCATCAATCTTTGAATGAATCAAGTTATTTATATTGTCTACTTCTTCGTTAGTTGGAGACAAAATCGCTCTTTCTTTAAACCAAGATATAGTCTTACAACATATGTTATCAATGTCGGGATAGACATTGTCGACCAACTCTTGGATGTTGTCTTTCAAAACACAAAGGTTTTCTAGGTTTATCTTTCCATCACTTTGTGTTAACTCTCCATTGCCAACTTTTAGCAGCATCTCTGGAAAAAGCCTGTTCCCACGTGAAGTTAACGAAACCCTCATATTAATTTTAAGCTCTAATTTATTGACGTGTGGCCAAAGGTAAGATCGCTTTAGGGAAGCATTTATTTCGTCCGCACGTGTTCCTCGAGTCACAACTGGTAGGATTTGACGAAAGTCTCCTGAGAACAGAATCGTACATCCACCCATAGGTGAATTATTGCTGCGCAAATCGCGTATTGTCCTATCCAGTGCTTCCACAGACGTTTTATTTGACATAGTAGCTTCGTCCCAGACTATTAATGAGCAGTCACGCATCAATTTTCCTGTATTGCTCTGTTTAGAAACACTACAGACGCTGTTATTATCATCGGTGGCGATTTTCAGCGGAAGCTTGAATGTAGAGTGTGCGGTTCGACCTCCTTCCAAAAGCGTAGCGGCTATGCCAGACGACGCTACAGCTAATGCAATTTTTCCTTTAGATCTCACTTTTCTTAAAAGCAGATTGATTAAAAATGTTTTTCCTGTACCTCCCGGGGCATCAAGGAAAAACATTTTCCCTTCATTGTTATCAATTGAGGATAGTAATGTAGTGAATACATATTTCTGATCGTTGTTTAATCGTGGCTCATCTTGAGCTATATTTTGTAAAAGTATCGTTTGATCGTATGATGTTTCTCTTGTGTATTCGGCACTATTCGTTGATTCTGAGTTAGTATTATTAGCAGGCATCGGTAACCCAAAATCCTTGATCGATTTACCCGAAAGTAATTGCACTACTTTGTTCAATTCATATAATGCTTCGTCAAATATGCTTTGATCATATTGTACGTCATCCGAGTTTAACACTCGCCGTCGACGTATCTTTCTTGAAATTTATTCCACAGATTAACAGAATCAGTTACCTGACAAAACGCTACTATGATGGCAAATAAATATTTTAGTGATGTAGCTGAACTGCAAGTAGCTGCTTCCGATAATGTGTTTTCCCAGTGAGAATCGTTTTCCAAAAGCCCCAGAGCTTTGCATGCTGCTTGATAAGTATTGTAAACAACACCTTGTACAGTTCTTAGGTGTGCAAAGGATGTCGGGCCTTTTACAATATGCAGTAACATTCTCAGATGAAAGCATTCGCTGTTGTTGGGATGAATCACATAGACTCTGCCAAGAGCATCCGTTTTTTTTACTCCGGGGAAACCATCGACCGCAGTACCTTGTTTTCGCCGTTGAAAGGTTTTAGAATTACTCTGGTTCCATGTATAGTAACATGGAACTCTGTCATATGTTAGTGTTTTCGCGAAATCATCTTGAGCACATAACTTGAAGAATGCGGTCAATGTTGTGTCCCGCGGGTTATTAACAACTTGTATATTGTTCTCAGTGAAATATACTCTTTGTCCGTTTTCTAAATGAACTGCTAGGTGGACAATTGTGGGAGCCCGGTCGTGCACTTCGAATGATAAAATCCTCCATACAGCTTCGGAGCTGCAGATGTAACGTCCAGACTGATATTTTTCCACTTCATTTGATGATTGTATGCTGAAAGTGGCTTGGTCGCTACCTTTATTAATGTATTTAGTAACGTATTGGATTGACTTTATTGAACTGCACAACTCGACGTTGATGTGCGCATCAAAAATTTTCAAAAGAAGCGGATTATATGCAACGATCCATCGGTTATCAATATCGTGGTTTCGAAAGGTGGCACTTTGCCCACCCTGTTCTGGCGATCGTCGACGATATTTGGGATATCCATCATCGCTGGTAGACGTTTGAGTTTGGAACGACTTCGGAAATTTTTTGCTGCATTTGGAATCTCGCATGCATGGAGAGTTTGGGTTTAAAGTCCCGCACGGGCCGTGTACCATGTTTTTCTTTACGATTTCGAACAGTTCGGGATCTTCTTCTTTGTCCGGTAATTCAGCTGAAATGACGTTGTCAATTTGATTTGGTTTAATTTTGTTTACTAACCACACCAGCAGATGTACATGTGGCAGACCACGTTTCTGCCATTCTATTGTGTACATGTGACAGCGTGGCGAACCGAAAATATGAGACTTGTTAATGAGGTGCAGGAGTTTGTGTACTTTTAAATGGAAGACTCTGTTAACTATATCGTATCTGTCTTGTGGAGTTAAGTTGGGGTTAATGTTTTCTTTGATTTCTGGCCAATTTTGGTTACATGTTGCTGTTATAAATAAATCAGGTTTACCGTAATGTCTGACGTAAGTCATTGCGTCCTGCGATTTTTCATGTAAATATCGAGGTCCACCTGTGAATGATGACGGTAGTATAACCAACTGTCCAATACCGTTGCTGTGTTCATTCGCCTGTAAAGCATCCTGAAGATGAACATAATTTTCAGCTCTCAATTTAGTTTGATTGTTACGGATGTAGGCCAATCTCTCGGATTCAATTTTCGCATATTGATCGACTAAATATTGATTTGTTAACATTCCATACCTAAGCAAGGAATTGAAATTGTTTCGTCTTGTCATTATCCGGTAGCAATAGTAGTTCATACATGACACTGTTTTACGCAGAGTTAGTCCACTGATTGGGTCAACTTGAGAAACATTAATGGCATAACCATCTTCTCCACGGCATAACATCAAAGGATATTGCAAGCTGTCATAAGATCTGTGTAACTCTGAAATTTTTTGCAAATTATCATCACGACTATGCAACACAATATCTCTTTTGTCAAATTGCTGTCCGGCTGTCACCACTGCTACTTCACTCGCGGAAGGCGCATTATATCGTCCTCTGTGTTCTCCGATAGGAACTTTATTTGCATGGATTACGACATTAAAGTCGGGAGTACTTGCTGGAACACTCTCTATCGCAGTTTTAAAAGACTGTATGTAGCGATTATGCGAATGTAACATATCTTGGAGAGATCTAATCAAATCTCTATCAATTGACTGTGCGACACTTGAATACCGCGTTGATGCTTGTGCGTCTGGATCTGCAATAAAATAAATTTGCAGAAATTTGTGATCATCGGGTCGAAGTGGTAGCAAGCTCCCTGCTAACTGCAACTCCCTGATACACTTGCCCTTGAATTTTAAATGTAGGCATGAAACCCCGCTCAACGACTTGATTACTCTTGAAAGAGGTCATTTGAAATGCGTTATTATAACGGCGTATATTGCGCATGAATTGTTTGGATTTCGGATCGTCACCCGTAAGTAGAGAGTGAAGTGGTTCAGGTGGAGGTAGAATTTCTTCTAATTTTATTTTTCCTTGCAAGCAACACATGCCTTTCGATTCGTCCTTGAATTTCAATGCCGAGCAATGTTCACACACTAATGACAATTGATACCATACGATCGTCTTTGTAAGGAATCGAAGGATCGTAATTCATGGCAGAATTTTCTTTGTTTACCCATGAATTAGTTACTCTGGCTCTCTGTATTCGATGTCTGCCTCGATCCTGGATACGGCGAGCCTCACGCTCTAGAGATAATTCTCTGGCTCTCTGAACTATATGTCCATCTCGATCCTGGTTACGGCGAGCCTCACGCTCTACGGAGGATTCTCTTTCTCTCTCAGCTCTATTTCTAGCCCGAAGCTGGCTGAGTCGGGCCTCACGCTCTACTGAAGATTCACTCTCTCTCTCAGCTCTGTTTCTATCCCGAAGCTGGCTGATGCGAGCATCACGTTCCGCTGACGTTTCTTCATCTCTTGCTGAACGTGTTCTTCTGGCATTCAATGTACTACGACCTATGTTCGAACGACGACGTCTTCCTGACATGATTTTATTATTTCTGTACAAAACCAAAATAATAAATTCAACAACCAAAAATACTTATTCTATTCGGTTCTTTTTTGAACTTTAATACCTTAACTACTACGGTTCTCAAAATATTTAAAAAATGTGTTTATTTACGACTTCTTGAAATTATCAATGGTTCTCTAATTTATTAAGCATGTTATTGTACACAAAAACCTTCCTCTTGAATCACTCTATCTATTAAAAAAAACCGCATCCAAATCCGTTGTGTAGTTTTAAAGATCTAAGCATACATACATACAGACAGACACAGAAAGCGACTTTGCTTTATACTATGTATAGATATTGGTTCTATTGGACATTTTTAACGACATAAGAAATGCAACGTGAGTGGGTGTAAGAGGCATCGTAAAATAGGGTAATATGAATTTCGTGGTTTTCCTTGGCAAAGATTAGGTAATGAACAAATTTTGGGTCTTATTGAAAAAACACCTGCATGAAATAAATTGTATTTGTTGTTTACCAGTACCTGCGCAAAAAAGGGTTTCTTAAAAAAGCGTCCCGAAAATCCCTTCTGGGTTTTTCAAAAATTTTAATATTTTAACGATTATGTACAACTTGGTGTACCTATTGCATAGGAAAACCAACCCACAGCATTTAGACCTGCTTCTAAGAATTTTTATCAATGGTTTAAGGGAAAAACGTTACCATTCATTACCTAAATGTCAACATCTTCCAGAATTCACTATTTTTATCAATGGTTTAAGGGAAAAACGTTACCATTCATTACCTAAATGTCAACATCTTCCAGAATTCACTATTTTTATCAATGGTTTAAGGGAAAAACGTTACCATTCATTACCTAAATGTCAACATCTTCGAGAATTCACTATTTGCCAATTAATCATTCTAAATCTTATCCTTCAAGAGGAAACATCGTTTTTTGCTCATCTTTTTTGTGTTGTGAATTGATAAAATTAATTTAAATGTGATTTGATTTTTCATGGAAGTTGGTGCACAGTTTTTGAAAGTGAGTTCGCAGTTTAAGTCAATCGTGCCGCACAAAAAGGACCCTGTTGTGTGCGCTATTGCTAATTTTTTTTTTTGGAAACTGTGAGTCATCTTTTTATACCCTTGCAGAGGGTATTATAAAATTGGTCAGATGTTTGTAACGCATAGAAATATACGTTTCCGACCCCATAAAGTATATATATTCTTGATCAGCATCAACAGCCGAGTCGATTGAGACATGTCCGTCTGTCCGTCTGTCTGTTTGTTCGTCGCTTTTCGAACTTAAATTTTAAGCTACGAAGTTGAAACTTGGTAGTTAGCTTTCTTAAAGGTGTAGGTAGACAAAGTTTTAAAATCGGTCGGATCGGATTACTATATGATATATCCAATATCGGAATAATATGGTTCCAATTAAAAAATTTTTATTTTTCTTTTGGTAAATAAATCTAATTCGTACAAAAACACTACCCACCAAATTTGACTCAAATCGGATAATTATTTCGGCTACAAATCAATAAAACAAATCATCCATATAAGCTATTTACTCCAGCAACAAAAAATTTCAAAGGAATCTGCCGTACAAACACAAGAGACCCGAGTTCGAATCCGCGCGGCACCAAATAAGAAATATTTAAAATTATTGTTTTTTTGTTGTTGCATTTAAATTTAATTTGTATCCATACACTATACACCAAGTTTGAACTAAATCGGATAATTATTAAGGTTACAAATCAATAATCATATGTGATAGAAAATAAATGTATTTCAATGCTCACGCTAACACATACATATGCAAAAAATCAACCACCACGCGGTGTGTGAGAGAGACAGAAATATTTTAGTTGTGTTCTTACACAGAACGAAATTGAAAGAGCGAGATGCAATGGGTTTGCTATATACATATGTCGAATTAGCTTACGCTAGCAAAGTAATGACGGTGGCGTAGTGTGTAGAAATCGGTGGCACGATGAGCTTCGGCGTTTGATGGCTCAATGCTCGATAAAGAAGTGAAAATTTTTAGGTGTGTTTTTTCTTCCTTTTTGTTTTTTCTTTGATTTTGTTAAACATTTATAGCAATTATTTTGCTGCAAGGGTATACAAACTTCGGCAGAGCCGAAGTTAGCTTCTTTGATATTTTTTCATTAAAAAAATAGTTTTTTTCAAAACTTTTTTTTTATACCCTGTACCCATAGAGTAAAAGGGTATATTAAAGTCGCTAAAATGTATGTAACAGGCAGAAGGAAGCTTTTCCGACCCCATAAAGTATATATATTCTTGATCAGCATCAACAGCCGAGTCGATTGAGACATGTCCGTCTGTCCGTCTGTCCGTCCGTCCGTCTGTCCGTATGAATACCTAGATCTCAGAGACTATAAGAGCTAGAGCTACCAAATTTGGTGTGAACATCCGTCTTATGCCTAGGCAGGTCAAGTTTGTTTCAAATTTTACCCACGCCCACTTCCGCCCCCGCAAATGAAAAAACAAAATTTTAAAATCAATTTATAAGAGCTGTATTAAAGATATCCAATTCTTATTATATAGTCAAACTGCACAAACTGCCCAAATTTTATTCGAATTGGACAATAAACATCGGAGATATAGCCATTTGCATTTTGTACTGAACTGCCAAGGCGACATTGGCTGATATGAAAGAGCGAGATAGCATGCGGTAGCTGCTGCTGCATGTAAAAGGGAATTTTGTTTTGAATTGATTGCGATTTCGAGGGTTTTCGAACTTTTGTTTAGTGTCTACGCAAATTAAAATAGTTGAAAATTTTTGCCACGCCCACTTCTGCCCCGCAATTTGGAAAAAACGATTTACTAGAGAAGTTTTAAAGCAATTTAAATTTAGTCGAAATCGGACAATAAATATCGAAGATATACGTAAATGCGTTTTGTAGTGAAGCTCTTAGGACGACACTGGCTGGCAAGAGTGAGCGAGATAGCATGCGGTAGCTGTTGCTGCATGATAATAGGAATTTTGAATTAAGTTGATGCCGATCTTGATTTAATATAACTAGTTGGTACAGGGTATACTCAATAATAACGGCAGGGACGACTTGCTTACTTCATTTTTGTACCTAAGCTTAAGCCAAATTCAATATTGAAGAAAAACAATAGAGACAGAATAAAATCAGACTTCACCAAGAGCAGAAGCTCCAATAAATTAATCTTTTATAATTTAACTCATGGTTGATCCTGAACAATAAAAGATTGCAAATCATTTTTATTACATAGTAAATATATAGGTGTGGGACTCTCCTATTCTATTGGACATTTTTAACGACACAAGAAATGCAACGTGAGTGGGTGTAAGAGGCATCGTAAAATAGGGTAATATGAATTTCGTGGTTTTCCTTAGCAAAGTTTGGGTAATGAACAAATTTTAGGTACCAGGACCTGCGCAAAAAAGGGTTTCTTCAATAAGCGTCCCGAAAATCCCTTCTGGGTTTTTCAAAAATTTTAATATTTTAACGATTATGTACAACTTGGTGTACCTATTGCATAGAAAAACCAACCCACAGCATTTAGACCTGCTTCTAAGAATTTTTATCAATGGTTTAAGGGAGAAACGTTATCATTCATTACCTAAATGTCAACATCTTCGAGAATTCACTATTTGCCAGTTAATCATTCTAAATCTTATCCTTCAAGAGGAAACATCGTTTTTTGCTCGTCTTTTTTTCTGTCGTGAATTGATAAAATTAATTTAAATGTGATTTGATTTTTCATGGAAGTTGGTGCACAGTTTTTGAAAGTGAGTTCGCAGTTTAAGTCAATCGTGCCACACAAAAAGGCCCCTGTTGTGTGCGCTATTGCTAATTTTTTTTTTTAGAAACTGTGAGTCATCTTTTTTTTCATTAAAAAAATAGTTTTTTTCAAAACTTTTTTTTTTTTATACGTTTTATTTATTTTGTGGATCTCTTATTTAACTTTTTCTAGTTTTATCTTAATCTAATACGTAATCTAGAATTTAAAGAATGCTACATTGATCTATGGCCCTGATTACTAGTTAGAGGGTTGGAAGGTCTTTTCTTTGGAGACGAGTTCTATCACATACTCGGGTTAGCGGTGTACTTTAGCTGTTGAACCTTTATTTCGGTTGTTACACAGTTAATATGTAGATCTTTCTGTACGTTTTCATTTCGGATATAGCAAGGTGCTCCAGTGATAGTTCTGAGAAACTTAGATTGCGCCCTTTGTATGATTCCGATATTGCTCTTACTTACTTTCCCCACAATGCAGAGCCGTATATCCAGATGGGTTTAAGCACCGAGTTGTAGAGAACAACTTTGAACTCTAAACATAGGGGAGATCGTGCATTGATATGCCAATGTAGTCCGGTTGCTTTTTCTTGGCTTCGATGTGCCTACGCCAAGTTAATCTTCTGTCCAGGTGAACTCCAAGATATACAACATCGTCGGATTGAGGCACTGGCAGTTTGTTGAGCGTCAATGATGGGCAGTTTCTTGTATTGAGGGTAAACTTAACGTGCTTGCATTTCTGTTACACTTTGTTACACTAGCCACTTTCCTCCTTACTTTAAGTGGGTTGCCAGTTACTCAGCAGCTTTGATCGGGCATTTGGAGCGGCTAAGGATGGCCGTGTCATCGGCGAAAGTAGATGTGGTAAGTCTAGGGCTTGTTGGTATGTCCGCTGTATACAGAAGATATAGAGTTGGACCTAGCACGCTGCCTTGAGGTACTCCTGCCTTTGATTCGATGTCGTGAGGTGAAGCTATTACATCGTACGGCGAATTTTCTGTCGGATAGATATGATTCCATTAGCCTGTGTGTATATTGTGGGAGCGTCGCTTTTATTTTGTATATTAGGCCATCCAACCAGACTCGAAGGCTTGGGCGACATCAAGAAAAATTTCTGTGCAATATTCTTTTTGCTCGAATCCTGTGCGGATCTCTGAGGTGATACGGATGACTTGCTCAATTGTGCCATGCTTTCCACGGAAGCCAAACTGATGATGTGGTATTATATATTGGTTTTCCAGGACTGTGTTTATACGGAGCTGTAGGACCTTTTCAAATAGTTTTGAGAGACTTGGCAATAAACTGATGGGTCTGTAAGATGAAGGCCGTGTTTTGTCTTTTCCGGGTTTTGGGATGATTATGATTATTGATTTTTTCCAACTAATGGGAAAGCGACCAGTTTTTAATATCGCATTGAAAATTTTGCAGATGTGTTGCACGGCGGAGATCGGAAGTTCTCTGATCATTTTCGGGGTTATTTTGTCATGACCGGGCGACTTTCTTAGATTCAGATAGTTTTTAATAGTTGCAGAAATTTCCTCCGCTTGTAATTTCGGTGGCTCCCTTTCCTCTGGAGTGCTTCGGGGGTAAGCTGAAATGAGTTTAATGACGGGTTTGCCAGAAATACCGTTTTTAGGTGAGCTACAAAGGTGAGTGCTCTTTCTTCGTCGGATCGGGCCCATTTACCAGTTAAACATCTTAAGGGAGAAATAATCTCGGTTGGAGCAGTCATAGTTGGGTGAGCTTTCCACAGCGGATATTTGGTGCTGGTAGGGCTAAGGTTCTCGATATATTGCCGCTGTGCCCTTGCTTCTTCTTGCCTAAGCGCTTTTGCTAGAATTCGAGAAGCTGTTCTTAAGCGAATTTTTGCTGCCGGGGATCGAGACATTTGCCAATCTCGCCAGAGCCGTCTTTTATTTGTTACAAGTAGTTCAATTAGCCGGTGATACGACCTGTGTTTTTCCCCGGTGTATCCGATACATGGGGTGGAAATTTCTGCTGCTTCGATGAGCATCGACTCTAGAGCCGAGGTGCAACACTCGATGTCATCTTCATCGTCCAGTTTGGGATTCAACTCAACATGGGTACTTACTGGCGAGTGGTCCGATGATAATTCTGCCACTCTGCCGTTATTAAATTGTGCGCAAATTCCCCAGGGAGTGCAAAGTCTATTAGATCTGAGAGCTTGCGTGGATCTGATGGCCAGTATGTGGGTTTATCCGGTGACGAATAGCCCATTTTGTTAGCTGGGTTGATGATTGTATTATACAGCTGTTTGCCTTTTGGATTTACCAGGCGGGATCCCCAATGAGGGTGCTTGGCGTTGTAGTCTCCTGCAGCAATAAATCGTACTCCAAGTGTGTCAAAGAAGTCAGTAAATTCTTTTTCAGAGATCGAGAAGTGTTGTTTGAGACGGACTTTACCTCAAAGCCCTTCCCAATGCTTCAACGATTTCCAGCGTCGGGACTGTAGGTTCAATGCCTTTGATCACGGCTTGAAGTCCTTTCGCGCTTTTAAGTTAGAATGCGTAATAGTTCACATTTTTGGACCGGAAGTACTTCTCGATATTTCGATAGAATTGTTCGTTTTTAGTTTGCACTTTGTTCTCTCTTATGTTCCCCCTGTTAATAACATAAAAGTTATTCTGACAACTAGAGCTACCAACTTTGGCACTATTGAAGTGCAGTTTGCACCACGGATGTAGAATAGTGGCGGTTTGACTTCAGAGGGTTTCTTTTGGGATACTGCTTCTTGAAATTCTGGCTGATTTGCCAGTATTTGGAATCTATTGCTTTCCAATGCTTTTCGTTTAACAATATTAGTTTTGTTCATTTTCAGTGTGTTACCGCCTTTTTTGGTTTGTGGACTAAGCTTTCGCTTGTTTATGTTAATATATCTGTCCATTCTAGTCTTAACAGATGAGTTTGGATTCAACGTTCCTGGTTGAGCAGATTTTGTTGAGGTAGTCTGCTGGGCAGTGATCGAAGCTTCTGCAGACGTTGCGGCTGTTACAGTTGTTGTTGGATCAGTAGAAGCACTTGTTGCTGTTGTGACCGCGCTTAACACTTCAGGTGTCAGCGAATTTGAGGGTGAAGCGCATTGGGCGCTCCAAGACAAATTGTTGTTGCTGGTTGGTGTAAGCAATTTGCTCCTACTTGCGCTTTTGGATTCAGAGCTCGTTGTTGTTGTGGTAGTTGGAGATACTACTGAGAAATACGCATTGTTGCGTTGCACAGAGAACCGACGCTCGTTTTGTTGTTAAAGAATTTGTTCTTGTAGCTTCTGCTGACGAGAGTCTAGTGAAGAAGGGCCTGAGTTAATCTCTTTACACGTTGACATTACTAGTAAATTTAGTTATTTTTTAGGGATAATGAAATATACGCAGAAGTAGAGAGGCAAAATTTTTGGAAAGGCACCAGTCAGTCTCGTAGGGTAAATTCTAGTACAGAAATAAAAAAGGGAGGAAAAGGCCCTTAACACATCTTGCAGTAGGATGCATGAGGGTGCATGAACAGGCTCAGAATACAGTAGAACATAGGGTAAGACGAATGAATCTAGAAGTGAGGCATGCAAAACAAGCAACCGATACCCGTCGTCGAATGAATCAAAGGCGGATCAATTTAGTTCGAAGTAACATAGAAAGGGAGCAAGGCAGAGTAAGCAGATCACAGAATGGGAGAAATTTAGATGATCCGTAGAGCGTGCGAGAAATACATTGGCACGTCAAAGTGCTCAAATTGCAGCTCAGCAAGCAAATCGCGATGCTATTAAAAACCTTAGCCAGCCTGTAGAATATTTGGACTCTCGCATTTTCGAGATCGGGATATTCTATTTGGGGGCATTTCTGTTATCGTGTTCGGCGATCTTAGACAGCTACGCCCTGTAGGTGATCGTTGGATATTCCAGTCCACATTCTCCTCGCATGGCCCTTACAGCATTCTTGTTGGACCTTCTCTGTGGCAACGTTTTAAGTATTTTGAGCTCACAGAAATCATGCGACAGCTTAATAACATGGCATCCGGCCAAATGTCGACAGCAGATGTAGAATTATTTAGGAGATGAATTTTCGACACAAGTCAAGTACCAGATGAAGCAATTCATCTGTTTCTTAGTAATAGGGATACAGATTTTTACACAAAGGGAAAAATTATCTTCCATTCCCACTGAGGAACATGTTTCAATTGCTGTAGATTTTATTAAAGCTGCTCTTTTAAGTGATGTAGCCAAAAGAAAGTATTTTGAAGATGTCAAAGGTTTCAAAACTTCTGATACACAAGGTTTGTGTAGTCGACTCATTTTGAAAACCACTGCCAGGTATATGATGGCAGTCAATGTAGATACGGCAGATGGTCTAATAAATGGAGCCATGGGTACTTTAATGGACATCGAATTAGACTTATCCAATATCCCCTCAGTTCTTTCGATAAAGTTCCTGGAATCCAATTCAGAAAACTGTCAAAAGTTTTCGATTTCGATCCAATGAGCAAGTCATAATTGATAGGAAACAGTTTCCGGTTATAGATGCAGAAGCTTTAACTATTCATAAAATTCTTGGTGATCAGTATGAAAAGAGTTGCTGGTGGTGGAGTGAGCGAGATAGCATGTGCATGTTAGGCCATAGGGTAAAAGGTTACATTAAAGTCCGCAAATGTATGTAGATCCTGGAAACAAATTAGATCCGTATAATGTGGACGTCTAATTTTGCCGCCTTAATAAAGAAAAAACGAAAGACTAGAGCTGCAGAAATAATATCGTATTTATTTTGGCATACCTTACATTACAACGAATATATACTAGCTGATAAATTTTAAAATCGGACAAGAAATGTGAGATATATTCATTTGTTCGTTTTGTACTACAATCGCAACATTGGCTAGTACGTGTGAGTGAGATAGCATGTCTTCGCAGTAAATGCGGACTAAGAGAATTTTATTTGAATGTCAATAAACTATCATATGCCATCATTTATTTTTATCAAAGTGAAAGTCTAAATAATTGTACTATATTCTGCAGTGCATTTAACACTCATTCGTAAACATACATACAAACGTATGAAGCAACCACATAAATATATAAACAAAACTAGAGCACTCGAAACTCGATCAACTAATGCAATGTTGAACGACAGAGGCAAATGTAAAATCCTGAACATGCATTTTACAGTGTGACAGCAACGTACATACAGTAACACTCATACTAGCTGACTAAGACTTTTTATACCCTGTACCCATAGGGTAAAAGGGTATATGAAAGTCGCTAAAATGTATGTAACAGGCAGAAGGAAGCTTTTCCAACCCCATAAAGTATATATATTCTTCATCAGCATCAACAGCCAAGTCGATTGAGACATGTCCGTCCGTCTGTCCGTCTCTCCGTCTGTCCGTCCGTCTGTCCGTATGAACACCTAGATCTCAGAGACTATAAGAGCTAGAGCTACCAAATTTGGTGTGAATATCCGTCTTATGCCTAGGCAGGTCAAGTTTGTTTCAAATTTTAGCCACGCCCTCTTCCGCCCCCGCAAATAAAAAAAGAAAATTTTAAAATCAATTTACAAGAGCTGTATTAAAGATATCCAATTCTTATTTGGTGGACATAATTATATAGTCAAACTGCATAAACTGACTAAATTTTATTCGAATCGGACAATAAACATCGGAGATATAGCCATTTGCATTTTGTACTGAACTGCCAAGGCGACATTGGCTGATATGAAAGAGCGAGATAGCATGCGTTCGCTGCTGCTGCATGTAAAAGGGAATTTTCTTTTGAATTGATTGCGATTTCGAGGGTTTTCGAACTTTTGTTTAGTGTCTACGCAAATTAAGATAGTTGAAAATTTTTGCCACGCCCACTTCTGCCCCCGCAATTTGGAAAAAACGATTTACTAGAGAAGTTTTAAAGCAATCCAATTCTTATTTGGCACACCTAATAATGTGGCCAAAATGCATCATCTGACTAAATTTAGTCGAAATCGGACAATAAATATCGAAGATATACGTAAATGCGTTTTGTACTGAAGCGCTTAGGACGACACTGGCTGGCAGAAGTGAGCGAGATAGCATGCGGTAGCTGTTGCTGCATGATAAAAGGAATTTTGAATTAAGTTGATGCCGATCTTGATTTAATATAACTAGTTGGTACAGGGTATATTCAATGTCGGCAGGGACGACTTGCTTACTTCATTTTTGTACCTAAGCTTAAGCCAAATTCAATATTGAAGAAAAACAATAGAGACAGAATAAAATCAGACTTCACCAAGAGCAGAAGCTCCAATAAATAAATCTTTTATAATTTAACTCATGGTTGATCCTGAACAATAAAAGATTGCAAATCATTTTTATTACATAGTAAATATATAGGTGTGGGAGTCTCCTATTCTATTGGACATTTTTAACGACATAAGAAATGTGGGTGTAAGAGGCATCGTAAAATAGGGTAATATGAATTTCGTAGTTTTCCTTAGCAAAGTTTAGGTAATGAACAAATTTTAGGTACCAGTACCTGCGCAAAAAAGGGTTTCTTCAAAAAGCGTCCCGAAAATCCCTTCTGGGTTTTTCAAAAATTTTAATATTTTAACGATTATGTACAACTTGGTGTTCCAGATTTTTCTAAAAAGAAGTTTCGCAGAAATTTAAGTTAATGCTTATAATAGGCATATTCGGGCCAATATGGACATTAGTTCATATGGGTTCCGTATGCTTGTTGCAGCTATATATAGGGAACTAGTTATGTTATATTTTCCTTGGAGAGACGAACAGGTAGAGTTAGTTCAGAGAAACTGCGAGGAGTTTTTTTTAAAGTCATGAAGACATTATTATAGTAGGTTTTAATAAATAAATCGTTTTAGATGGAAAATGAAAACAGGGATATTGAAAATAAATTTGAAGGTCAGGTCGTGTTAGATTAGGAGTTTAGGGTTCCAGCCTTTCCGGAAATTAGCTCTCAACTTAATTTTCTCTCTCCTCTCAACTTAATTTATTAAATTTGATTGCCTGCAGATTCGGAAAATGAAAGCCGCCTTAAAAAACTCCCCCCGATAATTTCGCCAGAAGATTTGGCAAGTGTTGTTAGGTCACTAAACTTAAAGCTTCGTAGGTGGCGGAGCAGGTGTTGGCAAAAGTAGGCTTATTTCCGTAATATTTCAGTCCCACTCTGTGGAGAATATTTGGACTCTCGCATTAATCAAACTTTTCGAAATCGGGATATTCTATTTGGGGGCATTTCTGTAATCGTGTTCGGCGATCTTAGACAGCTACGCCCTGTACGTGATCGTTGGATATTCCAGTTCTCATCCTCCTCGCATGACCCTTACAGCATTCTTGTTGGACCTTCTCTGTGGGAACGTAAATCGAGCCATGGGTACTTTAATGGACATCGAATTAGATTTATCCAATATCCCCTCCGTTCTTTCGATAAAGTTCTTGGACCCCAATTCAGAAAACTGTCAAAAGTTTTCAATTTAGATCCAATGAGCAAGTCATAATTGATAGGAAACAGTTAAGCTATAACTATTCATAAAATTCTGGGTGATCAGTATGAAAAGAGTTGCTGGTGACCAAGATTAGTCAAAATCGTCCATTCTCGTCTTCTCAAATTGTAGTGCCTTGCCTGATCTTGCGCCACCTTTTCCAAGTTTCTTCGTACTAGCCTACCTATCTCTTCCATGCCCTTTCCCATATCTTGGAGTTTATGGTCAGGCTTGCCAGTTCCTGTCGTCAGCGTGTCATATACAGCTCCGGGCAATCTCGGCTCTCTTCCCTGTGCTATGGTCATTGCCGTATAACCTGTTGCGTCTGACACGCTGGAGTTCACGGCCAACATTAATTCGGGCCACAATTCGTCCCACATTCGCTGATTTCCTTCTGCAAATTGTACGATCATTGTTTTGACTGTTCGGTTAGCCGGTTCGGTCGGATTTTCTTGTGGCGTATAGGTTGCTGTTAATTAATGAAGGCTTCCCCATTCTTGTAGCATTTTCTTAAAAATATTGCTCACAAATTGTACGCCGTTATCACTTCCTTTGGGACCCCGAATCTGTATAGGATTCGTTCTCTAAATGCTTTGACCAAGTTTTCTACTGTTGCTTTTCTCATTGGTATTAATTCCGTCCATATTGAGAATCTGTCTCTGATTACTAGTAAGACGGAATTGTCATGTTTCGATCTTGGTAGTGGGCCGACAAAATCTGCCCATGGTTCCTCGGGAATCTGGGTTAGCATACGTCCAGCTACCTGTTGTTGTCTTGATTTGTACTTTTGGTAACTTTCGCATTTATTTACATATGCCCGAATGTCCCTTTGCATTCCCAGCCATTAATACCTTGCCGCTCCTCTCGCAATTGTTTTTCTTGAGCCTGTACATCCTGCCGTCGGATTGTTATGGTTCTCATTCATCACCTGTTGCCTTAACGTTTTTGGTACGCACAGTTTCCATGCTACTACGTCTTCGTTGGCCGCTCTGTGAGGTATGTTGCGATACAACTGCCCGTTTTCGGATAAGTAGTCTGTAAATTTTTGCGTATTGCTTTTGATTTTTGTATACATTTCACTTATCCATTCACATCCATTCACTGTTGTCTTCCAAACGTCGGCACGACTCCAACGGCTGTCTTAACAGTGCATCTGCCACAATGTTTAGTTTGCCTCTGCGATATGTTATTTCGAAGTCGTATTGCTGCAATTCCAATGCCCATCTTGCAATCCGCCCTGTAGGACTTTCAATGCTGTTCAGCCACTTTAATGCCATGTGATCCGTTACCACTTTGAAATGGTAACCCTCCAAGTATGGTTTTAGTTTTCTAACTGCCCATACTATTGCCAAGCATTCTTTTTCTGTCGCTGAATAATTCTGCTCTGCCTGATTTAGCGTCCTTTTAGCATACTATATGACTCGTTCTCCTTCGTCAGTATTTTGAGTCAGAATTGCCCCTACCCCGTAACTGCTTGGATCAGTTTAGAGTATGAACATTTTCGTGAAGTCTGGACAAGTCAACACTGGGTCGGCGTCCAGTTTTCTTTTACCATATTGAATGCCTCCTGGTGTTTCTCTTCCCATATCCATTTGGTTTTCTTCTTTAACAAGGAGTTCAATGGTTGCACCAGTGTTGCAAATCCTGGGACGAATCTTCTGTACCATGATGCCACGCCTAGGTATTGTCGTAGCTCTTTGTGTTCTTTATAGGTTTTATTTCGGCTATAGCAGCTACCTCATCCGAATCTGTACCAATTCCCAGCTCTGTTACTCGATGACGTAGGAATCGTAGCTCCTTTCGGAAGAATTGACATTTATCTAGATTTATCCTTAGGTTTGCTTCTTTCAGTCTCCTGAACTCTTCTCGCAGGTGTGCCTTGTGTTCTTCCACGGTTCGACTTCCGATTATTATGTCATCTTGATAAGCGAATGCATGTGATGTCATTGCGGGGGCTATCACCATGTCCAAGGCCCTCTGAAACGTTGCTAAGGCTGAGTGTAATCCGAACGGCATTACCATCCATTGGTACAGCCCATTGCCAGTTACCGTAAACGCCGTCATTTTCCTGCTGTTTGCTTCTAACAGAATTTGCCAGTAGCTATCCTTCAGATCTAGACTGCTGATGTACTTCGCCTCACGCAATTGATCCAATATGTAGTCTATTCTTGACATTGGGTATGCATCCTTGATCCACTTCGCATTAATTTGACTGAAGTCAACGCACAGCCTTCATTGTCTGCACTTCTTCACCATTACTACTGGTGAGCTATTTGGGCTGTTTGAACGCTCGATGTATCCCATTGCCATCAACTCATTGACCTTTTCATTTATGATACCTTGCATCTTCGGGTTCTTTGAGTAGTATCTCTGTTTTATTGGTTTATCATCGCACCCGGTGATCGTGTGCATGCCTACGTTTGATGTTCCTGATATTTTTGCAAATTCCGCCAGTTCTTGTCAATAAAAAACGGTTTCATTATTAACATACATTCTCAAAATTACAACATAAACAAAACAGGACCCCAATTTCAAACATTCTACGACATACAGCTGCTCACTAGCTTCAACTCAAATATTCGAAAAACTATTTTTTTAAATTAACCTTTGCTAACGATTTCTGATAGTTCGTCAACATGCAATTTACCTGAGGATCCAAGTAAATCGCTGCCAACAATGCTTCATTATACCCTGTACCCATAGGGTAAAAGGGTATATTAAAGTCGCTAAAATGTATGTATGCCAATGACCAGCCTGCAATCGGAAAATGAATGCCGCATTATAAAACTCCACCCAATAATTTCGCCAGAAGATTTGGCAAGTGTTGTTAGGTCACTAAACTTAAAGCAAATAACTTTTCTCAATTTTTCATGAGTTCGTAGGTGGCGGAGCAGGTGTTGGCAAAAATAGGCTTATTTCCGTAAAATTTCAGTCCCACTCTGTGGAGAATATTTGGACTCACGCATTAAGCAAACTTTTCGAAATCGGGATATTCTATTAGGGGGCATTTCTGTTATCGTGTTCGGCGATCTTAGACAGCTATGCCCTGTAGGTGATCGTTGGATATTCCAGTCCACTTCCTCCTCGCATGACCCTTACAGCATTCTTGTTGGACCTTCTCTGTGGGAATGTTTTAAGTATTTTGAGCTCACAGAGATCATGCGACAGCTTAATAACATGGCATCCGGCCAAATGTCGATAGTAAATGTAGAATTATTTAGGAGATGAATTTTCGACACAAGTCAAGTACCAGATGAAGCAATTTATCTGTTTCTTAGTAATAGGGATATAGATTTTTACAATAGTTAAAAGTTATCTTCCATTCCGACTGAGCAACATGTTTCAAACCACTGCCAAGTATATGATGACAGTCAATGTAGATACGGCAGATGGTCTAATAAATGGAGCCATGGGTACTTTAATGGACATCGAATTAGATTTATCCAATATCCCCTCCGTTCTTTCGATAAAGTTCCTGGACCCCAATTCAGAAAACTGTCAAAAGTTTTCAATTTAGATCCAATGAGCAAGTCATAATTGATAGGAAACAGTTTCCGGTTATAGCTGCAGAAGCTATAAGTATTCATAAAATTCTTGGTGATCAGTATGAAAAGAGTTGCTGGTGACCAAGATTAGTCGAAATCGGATGTAGATCCTGGAAACAAATTAGATCCGTATAATGTGGACGTTTATTTTTGCCGCCTTAATGAAGAAATTAAGTAAGCAAGTCGTCCCTGTCGACATTGAGTATACCCTGTACCAACTAGTTATATTAAATCAAGATCGGCATCAACTTAATTCAAAATTCCTTTTATCCTGCAGCAACAGCTACCACATGCTATCTCGCTCACTCTTGCCAGCCAATGTCGTCCTAAGCGCTTCAGTCCAAAACGCATTTACGTATATCTCCGATGTTTATTGTCCGATTTGAATAAAATGTCTACCAAATAAGAATTGGATACGTTTAATACAGCTCTTGTATATTGAATTTAAAATTTTGTTTTTTCATTTGCGGGGGCGGAAGTGGGCGTGGCTAAAATTTGAAACAAACTTGAACTGCCTAGGCATAAGACGGATATTCGCACCAAATTTGGTAGCTCTAGCTCTTATAGTCTTCGAGATCTAGGTGTTCATACGGACAGACGGATAATAAACATCGGAGATATAGCCATTTGCATTTTGTACTGAACTGCCAAGGCGACATTGGCTGATATGAAAGAGCTAGTTAGCATGTGTTCGCTGCTGCTGCATGTAAATTGATTGCGATTTCGAGGGTTTTCGAACTTTTGTTTAGTGTCTACGCAAATTAAGATAGTTGAAAATTTTTGCCACGCCCACTTCCGCCCCGCAATTTTACTAGAGAAGTTTTAAAGCAATCACATTCTTATTTGGCACACCTAATAATGTGGCCAAAATGCATCATCTGACGAAATTTAGTCGAAATCGGACAATAAATATCGAAGATATACGTAAATGCGTTTTGGACTGAAGCGCTTAGGACGACATTGGCTGGCAAGAGAGAGCGAGATAGCATGCGGTAGCTGTTGCTGCATGATAAAAGGAATTTTGAATTAAGTTGATGCCGATCTTGATTTAATATAACTAGTTGGTACAGGGTATACTCAATGTCGGCAGGGACGACTTGCTTACTTCATTTTTGTACCTAAGCTTAAGCCAAATTCAATATTGAAGAAAAACAATAGAGGCAGAATAAAATCAGACTTCACCAAGAGCAGAAGCTCCAATAAATTAATCTTTTATAATTTAACTTATGGTTGATCCTGAACAATAAAAGATTGCAAATCATTTTATTACATAGTAAATATATAGGTGTGGGACTCTCCTATTCTATTGGACATTTTTAACGACATAAGAAATGCAACGTGAGTGGGTGTAAGAGGCATCGTAAAATAGGGTAATATGAATTTCGTGGTTTTCCTTAGCAAAGTTTAGGTAATGAACAAATTTTAGGTACCAGTACCTGCGCAAAAAAGGGTTTCTTAAAAAAGCGTCCCGAAAATCCCTTCTGAGTTTTTCAAAAATTTTAATATTTTAACGATTATGTACAACTTGGTGTACCTATTGCATAGGAAAACCAACCCACAGCATTTAGACCTGCTTCTAGGCATTTTTATCAATGCTTTAAGGGACAACCGTTACCATTCATTACCTAAAGGTCAACATCTTCGAGATTTCACTATTTGCCAGTTAATCATTCTAAATCTTATCTTTAGTGCAAACATCGTTTTTTGCTCGTCTTTTTTGTGTTGTGAATTGATAAAATTAATTTAAATGTGATTTGATTTTTCATGGATGTTGGTGCACAGTTTTTGAAAGTGAGTTCGCAGTTTAAGTCAATCGTGCCGCACAAAAAGGCCCCTGTTGTGTGCGCCATTGCTAATTTTTTTTTTTTTAAACTGTGAGTCATCTTTTTTTTCATTAAAAAAAATAGTTTTTTTCAAAATTTTTTGAGTTCATTTCATTCGTTACTTACATCACATATTCTATATTTATCTGTCATTTTTTCATATTTTACAATATTTTTAAATTTTTTTCTAATTTTTTAAGAGTTTTGAAGTTTTTAAACATTTTTATCAGCAACAGAGTTAAGTTCCATTTTTACTTTTTATAATTCGTCAGTAGGCCTCGTTTAAGTAGACCTACATCGTCTCAGCATTCTCATAGGAGAAGAATGAGAAATAGGAATAATAGGGATAATGAAATATACGCAGAAGTAGAGAGGCAAAATATTTGGAAAGGCACCAGTCAGTCTCGTAGGGTAAGTTCTAGTACAGAAATAAGAAATGAAGAAAAGGCCAGGGGTGCATGAACAGGCTCAGAATACAGTAGAACATAGGGTAAGACGAATGAATTCAGAAGTGAGGTCGGCAGAACAGGCAGTAGATTCTCATCGTCGTTTTACGCGTAGACGAGTTTCAGACTATAGTATGCACGAACTGGCTCAGAATACAGTAGAACATAGGGTAAGACAGACGAATGAATACAGAAGTGCGGCAGGCAGAGCAAGCAATCGATACCCGTCGTCGAATGAATCAAAGGCGGATCAATTTAGTTCGAAGGAACATAGAAAGGGAGCAAGGCAGAGTAAGCAGATCACAGAATAGGAGAAATTTAGATAAGCCGTAGAGCGTGCGAGAAATACATTGGCGCGTCAAAGTGCTCAAATTGCAGCTCAGCAAGCGAATCGCGATTCTATTAAAAGCGTTAGCCAGCCTGTAAAACAGTGTAGAAGTAATATTGAAAATAGAATAGGTGAAACGCATCCCGTAACAGTCTGAAATGGGGGGAACGTGCGAATACCCCTCAGAATCTTAGAAATCCCCCGCGTCAACTTAGCTAAGAAGGTCAGATAGATAAATTTAATAGAATGGTGAAATTAGGTCCTAGTCAGATTTGTTATTCATGCAAAGGCCTGTGGTTTCCCCACAAACTCAAAACGAAGTCTCGCATCTTAATAGAAACAAGAAACAAGAAACAACACTGTTTATCAGTTTAACGCACCAATTTAAGATGTTGCCACTCAATTCCCTCTGACTGATGACAACTTGACATTTTGTTATACTTGTTTTGCTCATATTTAACGCGTAATTTCTCCTCGACTTCCGTTTATGATAATTAAGGCAACACGCCATAAGCGTCAAAGCGCAATTAAAGGAGCTGTAGTAAATGTCACAATCCCAGTTAGTACTCTAGTAACTTCTCCTCCACGAGCATTTAATAAGACAGAGGTAGAATGGAATATGGTCATGATTTCATGGCTGAAACTATTAGGCCCGCCAAAATCGAAAATGCACTTAGGTTTTTAGTTAGCACCGAGTTTTACAGGAAACATAGTGTAACTATTAATGAGCAGAGGCTTGATTATTTTGAATCCCAATTAGTTCCATTTTATGCTAGTGAGGAAGATAGAGAATTTGTAGAAGAAAACTCTACACAGAAATGAAAAAACTACTCATTCTGACGAACTACCCCATCCTGAAGAGAAAGTCGAGGAGCTTATTCCAGGTGGGCAAGAGACCATGCTCGAAAATATTCAGATAGATTATGCCGGCATACAAAGAGTAAAAATAGCACCAGGTGAACGGTAAAGGCCGTAAGATATGATTTTAGATTCCGATTCCTATTTATGCCGGCAATAAAAGAAGGACTTCCTCAAGTTCAAGCAACCATAGTTAGGTCTGAACATAGAAATGTAGATAGAAGAGGTTGCAGAACAGATCAATTATTTTTGATTACAAGAAGTTAGAGCTGATTACGATTAGAAACAATACTTCCATATGTTTACGTAAACATAGCGCTCAACGCGCAACTACAGCATCTAGTGTTCTTAGTGAGGATTTTGTCAATAATTTAATACGTCACGATGAGGGTTATAGGGTTCTGAAGGGTATTCGCACGTCTCCTGCACATTAGGAGGATGAAAAAAAAGGTTATGGCAATGATCGGGCAATTTGGACTCCCCACTTTTTTTTATAACTTTGCCGGCAGCCGAAACAAAGTGGACAGAACTTTTAGTTATTCTTAGCAAAACAGTTAATAGGGTTGATATTACAGAAGAAGAAGCGTCATATTTACAGTTTAGGGAAAAGGCCCGTCTCATTAGGTCAGATCCAGTTACTTGTGCAAGGTATTTCGAACATATTGGCATTATTGGCGCGTTGAGTTCCAGCAGAGAGGCTCTTCCCATATTTACGGGAAGTTTTGGCTGAAAGATGCCCCCCAAGTAGACCTCAATAATGAAGATTCCTTTTCACCCGTAATAAATTTTATTGACCAGTTCGTTACCACAGATGTAACAAATACAGATTTAGGGCCGTTTATAGTGTATCAAACACTCACTCATAGTTTTACTTGCTCCTATGCCCCAAACAGTTATTTAAAAGCCCCTTTCTGATGATCTTATTAATACATGTCGCCAGGTTCAAATTTTCTTGAAGAGTAGTTTTTCGTTAGATACTGTTTCATACTTGAGCAGTTTTGACAATTTTCTTTCACATGAAAATGTGAACCTCAGCTACGAGGACTATATACTTGCTCTTAGGTCTAGCTTAAAAAAGTCGCAAATTTCCTTAAAAGAAATTTCGCAGAAACCATTGCTCGCATGTAACCGTTTTTTTTTTCTTACGCTCTCGTTGCGAGCACAACCGAAATAGTTCATACTCTCTCGCTCTCGCTCTGAGCAAGAGACTCATGCTGTCTTCATTTGTGTTTTCTGTTGAGTGCTTTTCGTTGAGCTCTTTATATATCGGTTGTAACGATCCTTAATCGTCCTGATTTTCGACAGAGCCGGATTTCAGGTGTCGAAGTTCGGCACAACAAACTTATATGTGCGCTGGTGAAATGATAAGACTTTGTTGTTGAAATTTGAAGATGCAAATGGGTGGATTTATTGATTTCTTTTAATTATTTTTAAATGATGTTTGCACGTATTATTGCGTGGTTTTTTGGTTGGCGATGGCAGAGATTGGTATCAGTTGTTAGTGTTGATGCTGCGAGTCCAATATTCAGACCATTCGATGACCAAGCGAGAATAAATTTAGCAGATGATTTATTTTTTATTTCCAGGAATACTCCTGGTCTTTTCTTTCTATCCTGATCACTGTTATTTCCCCAAAAATTTGCTAGGAATGTCTCCTTGTCTTCCCCCACTATGCCAGGAATACTCCTGGTCTTTCCTAATCTGTGCTAGGAATACTCCTCGTCGATCCTGCCTGTGCTAGGACTATTCCTGGTCTTCCTAACTGTGCTAAAAAGAAGTGAAGTTCCAAGTTAAGTGAAAGTGGCCATGGAGACCGACGTTTGCGAGATAAGCTGAATTGAGTCCTAGCGGAAATCAACGGTCAAGCGAAGGGTAATTTCAAGCAGAAATAAAGGCTAGGAGTTATTCCTAGTACCAAGGTAAAGACTAGGAGTTATTCATAGCATAGAAATAAAGACTAGGAGTTATTCCTAGCACCAAAGTGAAGCCTAGGAGTTATTCGTAGCACCAAAGTAAAGACTAGGAGTTATTCCTAGCATCAACAGCAAGACTAGGAGTTATTCCTAGCAATTAGTCAAAAGACTAGGAGTTAATCCTATCATTTAGCCAAAGACTAGGAGCTATTCCTAGCAATATAGGAAGACTAGGAGTATTCCCAGCACAGTTAGGAAGACCAGGAGTAGTAGTGCACAGACAGGATCGACTAGGAGTATTCTTAGCACAGAGTAGGCAAGACCAGGAGTATTCCTGGCACAGTGGGGGAAGACTAGGAGTCATTCCTAGCAACTTTTAGGAGAATAGCAGCGATCAGGATAGAAAGGCAAGACCATGAGAATTCCTGGCAACATAAATAAATCATCTGCAAAAATTATTCCCGCTTGGTCATCAAATATTCCGAATATTGGACGCGCATCATCAACAATAACAACTGACATCAATCTCTGCTACCGCCAGCCAAAAGCCACACGATAATACCTATAAATAATCATTTAACATAACCAAAAGAAATTAATAAAACCACCGATTTGCATACTCAAAATTTCAACTACAAAATCTTATTATTTCACCAGCGCACATATAAATTTGTTGTGCCGAACCTCAACACCTGAAATCCGGCTCTGCCGAACAACAGGACGAATAAGGATCGTTACTACCTTCGGCCACCACTTGACCCATTGGCGAGCTAACAATTTCATTTTCGACATCCATTTCCACAACACTTTCCTCTGGAAGTTTTCTCATATCTTCAAGACAATACTTATAAATTCGCTTGATTGACGAAGACTTCAACATATACTTTTCACCATTAAAACTTTAAATACAAAAATAGCTTCCTTAAGTTTTGAAGTCTAATTTGGTTTGGTGTCTCTTCTCGTCTCTTAGATGGACATCACCACCAACACTGTATCTCACAACAGCTGCTTTAACGTTGTCAAATCTACCTTAATTTTTATTTCGCAAGGTGGAACCAATTTCAACACAGCTCAGCATCTCTTTGAGAACTTGCTTTTGATACACTACTAACTGAGCAATTTATTACAAGTTGTATCTCTCCGAAAGCATCTTGCCAGGACCGATGACACGATTCCCCCAGATTCAGTAAGCCTTAAAGTGTATTTATTAAACGCATGGCTTGACTATTTTCTGAAAACCCCAAACTTGAAAACATGTACCTTGCTTCTACAACGCTTGTTGGTACATCGAACAAGGAAAAAGAAAACTATTTGGCCTTGATACACAGCTCTTATTATATATCTTGGGAGTGCGTCCGGGGTATACATTAAGCAATTAACTTGAACAACAATATTCTTTAAATCACTTTTGCCAATGAATTTACCAGTAATGTAATGTCCACTTGGACAATGCACAAAGGAATGCTAACTTTTGGGATGGGATGTAACTCCGCTTGAACTTTGCCAGAATGTGACTTGGCTGTCCTACAGGTTACACAATTGGTAACAAATTTGCGAACATACTTATTCATTTTGTCAAACCAATAGTATTGATAGACTTTTTCGAGCGAATTTTGCCACCTCAGGTGCATAATTGACTCATGCACCTGGTTCACCACTGACCATCTGAACGTTCGGGGAACAACTGGCAAAAACAAATTTTGCGAAACAATATTCCCTTTCTTAAATCGTATGTTTTAATTATATCATCTTGCAACTCGCCGGAATTCAGTTTACTAATAAGGTCGACAATATCTGGATCCAGTTGCTGTTCGGCCAACAACCACTCGCTCGATATTTCTGCGAGTCAAATATTACTAAAACTGGCTCGTTTGTAAGAATAGTTACAATTTTCTTCCGAATTCCAAGCAAAACTTTCCTTTCCCAAAGTTAGAGAGTACATTGGCTTCATGATTTGGGAGAAGCCGGAAATAAATTTACGAAAAAAGGATGCCAAGCCGATAAACTGTCACACGCAAAAAACTGTCTCATAAACCAAGTACTGAACTACTGTTTTCAAAAAGCTACATTTGTTGATATTAAAAATAAATCCAGCTTGTGTAAGATCATCTAGCACCGTTTTTAACCTCTCCAAGCCCAACTCAACTGTAGGTGATACAATCATAATATTGTCCATGTAGACAATCACATAAGAATAGGCCAGGTCCCCCAAAGCTTGCATAACTGCCCGTTAAAAAACATACGGCGCATTCTTGAGTCCAAACGGCATGGTCAAGAACTCGTATTGGCCATCTGGAGTTACAAATGCAGTATATTCCACAGAATCAGGATGAATTGGGATCTGGTGAAAGCCACTCGTCATGTCAAGACAGGTGCAATAATTCGCGCCTCGCAATCTAGCAATCTGGTCATTTATTAATGGCAATGGATATCTGTCTGAAACCGTGTTCGAATTCGACGATCTGTACCGTTTTTCTTTTTGACAAGCAGCATGGGACTTGCGAAGGGTGAACAACTGGGTCGAATAATATTACATTTTAGCAACTCGATTAACTTTTCTCTAACAATACCTCTTTCTTCAGGACTAGTAGCATTAAATCCCTGACTAAGGACTTCACGGCCAATTACAATATCGCTTTTTAAATGCTTATCTTTTCACTACATGGAACAATATTTGGAGTGTGTTTTGGTTAATAGTAACCTGGCTTAAAATCTGTAAAGTGCTGTATATGCCAGCATCGCCAATGCCATTTAACATGATGATATTATCAAAGCGCTTACCAGACAACTTGCTACTTATCTTCTCTTCTTAGGGTCAGGTCCAGCTTCAGATTCGTTATCCCGCTCGACATTACGATTATTTTGAAAAGTGAAAGCACTTAATGCAGATTGTAGGTCGCTTCTAGTTCTCACCTTTGATGTGAAAAAAACGTTGTAAGCGGCTGTCAACGTTTGCCAGGTGCGCGAGCACAGTTGACACGGCTATATCCTCAATACTTTTGTTTTGCCAATTGGTGGTTAATGTGGTCACCATACGGCTGGCATAAGCGGCAAGGCACTCGCCGTTGGTTTGGCGACTGTTTAGCAAATTTAACAAAATGCCTGATGGCGTCTCAATACTTTCAAAGCGGCGAAGAAACAGCTCCTTAAATTCGACCCACTTAATGCCGGGATACGAAATGTGAGTCAGCCATTGTGACGCACTGCCTTCCATTGCCTCGCTTAGTGCCACAATTAGCTTACTTCCTTCTAGAGGCTGCTCCGTCAAAATTATATCAGCGAAAACGTAGCTGATAGTGCCGATACCGCTTCTGATGTTATAACCGTTTCTTCTGACATTTTATTTTTTAATGATTTTAATTAATTGCAGGGAAACCAAATTTTATACTTTCGGTAGGCTGTCTCCAAAGTAAGTGAACGCATTTCTCTACCTCTACCCAGCATCAAAGCACACTCGATGACCCCAACTGTCATCTCACTCAATTACACCCAATTCCAGGGTTACCTCAATGACTCATCATTTACAATACAGTATCACACATTTACATTACAGTACGCAACTTATAATAAACTCTATGCAACAATGTTACAAAAGGGTATCAAAGAGAATGCTAGTTAGGCAATACTCTGTTCGCGCTCCGACATATATATATTTCTTGGGTTTTTATACCCTGTACCCATAGGTTAAAAGGGTATATTAAAGTCGCTATAATGTATGTAACAGGCAGAAGGAAGCGTTTCCGACCCCATAAAGTATATATATTCTTGATCAGCACCACCAACCGAGTCGATTGAAACATGTCCGTCTGTCCGTCTGTCCGTCCGTCTGTCCGTCTGTCCGTCCGTCCGTCCGTCCGTCCGTCCGTCCGTATGAACACCTAGATCTCAGAGACTATAAGAGCTAGAGCTACCAAATTTGGTGTGAACATTCGCCTTATGTAATCAAGTTTGTTTCAAATTTTAGCCACGCCCACTTCCGCCCCCGGACTTTGGAAAAAACTAGAACTAGAGCTGTATGAAAGATATCGTATTTTTATTTGGCACACCTAATTATATACCCAAACTGCACCAGCTGACCAAATTTTGTCGAAATCGGACTATAAATATTGGAGATATTCGGAAATGCGTTTTGTACTGAAGCGCTTAGGGCGACATTGGCTGGCAAGAGTGAGCGAGACAGCATGCGTTCGCTGTTGCTGCATGTTAAAGAGAATTTTACATGAAATTAATGGCGATTTCGAGGATAGTCGACAGGGCGACATTGGCTGGCAAGAGTGAGCGAGACAGCATGCGTTCGCTGTTGCTGCATGCCAAAGAGAATTTTACATGAAATTAATGGCGATTTCGAGGATACTCTATTTCATTTAATGTAACTAGTTGGTACAGGGTATACTCAATGTCGGCAGGGACGACTTGCTTGCTTCATTTTTTTGATAGTTTTATCAATTTCCTCTGGACGTTGACGCGTACAATGCGCAGTACGTTCAAGTGGTCCAAGCGACACCAGGACAAAACCTGTTACGCGCGAACTCTATCAGACAGCATGCAAAAACGAAGTTGCGTGGACAACGGACGACAGCTAAAATAATAATTAAGACTAACTACTAGATAGATAACTTAAAATAGTAGTTTTTAGAATAGATATAGAGAACTCTAATCCGATTACAGAATAAACGCGGTTGTAGTCGGAACAGAGAAATCGAAAAGGTTCATGCAAAGAATAGTTGGAAGTACAGCGTGTTAAAGATAAAGGGACATAATTTCGGGTTAGTCTGCAAGGAACAGATAGATTGACCTGATTGAGTAAATCAGGACAGTCTTTTTGTCCATTCAAAAGCTTGTGGATAAACAAAGTACCAAGCATTACTCTACGATTAAGTAAGGAGGGAAGGTTAATTAAAAGAAGTCTTTTAGAATAGGAGGCCAAGTTAACATTTCGATCCCAGTTTAAACAACGAAGAGCAAAAATTAGAAACTGTTTTTGAACAGATTTAATTTTAAGTTGGTGTGATCCATATTGTGGAGACCAAACACATGATCCATACTCCAAAATGGGGCGGACCAGTGAAATAAAAAGAGTTTTGGATGTGTAAGGATCACCAAATTCTTTCGACCATCGCTTAACAAAACCAAGACAACTCATGGCATTATTGACAGTGATTTTAATATGACGAGTAAAATTTAATTTGTGGTCCATGAGTACTCTCAAATCATTAATCTCGTTCAAACGTTCAAGGGGGGTATTATTGAGATAATACACCACTAATTGGAAAGAGGATCTATGAAATGACATGACATTACATTTTGAAACATTAAGTTTTCATAAGTTAATTTCGAACCAAGTTTGAAAGCTATTAAGATCGACTTGAAGCAGATGTGGAGAACTTAAGTCTTTAAAACTAGTACAAAGTTTAACATCATCAGCGTACATAAGTACGCGAGAGTGAGTTACAACTGACGGAAGGTCATTAATAAATAGCGTAAAAAGCAATGGTCCTAGAGGGCTACCTTGTGACACCCCCGAGGTCACATTGATGGTCTTCGAATGATAAGTTTTAAATAAAACTTTTTGTGTACGGTTATTAAGATATTGAGAAATCCTATTAAGCAAAAGGCTTGGAATCCCAAGTTCGTTCAGCTTGAACAAAAGCAGTGTATGATTGACAGAATCAAAAGCCTTACTGAAGTCAGTATAAATGACATCAGTTTGCAATGCATTCCTGAATCCTTCGATCGCTAAGGAAGTAAACTCTAAAAGGTTAGTGGTAGTAGATCTACGTTTCATAAACCCATGTTGAGAAGATGAAAGAATAGAACTACAGAAATGTTGCAGTTGAGAAGTTATAATTTTCTCAAATGCCTTAGGAATAGCGGACAATTTGGAAATACCCCCTGTAATTAGAAGCTTCGGATTTATTACCCTTTTCATGCAAAGGAATAATAAAAGATTCTTTCCAAATGGCTGGAAAAGAGGAAGTTTCAACTTCAAAGTAAATAACTTAAGAATCGGGGAAATCAAAGTCTCAGCGCAAAACCTAAGTACACAACCAGGTATCCCATCAGGTGAGTACACGGGCTTCACTAAAGTAAGCACGCTGAGAAGCGAATTTTCATCGATCACAGGATTAAAGACGCAATTAGACCTTTTCAACTGATAGGGATATGAAAAGTTAGCTCAATGATCTTTGGAGGAATAGGTCGTTTTGAAAAAATCAGCAAACATATCGGCAATGGCCTGATCATCGTTTGCTTTATTATTTTCAAAACATAAATAGGACGGGTGCACTGCCACCTTTCGTTTGGCGTTAACGAAGTTATAAAATTGCTTAGGATCACGGGAGAACTGAAGTTTACAACGCCTAATGTAATCCTTATAGCATTATAGTATTAAGCACTGAAAAATTCGATCGAGCAACAGCATAAAGAGAGAAATCAGACGGTCGACCCGATTTTTTTAACTTTCTTTAATATCTAGACTTTACATTTTTCAAATTAGTTAACTCATGGGTAAACCATGGCGGTTTGTTAGACAATACATGAGTCACTCGTGGAACACAAGCATCAAAAAGTGGAAAACATAA
>JAECWY010000506.1:0-51299 GCA_018151275.1 Drosophila prosaltans | reverse complement strand
AATAAATTTACAATTGATTCGTGCAATTTTATCCAAAACCGAAATCGTTGTAAAAACTCTAGGGATGATTCAGCTAGAGGATGCACACACTGGGATGTACATTAAGGAGCGAATTTTAGAAATACTTCATGACAACGGAATAACATTATCTCAAATATTCAGGTAAATATAAAAAAAAATTAATGTATGAATGGCTTTAAAGAATATCAAATTTATACATAAAGCATAACGTCTGATAATGGGAAAAATATGATAAAAGCCGTTCAAATCTTAAACGAATCCACGGAGGAGTCCCTTTTTTTCGATGACACGGAAACTGAAAATGTCATGGAAAAACTAGATTCCATTGATTTGAATAATATTCATCTTGTTAGATGCGCAGCACACACTCTTAAGTTGTGTGTACTTGATGTCAACAAGGTGAAGGAAATCGGGGATAAAATTTGTTGCTGTCGCACGTTGTCCAAATTACTCCGCACGGAAACAAATAGGTAAGTAATGAATCGTTTTTTGTTTAATATATACAGTGGATCACATTAATATTCGGTTTTTTTTTTTTGTTCAACTTTGAACGCAAATAACACTTGCAAAACAAAGTGAAACAAAATGAAGCAAGCAAGTCGTCCCTGCCGGTGCAAAACTCATATTGGTATATCTCCGATATTTATTGTCCGATTTCGATAAAATTTGGTCAGCTAGTCCAGTTTTGGCATATAATTAGGTGTGCTAAATATGAATACGATATTATTTATACAGCCCTAGTTATTAGTTTTTTCTTAATTAAGGGGGCAAAAGTGGGCGTGGCAAAAATTTGAAACAAACTTGATCTGCCTACACACTAGATGGATCTATAAACCAAATTTGGTAGCTCTAGCTCTTATAGTCTCCAAGATCTCGATGTTCATCCGGACAGACGGACAGACAGACGGACATGTCTCAAACGACTCGACTAGTGATGCTGATCAAGAATATATATACTTTATAGGGTCAGAAATGTTTATTTCTGCCTGTTACATACATTTTGGCGACTTTAATATACCCTTCTACCCTATGGGTACAGGGTATAAAAAAAACAAAAATTTAAAACAATCGTGAGGGAAATGGGAATTTCCCAAACGTTTATGTTATACTAAGACAACGACTCAAAGCATTAGGCTTATAAAGTGAAGTCTTGGTTGATGTACATCTCCCCAAAAGCTTTGGAAACGCCGCCTAAATCGCCTGCACTTAAACTAATATAAAATTTGTGGAGTGAGTTGGACCGCCGGGTGCGCAAAACACCGATTTCATCAATATGCGACTTTAAACAAAGGCTTCAGGAAGGGAGGGTCAAAATTGGCAAAGAGTATAATGAAAAAATTTTTAAAAATATGCCAAAATGCCTTAATGATATTACTAAAAACAATGGATATCACACAAAATGTTTAAAAAAATTTCTTTCCAAATACTATTGGTATAAAGTATTCCAAAAGAAAAAAACCGAATATTAATGTAACACGAATTTGAGGCCTTTTTTGGGTTTTTGTTAATTTTCTTTTTTAGTTTAAAATAAATATTATGTTGTTGTACGTCTTTGAAAAGATAATTAAACTAGCTTTAATTTGCTATTTTTATTTTTTTGTTTCACTTTGTTTTGCAAGTGTTATTTGCGTTCAAAGTTGAACAAAAAAAAAACCGAATATTAATGTGATCCACTGTAAGTAAACTTATACATACATAAATATATAGAAGTTTCTTAATCGAGAATAAAAAAAACATCACATCTCTCGATGTTATAACGCGATGGAATTCGACTTATATGATGGTCACAAAATTATTTGACCTTAAGGAGTTCCTGACTACGCAAACAAAAATATATATATATGCTGATTGGAATTGGATGGAGACGTATATTGACGCTTTCAAAGATACGTATGAAGTGACTTTAAAGCTTCAGGACACACACTTAGTATATAGTGAGTTTTACATTCTGTGGATGGAATTAAAACTGAAATGTCAAAATAGCAGCAATTTCATAAAAAAAAAAAAAACTATCAGCTCAGATGAAAATAAGGGAAAAGAAGTTGTTAGAAAATGAAGTGTTGTTAGCGGCAATTTGTATGGACCCAAGGGTAAACTGTATATTGACGCATAATCAAAAAGCGTTAGCAAAACAAAACTTGTGGGCATTTTCCGCCCTGCATTTTATGCTTAGTGAACGTCGGAGTTCAATGGGAGCAGAAAATCTGAACACATTATTAGTAATTAAACTAAACAATTAGTTGAGATTAATAATAATTCGTAAAACTGTAGCGCTGGCAGTTTATTAGGAGAGTAGGTTGCCTACTTTTAGGCTGAAAGGTCATGGATGTTGCCCGCGAACAGAAAGGCTTGGCAACAGAAGCGAGATTATCGCAGCCTAAGAGAGATGTTGCCAAAAGATCTCTCTGGTAAAGAAAATGGAGGTTTTCGCATAGGAATTCCAGATATTTCACCTCCTAAGTTAGAGTCAATCGTTCCCTGAGTCGAATTCAAGAGCTCGTAAAGGCCAGTCGAGTTAGTGGCTAGTCTACAGATTTCCGCAAAAGGGAAAGAAAATAAAGTGTCTCAAAAATTTGGCCAATGGAAAAGTGGTTGGAAAGAAAAAAAAGGAGGATAAAAATCAAAAGTCTGAAACTTCAAGCATCAATTCAATCTATTCAATCAATTAATTAATTATTGGCAAAAACCAAATTGACTTAGAAGAGGAAACAATAAAAGAAATCAAAACCTCAAATATTCACCGGTTAATAAGCACTCATCCAGGGTAAGTGCTGAAAGACAATATAATAAATTTTTTTTTTTTTGAAAATAGCAAAGCTAGCCATCTTAGAGGCGGTAGTTAAAACTTTGGCATTGCTTCTCTCTTATTTTTGGTTTTTTTTTATATACGCTCATCCAGGGAGGCAGCCGCTGAGCTGGGTTATATCGTACAGAGTTACGACGACCAGCGGCCCCAGTGCAGGCGAGGGGAATAGCAAAGTCGAAGCGAGCGAGGAGGGCAACTTCAAAGGCGCTGTAGACTGCGACGATCGGCCTGGGCCATCTCAGTGTGGTTTGCGTGGGCTGCGGTGGCGAACGGTCTCCGACGAAAGAGAGAGGGAGAGGAAACACCGAAAAAGTGAAAAAAATTTAACCGGCATACGATGTACCTAAAATTCTAGTTCGCAATATAAGTTTCGAAAGAAGATTTTTGATCAAAAAAAGAAAGTAAATTTCAGTTTGCATTTAAAAAAAAAAAAAAAAAAAAAGAATCAAGAAAAGAAAAAATGCCCCATTAATCTAGTGAAAAAAACTTTTTCCCTCTCTCCTTTCTTTTGGCGCGATTTTTTTTTTTTGTGTCTCCTTCCTTTATTATATCTCTCCAGTATTTTTTTCCAGTGAGAGTAAAAAAAGAAATGTATTAACACCGATCCAGAATGGAAGCGCTTTCATCGTTGGATTGGGAGAAAAAGGGGTGAGTCAACTTTTTTTTTATAATTCTTATCTGCCGTTAAATATGACCCTCCTTGTTGCCCATAAAAAGATATTAAAGAAGAAATAAAACCCAAAAAAAAAAAGGCGGGTTAAATGTGAGAGAGATCCCATATAAATGAGAGAGAATCAAGAAAAGATAAAGAAGGTCAAAGAAAGGAAACAGGAAAAAAGGGAAATTTTATGGAAGAGAGTAATAGAGAGTTCTGTTGGAGAACTGATTTTATTTATTGTTAATATTATTTTGTCCAAAAGAAAACACTTTGTATAGTGATTGATTTTATTTTAGTAGTTTTTATTCTTCAATATTTTAATGCCGCAACACCACACCACATGCACACGAGATCAGGAAACGGAAAGAATAGAGAAAACATAAGTGTGCCCATATAGGTTAAACATATAAAAACATAATTAGAGTGACCAAACGTTATATTTTGATTGTTGAATTGGGGTATTTCAACACGCCCCTCTCAAAAATAACATTTGTTATTAATAATTAATTCATGAACAAAACATTCCTTTCAAAGTATATACTTAAACTAATGTGACTGGTGTGCTTTCTGGGATGTGTTATGTGATCCAGCATTCGCTGCAGAGATGTAGGGAAAACACAGAAAAACCTCATCAGATCACTTTAGATACATAAACTTAAAGTATGTTAGCAAAAAAAATTCATTTAAAGCTTAACATTGCAAATGTCTTTGGTAAGAATCAAAATAGAAACAAAAATTCAATTAATCAAATATTTCAGCAAAATATTATTTAGCATATGTAGTCATAGAATTAATCATTGTATTGCAGTCCCAGCTTGTTTTTCAGCTCTGCAAATCTCCCGGTGGGCAACTCCTTGGTGAAAACGTCAGCAAGTTGGTTTTCTGTGGAAATATACTCAAGACAGATTTCATTTTTCTCTACCTGTTCTCTAGCAAAATGATATTTGACATGAGGGGTTATTGGCTATTCTTATACAGCCCTGATTGTCTTCATAAATTTTAATGGGGTTTTCTAACTTGATGTTAACACTATTTAAAAGAGATTTTAGCCATAAGGCTTCTCTCACGGCTTCAAATAGTGCCATATATTCAGCTTCAGTGGACGAAGCTGCTACTGAATTCTGCTTTTTCGTATTCCAGCAAATTAAATTTGAATCAAACATTTTAAATAAGTAGCCTGTTGTACTTTTTCTATTAATCTCGTCACCGCCCCAGTCGGAGTCTACATAGCCAACTAATATATTTTCAATACATATATTCTTTTTAAAATTTAATTTCATTTCAATAGTTCCCTTTAAATATCTAAGGACTCTTTTTAAACATTGCCATAACTCAGCATTATTTTTGCTGTTGTATCTACTTAAAATATTTACAGCCGCAGCTAAATCCGGCCGTGTACAAAGCATAATGTACATTAAACAACCAATAAGATTGCGACATGGCGCTTTACAGTCCTCATCCGAGTTGAGCAACTCGTAGTTTAATTTAATGGGTAGGGGAGTACTGACTGACTTACAATTTTCCATATTAAATTTATTTAAAATTCTTTTAACATATGCAGCCTGACTCAAGCATATTCTGTTTTCATACATTTCTATTCTTATGCCTATAAAGTGTCGTATTTCTTTTAAGTCAGTCATTCTAAATTTTTCACTTAAAAATCTTTTTAAAATTAATCATTGCTTCCATATTTCCTGTTGCTATCACCACATCATCAACATACAACAATACATATATGTTTTCCTGAATGTCACCTCTTTCGAGGATATATATACAGCGATCTACCGGAGAGTTTACAAACTCACACTCGGTTAATGCTTGCTCAAACATCTGAAACCAGCATCTAGCTGCTTGTTTAAGCCCGTAAATTGCCTTATTCAATTTACACACAAATCCAGCATTGCAAGATACGCCTAGGGGAGGTTGCATATATATCTCCTCATTCAACGTCCCATTTAAGAACGCTGTTTTAACATCCATTTGATGGACTTTCAAATTATATTGGACTGCAAGCGATAATAAAAAACGGAAGCTTGCTATCCTAGCAACTGGAGCAAATGTTTCTTCATAGTCGACTTGATATTTCTGGGTAAATCCTCTTGCAACTAATCTAGCTTTATATTTAATGGGAACTCCTAGTTCATTATATTTAATAGAAAATACCCATCTACTATCAACAATATTTTTGTTTTCTGGCTTTTGCATAATAGTCCATGTATTGTTAATATCATGAGCATTTAATTCTGTCATTATGGCTTCCTCCCATTCTGTTCTATCGCTTCTATGCTTGATTTCATCAAAAGAATTTGGGACATCATTAAAAATTGTATCAGCGTTTAATATACATTTATTCAGACTGTCATCATCTTCGTTATATGATACACGAGCCTTGGCCTTTAATCTTTCACTTTTTCTAGCTTTTTCACTGTCATTCTTATTATTTTCAGTGCCATTATTTGGCTGATCAGATTTCTTACAATTCGTACTCTCATTCCGAACGTTTAATTCCTTACTTTCATTCAGGAGATCAGTTTTCTTTCTTTTCTTATTTTCATGCTGAAAATGCATTTGATCACATTCCTTACTATCATTCGGGAAATTTTTATTGGTATCTTCCTTACTGTCATTCGAGAAGTTTAACTGATCACATTCCTTACTTTCATTCGGGAAATTTAACTGATCACATTCCTTACTTTCATTCGGGAAATTTAACTGATCACATTCCTTACTTTCATTCGGGAAATTTAACTGATCACATTCCTTACTTTCATTCAGGAAATTTTCAGATTTTCCAGCTCTAGAATAGACCATATTAATTTCGTCGACAACAACGTCCCTCGCTACAATAAATTTAAAACCATTTGGCTCGTAACCCACAAGTATAGTTTTGTATGATTTTTCATCAAATTTTCCTTGTTTTGTTTTACTGTGCACATACACAGTGGAGCCAAACACTCTTAAAACCTTTAAGTTAGGTTTTTTATTATGCCACATTTCATACGGAGTCTTTTTGTTGTCACCAAGAGCTCTGCTTGGAGTTCTATTGACTAAATGTGTTGCAGTTAATACTGCTTCACCCCAGAAGCTTTTGTCTAACTTTGCACCATTTACCATAGCACGAGCTTTTTCGGTTATAGTTCTTATCATTCGCTCAGAAACACCATTTAATTGGGGTGTATGAGGCACAGTCAAATGATAAGTTATTCCTTTCTTCATACAAAAACTACGCATTTCATTTGACAGATATTCCCTACCGTTATCAATATACAGATTGACAATCTTTAGATTAAAGTGGGCTTCACTCTTTGCCACAAAATCTTGAAACATGTTGAATACATCAGATTTGTATTTCAACAAATAGGTCACACAGTAGTGTGTGAATTGATCTACGAAGATTACAAAATAATTTTTATCATCTAGGGCCACTGGTGAAATTGGGCCACAGACGTCTGAATGAATTATAAATAAAGGTCGTTTGATATAACTTTTATCTTTGGATTTTCTAAATGGCAACCTAGCCTGTTTCCCATTTAAACATGATTCACAAATATCATCTGTTATTTCTACATTTTTCAGAAGACTACTGTCATTAAATAAATTCTGTCTTTTAATTTCTAATAATTTTCCATTACTAATATGACCTAACTTCTCATGCCATAAACGATAATTATTCTTATTTCTCTCATCTGCAGAGAATGCTTGAAATTTAACAACAGGTACACCATTCAACATACCTGCATTTTTAACCACTGTTACTCCATTCTTTGATATAGAAACTCCATCAGAGTCAAACTTAATTGACATTCCGGCTTGTTGCAGCCTTTTAACAGACTTTAGGTTTGCTGTTGCTTCCTTGCAGTATAGGACATCCTCCAACATGATTGCGTATTCATTTTCCAAACGTACAATGCCGCGCTTAGTAGTGAAGATAAACTCGCCTTCTTTTGCCACAGCTATTTTAACTGGATGCTCCAAATTAACGAAATCAGCATACAGCGAATCGTCATTAATCAAATGATCAGTTGCTCCAGAATCGAGTATAAAACGAAACTCATTATTTACTGAGGTGCACTGAATAACATTTCTGATCATGAACGCGAAACCGTTGTGTGATGTTGCCAGTTGAGCACTATTATTTTCTTTGTTTTTTTTTCAGTTGTAATTCTTTTATAATAATAACAGTCCTTTTTAATATGACCCATTTTACCGCAGTGATGGCACTTTACATTTATTTTTGTTTTTCGCTTAAATGAGTTTTTTACTTTGGTATTTCTCTCTTTTAAAAAAACTATTCTTATTAAAATTGTTATTGCATTTAACAACTGCCTTCATTACTTTTTACTAGTATCAATACTATCATTCCTTATTTTAATTTCGAAATCCAACAATTTATTTTTCACAAAAGCTAATGTTAGGGTTTCGTCTGATAAGGTTTCAATGGCCGTGATGACACTATTATAAGACGAAGGCAGAGTTTGCAGCAAATGTGCAATTTTGTCCATTTCATCCATCTTTGCGCCAGCCGCCAACAGCTCGCTTACAATTTCATCAAAACAAATAAAATGACTCGACAGTGACGTTTCACTCGATAGCTTCAGCGAAATCAAACGTTTTCGCGCAGCTAATTGCGACGCCAAGCTTCTACGCTCGTATATGGCGTCGAGACTGTCAATAATTTGACGCGCCGAAAAATTGCTTTTCGCGAAGTTTAAAAACGAATCACCCAAATGTTGAATTATTGTATTCTTTGCACATCGCTCTGCTTTTGACCAAACATCGTCAACTTCATTTGGCATATTATTATCAATAACTTTAAGAATATCTAATTCGGCAAACAATGCTCTAATTCTGAACTTCCATATTGAGTATTTTTCGCCATTGAACGGCTTGATATTGTACTTTGCTTTTTCCATTATACGCCTACACAAACGCACGCAAAGACAAAAAAGAGCACACAAGCGAAGTAGTTTAATGTGAGGAATTTTTTTTTATGGATTATTTAATGCTGTAGTTTTCCCGCATACCGATTCACTCGATCAGTAGGGAGGCGAAAATCTGACCTAAAGGAGCGGCGAATTTGTTTGTCAATTTTGACAGGAGAAGTCAAAATTTCTTTTGCAAGGTTAAGCCTTGAGACTGTTTTCCGGTCAGAATTCTTTTCAACTTGATTAACCCTCGTGACCAGACGTACTTGTCTGAAAATATAAATTGTTTACCCATGCAGTCCGTGAGTTCAAATATTTTAGCGAAAGTTAAGTGCTAATTAGTGGTGCAACTGGATGCATAATTCAAGCTTAGAGCTTTTCTTTTTTTTAAGGTAAGCCAAAGGGTTTATTTAGCTAGAGTCAGTATTGATAATTTTTGTCCCCAGCAAAGACCCCCCAATTTTTCTGAGTCTAAATTGACTCCAAATACTTAAAAGAAAAAATAAGACAAAAAGAAGTCAAGGCAGAAGCAGCACTATCTTCATTTGCCAATACGTTAAAGCGAGAGGGAGAGAGCAAAAGTCTAGTGTCATCAATTTGGCAAAAGCTCATCGCCTTGGATGTACCGCCGGTGCATATACAGGCACATGTGAAGAGGGAGCGACAAATTTGGAAGAGACGCATCGAATAGAAGACGTAGAGCGGCCGATATTGATAGCCGTTGAATTCTATTAAGCATAAGGCAGTATTCACCTGCTAAGCGACAGCGAAGGGCTAACCGCATGCGCCGCTGCGTAGGCGGACCACGAGAAGAATCAAAGAGGAAAAGAAACGTGAAGAAGCAAAGCCGAGACGAGAAGACGGAGAGGGAGCACCAGGGCGGACCCTATACCGCTTGTTTTTGTTAAGAAGTCTTGTTGGCGAAAGGAAAAGGTCGTAGCAGTTACTCTGGGTGGCCAAAACCTTAGCACAAATGAGGGAAATCGTTTATAGCGAAGTTCAGGGAAAATTGCGAAGTTGTGGTAAAAGAAAAGCGGTAATTCGAAATATTTGGTTTTAAAGGCCAACAAATTTTATTTTTTTTATTTTTGCATTGTGACGACAGAAATTTTAACATGTTTAATTATTTCCATCAGATTTTAATGAGTATGCAAGGCATACTGCGACAGCAACAGCGTGTCATCCATCGAAGGCCTTCATCGGATACATCGAGGGGTAAGTGAAGCATCATTGTCCCTTGTTAACATTTCTAAAGTCCACAATGATATAAAACATAAAAGTGAAAGTAAAAAAAAATGAAGCAAGCAAGTCGTCCCTGCCGACATTGAATATACCCTGTACCAACTAGTTATATTAAATAAAATAGAATATCCTCGAAATCGCCATCAATTTCATGCAAAATTCTCTTCAACATGCAGCAACAGCGAACGCATGCTGTCTCGCTCACTCTTGCCAGCCAATGTCGCCTTGGGAATTCAGTGCAAGACTCATGTAAGTATATCTCCGATATTTATTGTCCGATTTCGACAAAATTTGGTCAGCTGGTCCAGTTTGGGTATATAATTAGGTGTGACAAGTCAGATTGCGATATCTTTAATACAGCTCTAGTAATACGTTTTCCCGATTTGCGGGGGCGGAAGTGGGCATGGCTAAAGTTTGAAACAAACTTGACCTGTGTAGACACTAGCCGGATATTCCCACCAAATTTGGTAGCTCTAGCTCATATAGTCTTCGAGATCTAGGTGTTCATACGGACGGACGGACAGACGGACGGACAGACGGACGGACAGACGGACGTACAGACGGACGGACAGACGGACGGACAGACGGACGAACAGACGGACATGTCTCAATCGACTCGGCTGGTGATGCTGATCAAGAATATATATACTTTATGGGGTCAGAAATGTATATTTCTGCCTGTTACATACATTTTAGCGACTTTAATATACCCTTTTACCCTTTGGGTACAGGGTATAAAAACGAAAGAAAGAAAATATTTCGCAAGAGTAACCACTAGTCGCGATGAGTGAGGTGATCTTTTTTAACAATTGCTTAGTGAAGCCAAAAGGCAAAAGAAGAATGTGAATATTTAGTCACGTGCTAACGTCAGATTCGTAGAAAGAATATTACAACAAAAACAATATAAAATCGCTTGCAATGAAGATTTAAAGAAAAAAAAAAAAAAAAAGAGAATAACAGCTGATTTAGTTCGAGTAGTTGAATTTAATAATTTTTGTTTGGAGATGCTTGCAAGGGCGCGGCCATCCTAAGTGACTTACATTGATCGACCATTAGTTGCGCCTTGATTGTTGGTTAATGAAATTATCTTAGTTATTATTTTTTTCTTGCATACATATATAATTTAAATGTTCGCCTAAATTCAATTTAATTGTATAAATTTTAGTTTGTATGAGCATTTTTTTTTTGACTATATGCCAACAGAATGAAGTTTACAGAGATATCGATGTAATTTAATGAGTATAAAGTTTTCGAAGTCACAATGAAAAATTATTACTGTACATAAACGAAGGAATAGAATCATAATGAATTGTTAAATTAAAGCGATGGGTTTCCGAACGTAGGGAAATGGGATAATGGACCACTTTTGGGAGTTCTTCGAGAATGATGGCATTACCAATTAATGGAGAGCTCAGGTAGGGAGGGTACAGAAGCCATGTTGCAGTTACATCTTTGCAACGATATCGTGTCATGTTAATCTTTTCTGTGTTTATTGGCTAGGGATCAATCACAATGTGATATGTATTCGGAAGAGGACTAGGAGATAGGAAAAGAACCCCCCCACAGGCTGTTTTGCTGGCCGTTTCCGATTGCCCCATACGACGCTCTTCTCCGAATCTATAACCTTCTGAGACAATTTGGAATGACTGTTTGTCTATGATAGTCAGTTTGCCCGCTTGTTCATTACATATTATATGGCGCCCAACGTGGGGCTGACTCAGTGGTAAGACAGACTAGCTGAGTTAGCGTCACTAATTAAATGTGAGATATCCTTTTCTTAAAAGATGGTTGACCTAAAGGTAAAAGCCGAACAGTATTTTGGCATTGGACCGAAAGCGCTGGGAAGACAAATTACCCAAGGTGTACTTTCTGATCGTAACAATGTATTCTAGTGTTTATATTTTTGTCGTTTTCCAATCTTCGGGAACATTTGTTTTAGGAATCAGATATTTGATGCAACGTCGAATTTTCTGACCAAAGCAATAAGGTCACGAAGAGTCTTCTATCATACAAAACAAATGATATTGATTCAGCAAGCAGCCTTGATTAGTTTTTTTTTAAGAAAAAAAAAAAAAAAGTCTACAGGGGTGTGAAAGTGAATTTATTTTGTGAATGGTTGACTTTGACTGCGGTTGTCAGACTGATCACGATATTTGGCAAGACGTCGAGTAGTTCGTGCGAATGACACATAGTCGTTGATAAACTACATAAAATTTTGTTTTGTTTGTATTAGCGGAAAGAAAGCTAAGACCCATTGGTAAGAGGTCAGCTTTGATTGAATATAGGTATCGGTTAAAGGTCCGGTCCATACAACAGAGTTAGCGGCTTGCGAGGGATATGTATTAGTACTTTTCTTTTTTGCTTATTTTGTAAATTTCTATTTTCTATTTCTTATTTGTTTAACATGACCGATAGCACAAAAAATGAAAAAGATATTATCCAATTTTCTTGCGGAAGGGAACCCGTAATTTATAAATATTTATATTTAATTCTATTAACCGTAATTCGGAAATCTCTGATATAACATTATTTAATTCAGACACAAAAAAATTAAATCCATATCATCATGGCTTTAATAGGGCGTAGTGAAGAGGATCTGATAAGATTAAATACACAAGCAGACGTCGAAAATCAAGGAGCCCAAGCCGAATACCAATGCACTATCTGTTCACAAAAGATAGGCGCGTTCGAGATTGGAGCTATTACAAACTGTGATCATATGTTTCATTGGGATTGCATTATAAAAATTATTACCGAAAATCCAGAATGTCCAATTTGTAAACGTTTAGTTCATCAAAAAGATTTGAGGAAAACCAATGTGGGTTCGAAGCAACAGCGAGTGCAAGGAACATTAGGTTTGAGTACTGGAGCCACTCCTAAAGCATACAACACGCGTAGCCAAGGGAGGCAGAGAAATGAGCATCCTCCGGAATCTCAGCGTAGTCGAGGTAGACCAAGAACCAATTTGAGGAGGCAAGATCGAGGAAATCCTCCAAGATCAAACGTTGACTTGGCTGGAGCAGATGAGGAAACCAGAAGGGACCCATTAACTGTTGATTATGAATTAATCGTGCAAAAATTAGAAGAAGTTATCGAAAGGAAAATGTCGGAAATGTCATTTGGAGCACCTAGTTCCAATGGGCAAAGTCAGCAAAACACAATGATAGGTCAGCAGAGACTAAGCTCAGGCACGGCCAGACTGCCGAATCAAGGAAGTTGCAAATTGAGTCCAGAAAGGGTGGCTCAACTTATACAAAGCTGGAATTTAAGATTTGATGGAACTCAGACAGGCCTAACGGTTGATGAATTTTTATACAGAGTTCGGTCTTTTACTTTTGATAGCCTGGGAAACGATTATGAACCAGTGTGTAGGAATTTGCATTTATTGCTGGTAGGAAAAGTCAAGGAATGGTACTGGCAATATCGTAAAGAAGTAAACCGCTTTAAAGCGTCAATTTCAGGATTACCGATTAGACGAAGAGATTGAAGAAGATATGAGGTCGCGTAAACAACTGGTAGGAGAAAACTTTGATGCTTTTTATGAAGCTATAATGAAAATTGGCAGCCGACTTTCACAACCGTTAGAAGAACCTCGTTTATTGCGAATTTTGAGTCGAAACTTACGTATGGATATTCGTCATCAAATATTATATGAAGAACTCAAATCTGTTAGCCAGTTGAGAAAGTTAGTGCAAATGCGAGAGAACTTATTAGCAGAAGAATGTAGTATGAGAGACGCTACAAGATATTCAGGTGAAGGACAGCGGCGTAAGCGAGTAAATGAAGTAGACAAGTTAGAGGAATTAACAGATACTTATACCGAAGAGGTTGAGGTAGAAGCAATTTCTAGACCGATTCGACGGTGTGTTTGCTGGAACTGCGATAAAGAAGGGCACTGTTGGGATGATTGTACTGAGCACCCCAAAGTATTTTGTTATGGCTGTGGAGCGAAGAATGTGTACAAGCCCCGATGTCCCCACTGTATAGCCAAGCGAACGGGAAACTCGATCAAGGGTCCATTCGACTCGGAGGATCGGATGGCCCCGAAGTAATTAAAATACTCAAAAAAGAGTCTATGGATGGTTATCCAATGATAACAGATCCGAAAGAGAGTAGTTCAAACGTGATTGTAATAGGAAATAGACAAGATCATATAGAATTAAAGGAGGATATGAAACACAATGAATTAAGGAATAGGAGTTATAGTGAGCGCTTGAGAAATTATGAACAAGTTAGGAACAAAATTTTTTCGAATGAGCCTGAAAAGTTGAAAAGGCGGTCGACAATTCGAGCGCGAAAGTATTGGAAAGAAGTCAAGGCCACAAAAAAATTATTATCTTGCTGCATGATCACCGAAGGAGTTGATGGTCGTTTTTATGCACCTGTGTCGTTTTTACAATATGAAGAATTAGGTCTGTTGGATACCATAGCTATTATTAGCTGCATTGGGTCAAATTTGGCACAAGTAAATTGGAACGATTTTCAAGGTTTTAAAAGAAATTCGGGTAGCATCAAAACTGCAGACGGGGCAAGCCATTCAGTTATAGGAAATATTACTGTAGACGTTAGGTTTAAGAATAACACTAAGCCTATTAAATTTTGGATAATCCCATCCATAAGTAAACGAGTCATTTTAGGTGTAGATTTTTGGAAATTATTTGAATTAGCGCCAGGATTAGTGGCTACGGTTGAGGCGACAACGCCTGATGTAAATGAGGTTAATGTAGAAAAATATACTTTGAGCAGAGAACAGCAACAGAAGCTTGATTTTGTTATATCCCTTTTTCCAAGTTTTGGAGCACAGGGTTTAGGAAAAACATCATTAATAAAACATGAAATTAATGTAGGAGAAGCCAAACCAATAAAACAGAGGTTTTATCCCGTATCGCCGGCAGTAGAGAAATTGCTCTATGGCGAAATAGATCGTATGTTAAAATTAGGAGTAATTGAACCATCATCAAGTCCATGGAGTTCGCCCATGCGAATTGTCATCAAGCCAGGTAAAGTTCGAGTTTGTTTGGATGCTAGAAAAATAAATGAAGTCACTGTGAAGGATGCATATCCCCTAGTTAGTATTGATGGAATTTTAGCTCGTTTGCCGAAGGCTAACGTTATATCAAAAATAGATTTGAAGGACGCATATTGGCAAATAGCACTGACGGAGGAGTCGAAGGCTTTAACAGCTTTCACCATCCCTGGTCGGCCGTTATACCAATTTGTTGCTATGCCGTTTGGGTTATGCAATGCGTCACAGACAATGTGCAGATTGATGGACGAGGTAATCCCTCCAGAATTAAAATACTGTGCATTCGGATATTTAGATGACCTTTTGGTAGTGTCAGATACCTTCGAGGAACATATGAGGGTTTTAACACTATTGTCTGAACGATTTCGAAAAGCTAATTTAACTCTTAATCTGGGAAAAAGTAAATTTTGTGTTACGCAAGTCAAGTATCTAGGATATGTGTTAGGTAACGGAGGTATTTCAACAGATCCGGACAAAGTAGAAGCTATTAGATCATGGCCTAGTCCTAAAACTTTAAGACAAGCGCGAGGTTTCCTTGGACTGGTCGGCTGGTATCGGAGGTTCATACCTAACTTTTCTGATCCAACTTTTCCAATCACCAACTTGTTGTCGGTCAAGAAAAAGTTTTTCTGGAGCATGGAAGCTCAAATTGCATTTGAAAAAATTAAAGACGTTTTGACAACTACGCCAGTTTTACATAATCCCGATTTTTCGAAGAAATTTTATCTGCATTGTGATGCTAGCGATTTAGGCATTGGAGCTGTCTTGGTGCAGAAATCAGCAGATGGATCTGAGAATCCTATCCTTTTATGAGCAAAAAGCTGAATACCGCCCAGCGTAATTACAGTGTAACGGAGCGCGAATGCTTATCGGCTGTTATTGCTATTGAGAAATTTCGTTGTCATCTGGAATTACAAGAGTTTGAAGTCGTGACGGATCACGCGAGTCTAGTTTGGTTAATGTGACAACAAAATCTTAAGGGAAGACTTGCCAGATGGGTTATGCAGTTGCAAGGGTATAATTTTAAAATAAGTCATCGGAAAGGCCATGATCATGTCGTTCCAGATGCACTGTCTCGCAAATACTGCGACCAGATATCCTTGAAGCTAGATGAAATAGGTCCATTAGTTGACTTAGAGTCATCAAGTTTTAAATGTAAAGAATATTTAGATCTACAAGGCAAGGTGGTAGGAAAATTTCATGCAAAGGATATACGTCAATAAAATCAGTTTCAGGCTAATCGGCCGTAAAAAGGATTCAGCCGATTATCCAGCCTTGTGAGGAATTTTTTTTTATGGATTATTTAATGCTGTAGTTTTCCCGCATACCGATTCACTCGATCAGTAGGGAGGCGAAAATCTGACCTAAAGGAGCGGCGAATTTGTTTGTCAATTTTGACAGGAGAAGTCAAAATTTCTTTTGCAAGGTTAAGCCTTGAGACTGTTTTCCGGTCAGAATTCTTTTCAACTTGATTAACCCTCGTGACCAGACGTACTTGTCTGAAAATATAAATTGTTAACCCATGCAGTCCGTGAGTGCAAATATTTTAGTGAAAGTTAAGTGCTAATTAGTGGTGCAACTGGATGCATAATTCAAGCTTAGAGCTTTTCTTTTTTTTTAAGGTAAGCCAAAGGGTTTATTTAGCTAGAGTCAGTATTGATAATTTTTGTCCCCAGCAAAGACACCCCAATTTTTCTGAGTCTAAATTGACTCCAAATACTTAAAAGAAAAAATAAGACAAAAAGAAGTCAAGGCAGAAGCAGCACTATCTTCATTTGCCAATACGTTAAAGCGAGAGGGAGAGAGCAAAAGTCTAGTGTCATCAATTTGGCAAAAGCTCATCGCCTTGGATGTACCGCCGGTGCATATACAGGCACATGTGAAGAGGGAGCGACAAATTTGGAAGAGACGCATCGAATAGAAGACGTAGAGCGGCCGATATTGATAGCCGTTGAATTCTATTAAGCATAAGGCAGTATTCACCTGCTAAGCGACAGCGAAGGGCTAACCGCATGCGCCGCTGCGTAGGCGGACCACGAGAAGAATCAAAGAGGAAAAGAAACGTGAAGAAGCAAAGCCGAGACGAGAAGACGGAGAGGGAGCACCAGGGCGGACCCTATACCGCTTGTTTTTGTTAAGAAGTCTTGTTAGCGAAAGGAAAAGGTCGTAGCAGTTACTCTGGGTGGCCAAAACCTTAGCACAAATGAGGGAAATCGTTTATAGCGAAGTTCAGGGAAAATTGCGAAGTTGTGGTAAAAGAAAAGCGGTAATTCGAAATATTTGGTTTTAAAGGCCAACAAATTTTATTTTTTTTATTTTTGCATTGTGACGACAGAAATTTTAACATGTTTAATTATTTCCATCAGATTTTAATGAGTATGCAAGGCATACTGAAAAAGTGAACTGCAATATATTTTGGCAGTCTCCTCAACAGCGTGTCATCCACAGAAGGCCTTCATCGGATACATCGAGGGGTAAGTGAAGCATAATTGTCCCTTGTTAACATTTCTAAAGTCCACAATGATATAAAACATAAAAGTGAAAGTAAAAAAAAAAAAAAAAAAAAGACGAAAGAAAGAAAATATTTCGCAAGAGTAACCACTAGTCGCGATGAGTGAGGTGATCTTTTTTAACAATTGCTTAGTGAAGCCAAAAGGCAAAAGAAGAATGTGAATATTTAGTCACGTGCTAATGTCAGATTTGTAGAAAGAATATTACAACAAAAACAATATAAAATCGCTTGCAATAAAGATTTAAAGAAAAAAAAAAAAAAAAAGAGAATAACAGCTAATAATAATTTTTGTTTGGAGATGCTTGCAAGGGCGCGGCCATCCTAAGTGACTTACATTGATCGACCATTAGTTGCGCCTTGATTGTTGGTTAATGAAATTATCTTAGTTATTATTTTTTTTTTTTGCATACATATATAATTTAAATGTTAAATTCAATTTAATTGTATAAATTTTAGTTTGTATGAGCATTTTTTTTTTTTTTTTTGACTATATGCCAACATAATGAAGTTTACAGAGATATCGATGTAATTTAATGAGTATAAAGTTTTCGAAGTCACAATGAAAAATTATTACTGTACATAAATGAAGGAATAAAATCATAATGAATTGTTAAATTAAAGCGTTGGGTTTCCGAACGTAGGGAAATGGGATAATGGACCACTTTTGGGAGTTCTTCGAGAATGATGGCATTACCAATTAATGGAGAGCTCAGGTAGGGAGGGTACAGAAGCCATGTTGCAGTTACATCTTTGCAACGATATCGTGTCATGTTAATCTTTTCTGTGTTTATTGGCTAGGGATCAATCACAATGTGATATGTATTCGGAAGAGGACTAGGAGATAGGAAAAGAACCCCCCCACAGGCTGTTTTGCTGGCCGTTTCCGATTGCCCCATACGACGCTCTTCTCCGAATCTATAACCTTCTGAGACAATTTGGAATGACTGTTTGTCTATGATAGTCAGTTTGCCCGCTTGTTCATTACATTAATTTCACAATAAATTGCAATTGTTGTAATTCACTTTAAATAGGCATGGAACTGATTTTATTTATTGTTAATATTATTTTGTCCAAAAGAAAACACTTTGTATAGTGATTGATTTTATTTTAGTAGTTTTTATTCTTCAATATTTTAATGCTGCAACACCACACCACATGGACACGAGATCAGGAAACGGAAAGAAGAGAGAAAACATAAGTGTGCCCATATAGGTTAAACATATAAAAACATAATTAGAGTGACCAAATGTTATATTTTGATTGTTGAGTTGGGGTATTTCAACAAGTTCGATTGGAAGTAAAGAGAAAAGCCGCCATCATCGGAAATACCCTAGTTAAGAATCAAAAAAAAAAAAAATGATTAATTTGTGATAAAAGGAAATTTCGTACAAATTGCCATAGCCTCAAAGCTCACACTTTTATAACATATATGGAGATCAATAATAAGTCACTCCATGTAATTTAAATCTCTCTAATTTATATGAAATTGATTCGGTAGTAACAAATTGTTCGGAGTATTAACAATTATTGATAATAATCAACTCGATCTAATTAAAATGTCCACTAGAGATAATTTAGTTAATAATTAATATTTTGATTTATAATGTCTAACTAAACGTTTTTATTTATGGGACTCCCGTGGGCCATGTAGCTGATAGTTTAAGCTTTGTAAAGGGGTCATCTCATTTGTTTTAATTTCTGACGAATTGGTCCGAGATGGCCAAGGCAGGGAGGGCAAGTCGACAAGACGATGTCAAGGCAGGCTAATTTTAAAATTCATTTGGTTATGCATTTTCTCCTTCCGGTTTAGTATTTTGTCTAGCACGCTTTTATATAATTTTTTCTTTGAATAAGAGAGGTAAAGGAGGCTCCTCCGATCGAGGGCAAGGCCACCATGACCAACTAGCCGACGAGCAAGAGCCGGAAAAATATCAAGCGTGCGCCCTCGATTGGTTTTAGACACCTTGGCCAGAACTAAAACATTACAGTTATAATTATTTATCTTATATCTCATCTTATTTAAATGGCGCCCAACAATGGGGCCACAATTTTGTGGCTCGCGAAATACAAAACCAAATGAATTTTTTTTATCTTCTTTCAATTTTTCATTTTCCTTTAATTTGATTTTAAATCTGAGGTGGGGATGGTCTGATAGCTAGAAATTTCGTAAATGCTACCAGAGTCTTTATCACAGCGGCGAATGATAATTATGTCTTTAGTGGGTTTTAGTTTTGGTGTTCCGCAGCTGCAATGGAACTGCAGTGCTTTTCTTTGTTAAAGGAAAAGTCTGACCACAGTGGCAGAATTTACCATTAAAAAAATTCACAAAAATCTTCTCTGTAGTCTACACATTTCTTGGGCGAAAAATTATTTTTCTTATATGCATAGGAATTGGAGTTAGTTAAGTTATCAGTAACTTGCACTCAAACCACATTGGAGAAATTATAATATATGCTCAAATCTAAAAGAAAAAAAGAAAAAATCCAAACACAAAGATATTCACGTTCATTTCGCTTGGACTAGCAGCGGGTGACTTTCAGAAGCTCGTAGATATCGTGGGTGGAAGAATTCTATTTTTTCTACTTCTGTTGTCAGAGCCGCCGATACGAATAGGAAAACATAAGAGGATGGTTTAAAAACCGCATTATGGCCACGGATCAGCTGTTCAGCTACAGAAGCTACGCCACTGGCTGCGGATTTGTCTTTTTTGTTATTTTTCTTTTGCATTGAGACGCGTAAGTCGGCAGACTTAAAACAAAGCAGACGATAGGTGCACCGGCGGTGCGGGAGCCCATATGTTACATTTTGATAAATTTTGTGTTTTAGCTCATTACCTTTTTTATATATACCTACTTTTATATTTTTATATTTTCATATATTTATATATTTTCATATTTTCATATTTTTATATTTTCATATTACTATATTTTTACATTTTTATATTTTATTTTATGTTTATTTGTTTTGATTAATTAGTTCAGTCTTTTGTTTCTTTTGGAGACAAAGTAGCACATTTAAATTAGAAATAATATAAGAAAATTTTACGACCTCGATTTTAGGAATTTTTATTTAGTAGAAAAATTTAATTTAAAGAACTAAAAGAAACAACAATGCCTCTCAGCCACTCAGACAATGAAGGTGAGACCGAAGTTCAGCGATATTGTCCGCTTTGTCAGAGACTATTATCATTAGCTGAAGAGCATACAACCAAGTGCGGTCATAGTTTTCACAAAAGTGTATAATGAGCCATGCTGTTACAAACAATTTTTGTCCGACGTGTAAAAAAATTTGTTTCGACAATTCCGTGGCACAAAACACTAGGTCACAAAAGCAGGCCCAGTCCACAGGTGAAGAAGCAAGCACCAGTCAAGGTGCTAGAACGCCGAGGAGTCAGCAAAGGGGACCAGATCCCTCGATTTCATGTTGATCCGGAGCCAAATTTTTCAAGAGAGCGCAATCAAGAAAGGCAAGGCTTGACCCAAACGCCAAGAAGTTTTAGCTCAGAATTGCTTCAGAGGCCTGATAAAGTTGGACACATCATGAACAGCTGGAAACTGAGATACAATGGTAGTTCAGATGGTCTTAGTGTAGATAATTTTATATATCGGGTAGAATCCCTCACCAAACAAATGTTAGATGGCGATTTCACTGTCCTTTGTAGCAACGCAAGTTTGTTATTTGATGGAATTTTTTTGGCGTTTCCATAAAAGACGAAATCCGTTTAACTGGGATGATCTATGTAGGGCATTGAGAAAACAATTTCGAGACACATTGACTGATGTTGATATTAGAGAAACTATCAGGGATCGAAAGCAGCGAGAAAAAGAAAATTTTGATTCCTTTTATGAAGCGGTGGTTCTGCTAATGGATAGTTTAGAAGAACCTCTTGCCGAAGGCACCATTGTGGAAATTTTAAAACGTAATCTTAGGGCAGAAATGCGTCACGAAATATTAAACATTCGTATAGACACTGTAGAAGAGTTGCGAAAAATTTGCCGTCGCCGAGAGCGATTCTTGGAAGACCTTAAAAGAGAGTCAGCTTATCAAAAGCCAACTTATTATAAAAAGCAGATTGCAGAAATAGTCGATGCGAATCAAATGCAGGATGCCGAAGAATTTTTGCCTACCGAAAGCGAGACTGAAGTAGGAGCCATTGCGTTAATATGTTGGAATTGTCGAAAGGAAGGACACCGATATCAGGATTGCGCAGCTATTCGAAAAATCTTTTGTTTCGGTTGCGGGTCTCCGAATATTTATAAATCATCTTGCCCGAAATGTTTAAAAAACGGAAAGGTGAACACACAGCCTCGTCAACTCCAGTGTGTTCAACCCAGTGGCAGGACGAACCCCGAAACGAAGCATTAAAAATAAATTTAGTTAATAAACCCGAAATCCTAGTTGAAGAAAGAATTCCCGAATTAGTTTGTACAAAGGATGAAACAGTTTGCGATCAGAATAGTCATAAGAATATGTCACGTAGCACCAATCGAATGAGACAATATTGGCAGGCAAATAAAGAAATCGGGGAGATTCGCTATAAACCAAACCACCAGTGTCCATTTGCCGAAGTTCGGCTATTGAATCAAGTGGTACTAGGCCTTTTGGCCACTGGAGCAGCTGTCAGCTGTTTAGGTGGACAGTTAGCTAAACAATTTATTCGCAGTAAAACTCCTTTTGAAAGAGTTTATAAAACCATAAGTACAGCAGATGGCCAAAGGCAAAATATTTTAGGTCAAGTCAGCACTCAAATAGAATATCAAGGTCACACAGAAATCATAAAGTTATTTATCATACCAGCATTAACCCAAGATTTATATTTAGGAATCGATTTCTGGACATTATTCAATTTACTACCTTCTTCTGGGCAAGTCTCCGAACTAACCTCAGATTTACATGAATTATCTGCGAACGACAGGCACCAATTGAAAAAAGTAGTGGATCTATTTCCTTCATTTGCCATATCAGGTCTAGGAAAGACTTCCTTGGTAACGCATATCATTGATGTGGGAGATGCAATTCCAGTAAAACAGCGACATTTCCCTCTTTCATCGAATGCTAAGTTTAGGTGTAATTGAAGAATCAGAGAGTGCATGGTCTTCAACGGTAGTAATGGTTGAAAAACCGGGTAAAACTCGAGTTTGTCTTGATAGCAGAAAAGTAAATTCGGTAACCCGCAAGGATGCGTATCCTCTGCCCCAAATTGATGGTATACTTAGCCGTTTACCAACAGCCTGTTTTATTTCAAGTTTGGATTTAAAATATGCCTATTGGCAAGTACCATTGGACCCAAAATCCAGGGACAAGACTGCATTTACCGTTCCTGGCAGACCATTGTACCAATATAAAGTAATGCCATTTGGTTTAACCAATGCATCCCAAACAATGACAAGGCTCATGGATAAGGTGATTCCTCCAGCGCTTCGCAATGAAGTTTTTGTCTATTTAGATGATTTGTTGATGGTGTCTGATAGTTTTGAGTCCCATTTAAAGGTGTTAAGTCAAGTTGCATCCCATGTGAAATTGGCTGGTTTAACACTCAATGTGGAAAAAAGTCAATTTTGCAGACGCTCAGTAAAATATTTAGGGCACATTGTTGGCGGGGGTTGCATAAAAACAGATCCCGAAAAGATTGCAGCCGTAGCAAATTTTCCAGTGCCGAAATCACTTAGAGCATTAAGGAGTTTCTTGGGAATGGCCGGTTGGTATAGAAAGTTCATAGAAAATTTCGCAGATGTAGCCGCGCCCCTCACAGATTTGCTAAAACAGAAATCTAAGTTTGCTATGTCCCCAGCGGGTGAAGAAGCATTCATAAAATTAAAGGAGAAATTGTGCGCAGCACCTGTACTGCGCAGCCCAGATTTTGGAAGAGCGTTTTACATTCACTGTGATGCCAGCAAAACGGGCGTCGGAGGCGTACTGATGCAGAAAACGGAGCAGGGCGATGAATATCCCATTAGTTTTATGTCTAAAAAGCTAAACAAGGCACAAAAAAATTATACTGTTACCGAATTAGAATGTCTTGCAGCCGTATTATGTGTCAAAAGATTTCGAGGATATGTCGAGGGACATGATTTTACTATAATAACCGATCACGCATCTTTGAAATGGTTGATGTCACAATCGGATCTTCATAGTCGGTTAGCCCGTTGGGCTTTGAAGTTACAGTGTTTCCGTTTTAAGATCGAACATCGAAGTGGGAAATTAAATCTAGTGCCAGATGCTCTTTCCAGAGTTAATGAAGAGCAAATAGCCGAAATAGAAGTAGTGGACCTCAAATCTCCTTATTAGATGTACAAGCTAACCAAGATAAATTGCCAGACTTGAAAGTGGTTGATAGCAGGGTATATCGTCGTATGGAACACAGTACCGGTGATCCCCTAAATGATCGCATGGCATGGAAGTTATGGATTCCTAAAGAGATGATTCCTGAGGTGTTACAGAATTCCCATGATCATCCATTAGCTTCTCATGGAGGTATACATAAGACACTGGAGAAAATACGCAGGCATTTTTATTGGCCACTTTTAATCAATGACGTAAAAGCCTACATCGCTGACTGCGAAGTTTGTAAAACAACCAAGGCACCAAATCATTCATTACGATGGGAAAAGCACCGGAGTCGCAACGTTTTTTTCAGAGGTTGTACATTGATTTTTTGGGTCCATACCCGCGCTCTCGCAGTGGAAATATCGCAATATTTATAGTTCTTGACCACTTTTCAAAGTTTGTGTTCCTTAAAGCGGTAAAAAAAATTAACCGCATAGAAAGTATTAGAAAATTTAGAAGGCGAGTTATTCCATCTGTTCGGGGTACCTGAAACGATAGTTTCGGATAATGGATCGCAATTTAAGTCCCATGCTTTCGAGAAATTGCTAAGTGAATGCAAGATTACCCATGTAACTACTGCTGTTCATGCGCCTCAGGCGAATGCCTCAGAGCGAGTTAATCGATCGGTCATTTCAGCCATACGGTCATACATAAAGCCTGATCAGAAAAATTGGGATAGTAATCTGAGTCACATCAGCTGCGCACTGCGGTCGGCGGTACATTCGAGTCTAGGTACTTCTCCTTATTACATGGTTTTTGGACAGCATTTCATTTCCTCTGGATCGACGTATAAATTACTAAGAACACTGAAATTGTTAGAAGATCGAGGCATTGAGTTTTCCAGGGAAGATTCTAGGGAAATAATGGCGGGACGAGCTAAAGTGTTAGTCAATGTTATGCAGGAGAGGAATCAGCGCCACTACAATTTACGGTCGCAGCTAGTGAGCTATCAGGTAGGCCAGGAAGTTTATCGCCGTAATTTCAAGCAAAGCGATTTCCAAGCCGGTTATAATGCAAAGCTGGGACCAGCGTTTATTAAAGCTCGAGTTAGGCAAAAATGTGGAAATGCATGTTACGAGCTAGAAGACTTAAACGGGCGATCAATTGGTCGGTTCCATGCCAAAGATATCCGTCAGTAGCACCTGCCAGCTTTTGTTGGATCTGTCTTGTGACTATAGGCCCCAATTCAGATTCTTTTGGGGGGGGGGCTATTGTAGCGCTGGCAGTTTATTAGGAGAGTAGGTTGCCTACTTTTAGGCTGAAAGGTCATGGATGTTGCCCGCGAACAGAAAGGCTTGGCAACAGAAGCGAGATTATCGCAGCCTAAGAGAGATGTTGCCAAAAGATCTCTCTGGTAAAGAAAATGGAGATTTTCGCATAGGAATTCCAGATATTTCACCTCCTAAGTTAGAGTCAATCGTTCCCTGAGTCGAATTCAAGAGCTCGTAAAGGCCAGTCGAGTTAGTGGCTAGTCTACAGATTTCCGCAAAAGGGAAAGTAAAATAAAGTGTCTCAAAAATTTGGCCAATGGAAAAGTGGTTGGAAAGAAAAAAAAAGGAGGATAAAAATCAAAAGTCTGAAACTTTAAGCATCAATTCAATCTTTTTAATCAATTAATTAATTATTGGCAAAAACCAAATTGACTTAGAAGAGGAAACAATAAAAGAAATCAAAACCTCAAATATTCACCGGTTAATAAGCACTCATCCAGGGTAAGTGCTGAAAGACAATATAATAAATTTTTTTTTTTGAAAATAGCAAAGCTAGCCATCTTAGAGGCGGTAGTTAAAACTTTGGCATTGCTTCTCTCTTATTTTTGTTTTTTTTTTATATACGCTCATCCAGGGAGGCAGCCGCTGAGCTGGGTTATATAGTACAGAGTTACGACGACCAGCGGCCCCAGTGCAGGCGAGGGGAATAGCAAAGTCGAAGCGAGCGAGGAGGGCAACTTCAAACTCGCTGTAGACTGCGACGATCGACCTGGGCCATCTCAGTGTGGTTTGCGTGGGCTGCGGTAGCGAACGGTCTCCGACGAAAGAGAGAGGGAGAGGAAACACCGAAAAAGTGAAAAAAATTTAACCGGCATACGATGTACCTAAAATTCTAGTTCGCAATATAAGTTTCGAAATCGGGTAAAGTCTATGATGGTGGCAGATTTTTGATCAAAAAAGAAAGTAAATTTCAGTTTGCATTTAAAAAAAAAAAAAGAATCAAGAAAAGAAAAAATGCCCCATTAATCTAGTGAAAGAAACTTTTTCCCTCTCTCCTTTCTTTTGGCGCGATTTTTTTTTTTGTGTCTCCTTCCTTTATTATATCTCTCCAGCATTTTTTTCCAGTGAGAGTAAAAAAAGAAATGTATTAACACCGATCCAGAATGGAAGCGCTTTCATCGTTGGATTGGGAGAAAAAGGGGTGAGTCAACTTTTTTATAATTTTTATCTGCCGTTAAATATGACCCTCCTTGTTGCCCATAAAAAGATATTAAAGAAGAAATAAAACCCAAAAAAAAAGGCGGGTTAAATGTGAGAGAGATCCCATATAAATGAGAGAGAATCAAGAAAAGATAAAGAAGGTCAAAGAAAGGAAACAGGAAAAAAGGGAAATTTTATGGAAGAGAGTAATAGAGAGTTCGATTGGAAGCAAAGAGAAAAGCCGCCATCATCGGAAATACCCTAGTTAAGAATCAAAAAAAAAAAATGATTAATTTGTGATAAAAGGAAATTTCGTACAAATTGCCATAGCCTCAAAGCTCACACTTTTATAACATATATGGAGATCAATAATAAGTCACTCCATGTAATTTAAATCTCTCTAATTTATATGAAATTGATTCGGTAGTAACAAATTGTTCGGAGTATTAACAATTATTGATAATAATCAACTCGATCTAATTAAAATGTCCACTAGAGATAATTTAGTTAATAATTAATATTTTGATTTATAATGTCTAACTAAACGTTTTTATTTATGGGACTCCCGTGGGCCATGTAGCTGATAGTTTAAGCTTTGTAAAGGGGCCATCTCATTTGTTTTAATTTCTGACGAATTGGTCCGAGATGGCCAAGGCAGGGAGGGCAAGTCGACAAGACGATGTCAAGGCAGGCTAATTTTAAAATTCATTTGGTTATGCATTTTCTCCTTCCGGTTTAGTATTTTGTCTAGCACGCTTTTATATAATTTTTTCTTTGAATAAGAGAGGTAAAGGAGGCTCCTCCGATCGAGGGCAAGGCCACCACGACCAACTAGCCGACGAGCAAGAGCCGGAAAAATATCAAGCGTGCGCCCTCGATTGGTTTTAGACACCTTGGCCAGAACTAAAACATTACAAAACTAAAAAGTCTTCATTGTATTTATCTATTTTGTTTTGTTTGCGCCGATGACTCAGTTTGATGCATTTGACGCTGAAAGGATTGAATTAATAAAAAAAATGATGTGAGCCGTCATGGGACGCCTGGCAGATGTGAAACATCGTGTATGTACAAGTAATATGCATAAAAGATAATTTTATTACAGGAATTAAATATAGCCTAATGAGAAAATGAAGTATTACGAATTTCTTACAGCAAATGGTAACTTTATTTTATAAACATTTATTTACATGTGATATAAAAACTCGATATTAACATCAAGTAGCCACAATTTAAATATTTTCATCTGTGAGTTCAGTAATAGTTATATTCGATGTTTCCTCTGGCGGTATTGGATGAAACATTATCAAGATATCTCACAAATACAGCATCTATTGTTGTTCCATATTTGGTAGTAGATTCTCTTGGATTGTCATTGATTTGCAATTGAAATTCTTTTTAAAGAAATGTCATTAATGGCATTGATTCAGCTCTTGCAAAATTTACATTAAAATCTGCAGCTAAAATTTATACTACACCTAAAATATATATATATGATACCTCAGGCAATCGTCGCCACGCCAACAATTCGGTTTACAAGTGAGCCTATAGATGTTTCACATCAAAAATAAATAATAATAATCGGAATAATAATAATAATGAAATATTTTGTTACTTATTACTTACATTAAGAAAAATAAATAAAAAAATGCAATATATAGAATATGACGTAAATATTATTTATCAAAGAATTTCCTTAAAGAGTATTAGCAAGACTTTTTGAATTGACTTACTCAGTCAATCACTCGCTTACTGAGTCTCAACTCGCAAACGAAAATTTTATTCCTCCCGAAATGAGACTCGTTAAAAGAGTTCAACACTAAAAACTCAACAACAACACTCAAGCAAAAAGTCAAAGCAAACTAGGAAACAGTCTCTTGCTCAGAGTAAGATCAAATTTTTTGAGCTTTTTCGTTTATGTTCAGACATTGAGCGTAAAGAGAAAAACACTCAACACTTTGCGAGCTATGGTCTCTGGGATTCTGTAGTTCTTGATGTAGGTTGGCTCGTCTGATTTAAGTCTTAATTTTTGTCTTTAGAAATTATTTGTTGTTATTTTTTCCTTTTCTAGTGCAAAGATATCTATATATTCTGAACATAATTTAGTCATTGTCATTTTTACTCTATCTGTGAAATTTCTTTGCAATCTTTCTAGTTTCTCTTTATTATTTATTTCTTTTTGATTTTGTTCTATTTCCTGGATTATTTCATAATCATCTAAATTTTCTGCTTTAATTGTATCTGGTCGTATTATGACGTGATTATTAGAAGTGTTTATAAATCGTTATCATATTTGCTATGAATACTCCGTCATGGATTTCTTGATTTGGTATAAGTATATCGGACGACTTACTGTTTATATTTATTTGTCTGATTGATTCAGCTCGTGCTGGTATTACTATTGCCTTTAATGTCGATGCATTCTTCATTGGAACGGCTAGATTTTCATGGTACTCGTACTACTAACCAGTCCTTGTCTTTAGTATAGTCAAGGATGTAGTTATATTTTTTTGAAAAAATCTAAACCTAATATTCCATCCGTTGGTATTGGAAATGAATTGTCGACTATGTAAAAATGATGTTTTACTAATATGTTGTCTAATTTCAATTCTAGTTGATGATTTCCTATTGTCCGTATGAGCCTGTTCCTATTCCGTTGAGACTGAAATTATTTTGTGTTTTAAATTGCGTTGTTCCTACTTTTCTAATTTTAATTATGGAGACATCTGCACCTGTATCTATTAAAAATGAAGCTGCCTTGGAATCCTGGTTAAAATAGCTCGAAATGAAACATCCCATGGTAAGGTTAATATTGACTGTTAATATTGTTTTTCTTTATTTATATATCTAGGGGAATCTCTGAGTTTTCCGGTGCCGTTATGGCTCGTATATTCCTATCTTCGGTATTGCCACGGCTGTTTCTATTTTGGTTATTATTATAGTTTCTGTTGTTGCTATTATTGCCTCTATTTGAGTTTCGTCTCCTGTTATAATTTCGGTTTGTGTTGTTATTTCTGTTTCCTCGATAACCACCTCTATAGTTATTGTTATTATTTCTTACTCTATTGCTATAACCTGATTTGCCTCGTCCACGAGACGTTCCGCAATTATTGTATCCACCATATTGGTAGATCGCGCCACGCTCGGGTTGTACCTCGTCCGTTGCCTCAATGAACGCTGTCATTGTTTCTTCTAGAGACTTGTGAGGTAAGGATCGGAATACCGTCCGAGTTTCCTTATCTATTGTGTTGTCCATCATGCTTTTTACAGTCCAACTGACTGTGTATATTTCTGCCTTATCTGAAGGTATACCATCCGTGATGTACGCCCTTTTTAAAGCTTGTGCCGGTTTCATTACTTCTGTCGTGTAGTCTAGTGCCGATTTATTAGTTTGTTTTACTCTTTGTATCTTTGCATTTAAACTGTCTATCGAGTCTCCTTTTACTTTCTTTTTGAGTGTTTCGATTATTTCACTTATTGTATTTATTTCCGCGACTGCGTCGACTATTTCTCCGCTAAGCCGAGTTTTTATGAATCTGACCGCTGTTGACTCATTATCCCCTTTTATTTCGTCTATGGCCTCTAACGCTATCAATACTCCGGATAGCTTGGCCGGGTTTCCGTCATATTCAGCTACCATAAGTTTGGCAGCTGTACTAATTATTGCTTCTTTCGACATTGTGGGAGGTATATACGTTAGCTATATATGAGTGCGAGTGCTCTATTTGCTCTGTCACTGCAATCTTCATAAAATGCTATTGCTGCTACCTGATTTGCCTGAGGTAGGTCTTTTCTAAAAATCTTTCTTATTTTTCTTAATTGTTGTTTTATTAGTTTCGCATGTTTTTTTGTTGTTTCTCTTTTAATCTTCCTATCCTGTGTAGTACATTTAATTGATCTTTCTATAATTTCTTTATAATGCCGTGCCTCTTTTAATATTTCTTGCCATTCAGTAATTTTTATACCCTGTACCCATAGCGTAAAAGGGTATATTAAAGTCGCTAAAATGTATGTAACAGGCAGAAGGAAGCGTTTCCGACCCCATAAAGTATATATATTCTTGATCAGCATCAACAGCCGAGTCGATTGAGACATGTCCGTCTGTCCGTCTGTCCGTCTGTCCGTCCGTCTGTCCGTATGAACACCTAGATCTCGGAGACTATAATAGCTAGAGCTACCAAATTTGGTGTGAACATCCGTCTTATGTCTACACAGGTCAAGTTTGTTTTACATTTTAGCCACGCCCACTTCCGCCCCCGCAAATGAAAAAAGAAAATTTTAAAATCAATTTACAAGAGCTGTAATAAAGATATTCAATTGTTATTTGGTAGACATAATTATATAGTCAAAATGCAATAACTGACTAAATTTTATTCAAATCGGACAGTAAACATCGGAGATATAGCCATTTGCATTTTGTACTGAATTGCCAAGGCGACATTGGCAGATATGAAAGAGCGAGATAGCATGCTTTCGCTGCTGCTGCATGTTAAAAGGAAATTTTGTTTTGAATTGATTGCGATTTCGAGAGTGTTCGAACTTTTGTTTAGTGCCTACGCAAATCAAGAGTTTAAAATTTTTGCCACGCCAACTTCCGCCCCCGCAATTTAGAAAAAACGATTTACTAGAGAAGTTTTAAAGCAATCACATTCTTATTTGGCACACACAACAATGTGGCCAAAATGCACCATCTGACCAAATTTAGTCAAAATCATACAATGAATATCGAAGATATACGAATGTGCATTTTGAACTGAATTGCCAAGGTGATACTAGCTGCAAAGAGTGAGCGAGATAGCATGCGGTAGCTGTTGCTGCATGTTAAAAGAAATTTCGAATTAAGTTGACGCCGATCTTGATTTAATATAACTAGTTGGTACAGGGTATACTCAATGTCGGCAGGGATGACTTGCTTGCTTCATTTAAATTAAAATTTCTCTACTGCTGCGTTTTGGTTAATGTAGCGTTTCTTGATGGCCCTTCTATGCATGCTGTATACTGTGAATATGAACTGTATTATTATGATTGCTGTAAGTAATAGTAATATGGAACGAATTTGACCTAAAGTGTTCTCTGGGTCTCATGGAGCTACATGAACCTCATTAACTACATTCGCGTTGGGTCTCTCTACTTTTGATGATTCACCGCCCATATTGAGTTCTTAATGTTTTGACACAATTGCACAATAAAATTCGTTTTTCTTTTTACTCACTACATACGCGGTGTCTTTACTTTGTTATCAAGTGGCCTACTCATATGGAGCACGAGTTACCAACCCAACACCCTGGTCACTAAAAATTGGGAGACGAGACCCAGGAAAGAAGACGTGGCAGCGACTCTTTCCTGTTCCCAGAAATCATCACACATATAATAAACATACATAAAACATACATACTCACATGCATTAATTCGATTGTAAGAGACACACACAGACATACAAAATGTAGACACTCAAAACATTCTTAATAAAAAGACACTTCTGTTTTAACATTTGAATCGAATGGACGTTTGAGTTGCTCTGGCAAAGTTGGGTATATACACCTCTCACACACACTCTTGTCGAACCATCTTGCTCCCGATGGTAATTGGCGCAGCCGGGTCAGGAATGGATCTACTTATGGCCACATTTTGTATCGTAAGTAAAGTGCATTGAAAATCAATCAAAAATTACCTGTGTCTTAAGTGCATTGCTAATGAAACGGAATCAATTGTTGATAATCGTTTACATGGCGGAACCAATCACACAAAAAAAAAAAAAAAAAAAAGAATCAATATTTACCTAACTGTGTACATGTACATGTTACACACATAGAAATTGGCCTACAGAATCAATTGCTGATAACTAAAGGTCAATCATAAGTCTAAACAAAATTATTTTAGTAAAAGTGTGGGCTGAAATCATACGTTGATAATCGCCTCATACAAAAAAAAAAAAAAAAGAAGGGAATATGTATATATGTATGTATATACATGTATGCAAAAATTTTACAATTCAATGGAAATGTTCATATGCTGCAAAGCTACAAGAACTATTTTACGAAATACACATTGTTTGTCGCCCATTCTGCTTCGAATTTTATAATTCAGCGGAATTGCCAAAACGCTACAAAACTACAATAATACGTTTCGGGCGAAATCGATCTGCCAGCAGAGCTACGCTAAAGAGACGACGCTTCAAAGCTAGCAATTTCTGGCGAAACTGATCCGCTAGCTGAGCTGCGATAGACAGACGAAGCAGCAAAAGCGGCAAATTCTAGTGAAATCGATCTTCTAAGCAGAGCTGCAATTGGCAAACGAAGCTTTCATAAGTAGTAGCGTTTTATTGTAGGCTCATTTACAAAAGTGAGCTTGAAGTGCAAAGACGTTGATAAAATTAGAAGTTTTGTTTAAAGTTTCGTGACACCAAGTTTTAATAACAATATACTATTAATACATCCGAATGCTGGCATAACAGTGACATACAAATTTAAAATCAGACTCACGTTGTTAAATCAAATTACCCCAAATGTCAATAAGACACCAAAAATAACAAAGGTTTGTGACAAAATATTTTAAGGAACATTAACAACAATGCAAATGCTACCAAAAAGTGAAAAAAAGAAGAATAATGTTTAACAAATTACAGAATTTAGAGTCACTCTCACGTCGCTAAATCAAGTTCACTTTAATATCAAGAGGATTAAAGTAATACAGGTTTGTTACAAAATATTTTAAAAGAACATTAACAACAATACAAATGTTGCGATGCCAGTGCCATACAGTGGAACATATGTATAAAAAAAAAAAAAAAAAAAAAATTGTATATGCGTATGCGTTGTGTGTTGTATATGTATATAGACAATTATAATAATGTTTAAAACATTTATATTTTTTAAATATTTTTAAAAAAAAAAAAAAAAAAAAAAAAAATAATAAAAAAAAAATAAATATATAATAATATTTCCGCCTCCCCATATAATGCCACTCTTATTACTTTATTATAAACAATTCACCCCATCTTTAAATTGCTAATTCAGCAAATCTTGACCCTCTTTTATTTTGTTATAAACAATTCACCCCATCCAGTTCCCACGCGTAAAAATGCAAGCTAAGCAAATCTTGACCCCTTTTTATATTATAAACAAATGACCCCATCTAACTCATACGCGCAGCTGCAGCGTCCAAAACAAGAAGATCACTTTACACCCTTTTCGTGGGAAATCATTATCCAAAACAAATCTTCGAAGTGACCAATCAGAATCGATCAGGCCACTTTAGCCAACTCCCAAAAATCACGCCACCCCCGAAAAATCTCCTATAAATAATCTTAGAACTTTAAGACATCAGTCCAGTTCTTCCTTACACTCGATACGCGAACAGTTCAGTTCTTGATACGCGAACACTTCTGTTAGAGTTTAGTTCTCCTTTACATTTTTGATTCGCGATTCCTTTTTATATTTAACACACAAGCAGTTAGTTCAGCATTAAGTGCACGTTAATATAAGTATCCTTTGTAAAAGAACAACTCCGTTGAAATTAAATAAAGACATTTTTTTTAATCAACGTTAAACAAAAAATATAAAATTGGCGCAGTCGGTAGGATAAAACAAAAAGTTAAAGTGCAGTGCAAAACTTGTGTTTCCAACCAAGACTTTTTGTGCTAAGGTTTCAAACCTGAGTTAATACCAGGACCTTTGTACCGATAAAAACTGGAAATATACCAGAAGACACTAAACAACCTGTTTTATCCGCAAAAGAATCTTCGTGCCAGAAGACACGAGATATACATAAGTTAAAACTTAAAATTCAATAAAACAAAAATAAAAAAAAACAACAAATCTAAAAATAAGAAATCCACAAGAAAAAAAAATTTATAAGAAACAAAACAAAAATTCTATATAAAAAAAAAAAAAAAAAAAAAAATCAACGAACAAATAATAAAACAAATCTTCAAATAAATAAAATGGTTCATCCACCACTCACCGAATCTAGTATGGCGGAAGCTGTCCACCAACTTGGAAGTGTTGAAAAATTCAACGGCAATCCCGATGCACTATTCACCTTTATTCATCGTATTGACTACATACTCTCCATGTATTTTACTGATGATACCCGTCAACAACATGTGATGCTTGGGTACATTGATCGCAGTATCAGCGGCGAAGTTATGCGTACCCTGGGAACAACAACCTTAACTACCTGGACCGATCTAAGAAACCAGCTGATATTGAATTTTAAACCGCGGACACCCAATGAGACGCTGTTGGAGAATTTCCGTAACACCCCCTTCAAAGGCAACATCCGAGAATTCCTGGACGAAGCAGAACGCAGAAAACAAAAGTTAACGAACATTCCAATATTACTGCTTCTACTCCTATCAATGGCATCCTTAGCACATACACAAAGTATAGAAATTAATCCCATCACAGCACCAAATGGCTATCTTATATTTAAAACAGGAATTATGGACCTACCCTCAGATTACGAATTTCATTATCTAACCGTAAATTTAACCAAAGTACAAATCACCTACAACAACTTGTTAGAGCAAACAGAACCATATAAAAATTTAATGCACATCCAATACCTAACTGAGAAATTAAACCGTGAAATGAATGGAATCAGAATAATAAAGAGAAACAAAAGAGGACTTATTAACTTTGTAGGTACAGTAAATAAATATCTATTTGGCACTTTAGACCAGAACGACAAAGAAGAACTAGAAGACAAAATTAACAGTTTAACAGCAAATAATGCCCAAAACGACGAACTTAACCACATTATAGACGCAGTCAACAAAAACATTGAAATATTAAACAACCTCACCATTAGTCAAGATACAGACAAAAAACTAAATATCCTTGTATTTAACTTAGAGCATTTCACAGAATACATAGAAGACATAGAATTAGGCATGCAGTTGACAAGACTCGGAATATTTAACCCAAAACTTTTGAATCATCAATACATAGTCGATATAAATACTGAAAAAATTCTAAACATAAAAACATCTACTTGGTTGAAATCAGATACGAACGAAATACTAATAATCTCGCACATACCTAGACTAATATCCAAAACCCCACTTTTCAAAATTATCCCCTACCCAGACGATAACAATAATACTTTAACAGAAAATGTTCAAGAAACTTATTATATACAAAACAATAAAACATACATAAAATCTACTAGAAAACAAGAAATAAATGAATGTATAAATGGAATTATAACACAAATACCAGCAGAATGCAAATATAGTAAAACTTTTAAAACAAATCAAATTAGTTATGTAGAGCCCAACATTGTTGTTACCTGAATCTACCGAAAACAAATTTAAAACAAAACTGTAATCAAAATAAAATATTTATAGAAGGAAATAATATAATTAAGATATACGATTGTAGCATTAAGTTAAACGAAATATCAATAGTAAACTCATTTTCAGATTACACACAAAATATCTATGTAACAAATAATGTAACTAAATTGGAACCTATTTCTTACTTACAAACGAAACAAATCATTTACGAAAAAACTAAGTATAACAACATATTTAATATAATAACAACAACTACATTTATCATGACTTTAATAAGTCTTATTATATATCTTATCTATAAGTTTAAATCAATGACTAAAAAAATAATTATAAGACAAATTAAATCAGTTGAATCAGCACTAGATAATCCCGTCCCACAAGAAGAAATAATCTCGCAAGAAATCCCTATTGAAAATATGCAAACACCTCCTTCATTATACCCTCCATTTCCCGCCTGAGGACAGGCTACTTTTTTAAAGGTTGGGGGAGTAATATATCCGCCTCCCCATATAATACCACTCTTATTACTTTATTATAAACAATTCACCCCATCTTTAAATTGCTAATTCAGCAAATCTTGACCCTCTTTTATTTTGTTATAAACAATTCACCCCATCCAGTTCCCACGCGTAAAAATGCAAGCTAAGCAAATCTTGACCCCTTTTTATATTATAAACAAATGACCCCATCTAACTCATACGCGCAGCTGCAGCGTCCAAAACAAGAAGATCACTTTACACCCTTTTCGTGGGAAATCATTATCCAAAACAAATCTTCGAAGTGACCAATCAGAATCGATCAGGCCACTTTAGCCAACTCCCAAAAATCACGCCACCCCCCGAAAAATCTCCTATAAATAATCTTAGAACTTTAAGACATTAGTCCAGTTCTTCCTTACACTCGATACGCGAACAGTTCAGTTCTTCTTTACACTTGATACGAGAACAGTCCAGTTCTTCCTTACACTCGATACGCGAACAGTTCAGTTCTTGATACGCGAACACTTCTGTTAGAGTTTAGTTCTCCTTTACATTTTTGATTCGCGATTCCTTTTTATATTTAACACACAAGCAGTTAGTTCAGCATTAAGTGCACGTTAATATAAGTATCCTTTGTAAAAGAACAACTCCGTTGAAATTAAATAAAGACATTTTTTTTAATCAACGTTAAACAAAAATATAAAATTATATATTATATATATATATATATGTATGTGTATATATATATATATATGTAGGTGTGTGTGGGGGGGGGGGTGATTGGTTATTTAAAAATATATATTTGTTTATGTTTGTGTGTGTGTGTTTAATATAAATATTAATATAAAAAAAAATATAAAATTTTTTAAAAAATAGTAGAAAATAGAAGCGCCCCACGTCGGCAAATCACGTCAACATAAATGCCAAGAAAATTCTCCTCCTTTCAAGGAGCAAAAAAAAGAACATCTGCTAGACAAAAGGCAAGACTCATTTCTAAGGATCCAGTTTCTTCCCCCCATGAAGGAGGAAAGGATTCTGGAAACGCCTCAGCGTCACTGCCCCGAACTATATCGACTCCAAACGTTACGCCTACAATGAGCAGCTGGGGCCAAAAACTCAACATCTTTAAATCCAACTGACCTCCTTGCTTTTTTTAAGGAGCTGCCTACTTTTGATGGCATCCCTAATAAACTGCAAGACTTCATTGTCAATGTGGAAGAAGTCATCGCATTGATCAGAGGAATTGACCAGACACCATACAGCTCCCTTCTGTTAAGAGCCATCAGGAATAAAATCGTAGGTAGAGCTAATGACGCCTTAAAACTATCTAATACTGCACTCATCTGGGATGACATCAAGGCTAATCTCATCCAACATTATGGTAGCAAGAAAAGCGAAGCTATGCTTATTCGCGATTTACAAAACTTTCCCGATAGCTTGTCATTAGGTCAACTATTTTATAGTATTTTGAAAATAAGATCACAATTGACAGACATTTTACAAAACACAAACCAAAACTCAACTGACAAATCAAAATTATATGACGAGATATGCTTAAATACCTTTTTAATTAATCTACGAGAACCCCTTAAAACTTTAATAAAATCAAAAAATCCACAAAATATCAAGGAAGCCTATGAACATTGCCGTGTCGAAAAGACCTTCTATTCGCAAAAACCAAATACTAGCCAGAATTTTCGAGCACAGGTAACACCATACTCACGTCCCCAAAATATAAGAAATCAACCAAACAACAACCCCTATTCTAACAATAGAAGCCAGTTATATAGAAATAATTCAACCATTTCTCAGCCTAACATTAACAATCAGGCTAATAATAACTACCATAATAGAAATTCAACTGTAAATCCTTTCAATTCAACAGGCCCAACTAGGAACCAATTACACAATATCAATAAGCAGCAACCTTCAACTGAACTTTGTAATATTAATGACGCAGGAAATTTTTTCGAAACTGCCTCCGAGAACCAACAGGGTACCTAACAAAAAAATCACACGGGTCGACACTCCCTTTTATATGGATTAATTCCATTACAAATCAACCCATTAAATTTTTAATAGATACAGGTTCCACAAATTCATTTCTAAGTCCAACCATAGTAAGCAATGTTAATCGCAAAACTCTTGATAGCCCTATTACTGTACAGTCAGTGTTGAACCAACACGTCATAAAAGAAAAAACCACGATTCAATCACTTAAAGAGTTTAATGAACAAATGAAGGTAGACTTACTTCTTTTCGATTTTCATCCACATTTCAAAGGTTTGCTTGGGATGGATGTCCTTAAAAAGTTAAAAGCCAATATTAATCTAAACTGTTTTTGTCTAGAAACTCCGAAATCATGTTTAAAACTTTGTTTACAAGACAACCCAGTAACTGAAGTATATTTTATCCCAGCTTCTTCAAAATCTTTAATAACCCTTCCGGTCCGGATGAAGGAAGGTGATTTCTACTCTCCACAGACAATGTATAATAAGCACTTAGAGATTTCAGAAGGACTATACAATTCGGTTAACGGATATAGCAAGATGGTAATCATAAATAATTCACTCGAAGATCAGCAATTATATTTAGAACAGCCATTAGAAACCATTCCCTATGATCAAAATCACTATATTGAATTATACAATATAAGTTCGGACAATCAAAGTCTTCCACATTTCCACAAATACGTTACCAAATTAAAAACCGATCACCTAAACTCCGAAGAAAAAATTGCATTAATGCAACTCTGTAGCAAGTATACAGACCTTTTTTATGACGACAATCAAAAATTAACATTTACCAGCGATATTAAACATTATATACGCACAACTGATGACACGCCAATCTTTGTTAAATCATATCGATACCCCTACGCCTTAAAGAAAGAAGTAAAAGACCAAATAGACTCAATGCTAAAGCAAAACATAATTAAAAACAGTTATTCGCCTTGGAGCGCACCTGTTTGGGTAGTTCCAAAAAAATCAAACTCCCCCGAAACGCAGAAATGGAGATTAGTTTTAGATTATCGTAAACTCAACGAAAAAACAATTTCAGACCGTTATCCAATTCCAAATATTAATGAGATTTTAGACCAACTTGGTAAATCTAACTACTTCTCAACTCTTGATTTAGCTAGTGGATTTCACCAGATTGAAATGAACCAAGCAGATAGGAGCAAAACAGCTTTCACAGTCGAAGGTGGCCACTTTGAATTCATCCGTATGCCGTTCGGGCTAAAGAATGCACCTGCGACGTTCCAGAGAGTAATGGACCATGTCCTTGGAGATCTAGTAGGTTCCATTTGTTTAGTATACCTAGATGACATTATAATTTTTTCACTATCTCTGCAAAAACACCTGATTGATATAAGACAAGTATTTGATAGACTCAGATCCGCTAATCTTAAGCTACAAATCGCAAAATCCGACTTCCTTCGAAGAGAGGTTAATTTTCTGGGTCATATTGTAACTCAAGACGGGGTCAAACCTAACCCAAATAAAATTAAATCCATTCAGGAGTTCCCTATCCCAAAAAACAGGAGACAAATCAAATCATTTCTTGGCCTCCTTGGTTATTATAGAAAATTTATTAAAGACTTTGCCCGCATAACTAAGCCATTAACACAACAATTAAAAGGTACAAAAGCAGTAACGATTGGTGAAGAATACTGTAAAGCTTTTGAATTCTGTAAGACACTACTTTGTAATAATCCAATATTGACCTACCCAAACTTTAAAGAACCCTTTATATTAACTACTGATGCAAGCAACTATGCCATCGGCGCTGTTTTATCCCAAAAATTATCTGGAAGTGACAAACCTATTTCTTACGCAAGTCGCACATTATCAGATGAAGAAACCCGTTATTCAGCTACAGAAAAAGAAATGCTTGCAGTCCATTGGGCAGTAAAACACTTCAGGCCCTACTTATTCGGCAAAAAATTTATTTTAGTTTCAGACCACAAACCATTAACATGGAACACAGGACCATTTTCCACCAACGACAAGGTCGCCCGTTGGAAACTACAATTACTAGAATACGAATACGAATTTAAATACAAAAAAGGCTCTCAGAACGTAGTTGCAGATGCACTGAGTCGTATCCGACCCGAAGCAAATATTACCACTAACAATATAGATGTCGAAAATTTTTCAAATAACAAAGTAACATCTTCTCTGTATAATCTTTCGACAAGCATAATAATTGTCGAAAAACCACTTAACGATTTTAATTTGCAGATTGTTTTAGCTGAAGGTTCTCCTGCTTCTTACCAGGTTTCTACTCCCTTTAAGAACAAATTAAGGCGAACAATCACAGAACCCAGACTTAGCTCGGATACTGTACTAGACATTCTAAGAAAAATTTTAAAGCCAAACAGGACAACAGCAATTTACACATCAGACAGTATTTTTCAAATAGTACTAGATCTGTTTTCTAAACATTTTTCTCACAATAAATTATTTAAATTGCTAAGGTGTACAACGCTTTTAAATGATATCACTAATACAACCGATCAAGAAAAAATAATCAATGATTATCACAATAATAACAATCACCGGGGTATTGATGAAACATTTATGCACCTTAAAAGAAAAGTCTACTTTCCACATATGAAAAGCAAAATAGCGCAAATAATAAAGGGTTGTGAAATTTGTCTCACACTTAAATACGATAGACAGCCGCAGAAACCACCTTTTGAAGTACCAGAAACTCCTTGCAAACCAATGGACATAGTCCATATAGACATATACACGATAAAGAAAATCTATAATCTTACACTAATAGATAAGTTTTTAAAATTTGCTTGTGCCTACCCTATACCCAACAGGACTTGCATAAACGTCGTTACCGCCATGAAAAATTTTTTCAGTCTTTTTGGAATACCTAAAAAATAGTTTATGACCAAGGCAGTATATTTAAAGATTTCTGTAATCAATACGACATCCAATGTCATATAACTTCCTTCCAGCAGTCATCCAGCAACTCTCCAGTAGAACGATTTGACACTTACTGAAACCTATAGAATAATCACAGAATTAAAAAAGAAAAATAAACAGATCAACAAACACGAAGAAACTCTTTCGGAAACACTTCTCACATACAATAACGCTATACATTCATCTACAAAATACACACCTTTTGAACTTTTCACTGGACGCACACATATATTTGAACAAACAATTAAATACGACACTAATCATGAATATTTACAAAAGTTAAATTTTTTTCAATCAAAATTATACCAAGAGATAAAAGAGATTTTACATAAAAATACTAAAAGCAAACTTGATAAACTCAATGAAGCTCGGAAATCCCCAGCCCCTTTATCAACTAATGATAGCATATTTCGAAAAGAAAACCGTAGAAATAAGTTAACGCCAAGATTTTCTAAACATAAAGTCTTACGAGATAATGGTAACACACTTATCACCACACGCTTAGAAAAAATCCATAAATCTAAAATAAGGCAAACCATTAATCAATAACAACTAGTATAATCTTTGCTTTTAACATATGGCATTCATTGTACCCAAATGCATTGTAAACAAAATACAAAAAAAAAAAAAAAAAAAAAAAAAATTTTGTAGCAGAAAATGCTACCAAAACAACTCGGAAAAATTAACTTTTCAGCATACCATTATATCCTTTTTGTGTTGCGTTGGAATCACAAGTGGACAACTACGGACCGATGAACAAACCCAAGTCACACAAGGAGAATCAGCGGTATCCACCCTGACACCCCATTCTAAGCGCATTTGTTTCATTTTGGGGAGGGAGGAGTTACCAACCCAACACCCTGGTCACTAAAAATTGGGAGACGAGACCCAGGAAAGAAGACGTGGCAGCGACTCTTTCCTGTTCCCAGAAATCATCACACATATAATAAACATACATAAAACATACATACTCACATGCATTAATTCGATTGTAAGAGACACACACAGACATACAAAATGTAGACACTCAAAACATTCTTAATAAAAAAGACACTTCTGTTTTAACATTTGAATCGAATGGACGTTTGAGTTGCTCTGGCAAAGTTGGGTATATACACCTCTCACACACACTCTTGTCGAACCATCTTGCTCCCGATGGTAATTCACGCGTAATATATTGACTCAGCATAAAATTTCAAATGGCTTATGTATATTGAGCATGGTATTTATTTCAATAATATGATTTTCTGTATATGTTTGTTTGTGTATGTAATAATTTTGTTTTGTATATAGTTTTTGTTTTTGTAAAAATTTTCTTATTTATATATATTTTTGTTTGGTGTGTGTAGTTGATTTTTTTTTTTTCTTTGTAAGATTCAATTGCTTATGTATTTCGAATTATTTGTTTTTGAAAAACTTGTTTTCATTTTTTTTATTATACCCTTGCAGAGGGTATTATAAAATTGGTCAGATGTTTGTAACGCATAGAAATATACATTTCCGACCCCATAAAGTATATATATTCTTGATCAGCATCAACAGCCGAGTCGAAGAGACATATCCGTCTGTCCGTCTGTCTGTTTGTTCGTCGCTTTTCGAACTTAAGTTTTAAGCTACGTAGTTGAAACTTGGTAGTTAGCTTTCTTAAAGGTGTAGGTAGACAAAGTATAAAAATCGGTTGGATCGGATTACTATATGATATATCCAATATCGGAATAATAGGGTTCCAATTAAATATTGTTTATTTTTCTTTTGGAATATAAATCTAATTTGTACCAAAACACTACCCACCAAGTTTGACTCAAATCGGATAATTATTACGGCTACAAATCAATAAAACAAATCATCCATATAAGCTATTTACTCCAGCAACAAAAAGTTTCAAAGAAATCTGCCGTACCAACACAAGAGACCCGAGTTCGAATCCGCGCGGCACCAAATAAGAACTATATAAAATTATTGTTTTTTTGTTGTTGCATTTAAATTTAATTTGTATCCATACACTATACACCAAGTTTGAACTAAATCGGATAATTATTAAGGTTACAAATCAATAATCATATGTGATATAAATTAAATGTATTTTAATGCTCACGCTCACACATACATATGCAAAAATTCAACCACCAAGCGGTGTGTGAGAGAGACAGAAATATTTTAGTTGTGTTCTTACACAGAACGAAATTGAAAGAGCGAGATGCAATGGGTTTGCATATATGTCGAATTAGCTTACGCTAGCGAAGTAAGGACGGTGGCGTAGTATGTAGGGATCGGTAGCACGATGTGCTCAATCGGTGTTTGATGGTTCAATGCTCGGTGAAGTGAAAATTTTTAGATGTGTTTTTTCTTCTTTTTTCTTTTTTTTTTTTATTTTGTTAAACATTTATACCAATTATTTTGCTGCAAGGGCATACAAACTTCGGCAGAGCCGAAGTTAGCTTCTTTGATATTTTTATACCCATAGGGTAGAAGGGTATATTAAAGTCGCTAAAATGTATGTAACAGGCAGAAGGAAGCTATTCCGACCCCATAAAGTATATATATTCTTGATCAGCATCAACAGCCGACACGTTTGAGACATGTCCGTCTGTCCGTCCGTCTGTCCGTATGAACACCTCGATCTCAGAGACTATAAGAGCTAGAGCTACCAAATTTGGTGTGAACATCCGTCTTATGTCTAGGTCAAGTTTGTTTCAAATTTTAGCCACGCCCACTTTCGCTCCCGCAAATGAAAAAAGAAAATTTTAAAATCAATTTACAAGAGCTGTATTAAAGATATCCAATTCTTATTTGGTAGACATAATTATATAGTCAAACTGCACTTATTCAAATCGGACAATAAACATCGGAGATATAGCCATTTGCATTTTGTACTGAATTGCCAAGGCGACATTGGCAGATAAGAAAGAGCGAGATAGCATGCGTTCGCTGCTGCTGCATGTAGAGGGAAATTTTGTTTTGAAATGATTGCGATTTCGAGGGGGTTCGATCTTTTGTTTAGTGCCTACGCAAATTAAGAAAGTTTAAAATTTTTGCCACGCCCACTTCCGCCCCCGCAATTTAGAAAACACGAATTACTAGAGCAGTTTTTAAGGAATCACATTCTTATTTGGCACACACATCAATGTGGCCAAAATGAACCATCTGACCAAATTTAGTCAAAATCGTACAACGAATATCGAAGATATGCGAATGTGCATTTTGAACTGAATTGCCAAGGTGATACTAGCTGCAAAGAGTGAGCGAGATGCTAGCATGCGGTAGCTGTTGCTGCATGTTAAAAGAAATTTCCAATTAAGTTGATGCCGATCTTGATTTAATATAACTAGTTGGTACAGGGTATACTCAACGTCGGCAGGGACGACTTGCTTGCTTCATTTTTTCTTAATATGCAAATATGCATTATTTTTTTTTGATTTTAGTGAGGAACATTTTTTTTTTTTTGAATTGCAATCTGTATTTATTATTTTTTTTTTTTTGAAAAGATATTTGTGTGTTTTACATATGTTTTTTTTTTTTCTTATTTTGATTATTTTGGCGGCGAACTTCGCTTTTTACCACAAAGGTGCTGTATTAGCACTCTTTTTAATATTATTTAACATTTTTATACCCTTGCAAGGGTATATTAATTTTGGTCAAAAGTTTGCAACGCACAGAAGGAAGCGTTTCCGACTATATAAAGTATATATATTCTTGATCAGCACGACGAGCTGAGTTGATATAGCCATGTCCGTCTGTCCGTCTGTCCGTATGTCTGGATCAACAGCTTCTCCTCCGAGACCCTTAAAGCGACAGAGCTGAAATTTTGCACCCAGGCTTCTTTTTGCTGCAGACATTGTATATTTCGGAATCATCCCACTCGGATGACGATATCATATAGCTCCCATAGGAACGATCGGTCAAGAATAGAATTAAACTTCAATAACTTTGTTGTTTTTCAATCAATTGTTACGAAATTTGGGGTTCGTAAGTTTAATACACCTTTAAACAAATCCACCAAGTTTGATCAGAATCGGTTGACTATATCATATAGCTCCCATAGGAACGATCGGTCAAGAATATAGTCTTAGAGCAATAACTTGGGTGTTTTGAAAGCGATTGTCACGAGACTTGGTTTTCGGAAGTTTAGTATATATAGAAATGTCTGTGCTAAGTTTCAGACAAATCGGTCATCTATATGCTATAGATCCAAAGGAACAATCGGGACAAAAAATTTTTTTTTTTCGAAATACTTTTTTTTTCTTATGCTACAAACATTTAATGTAGGTTTGACTTGTTTTATATGCTTTCTAATGATTTTGTTACATTATAAATGTGAATATATTTAAATTGTTAAATAACAGTTTGCAAGGGTATACGAACTTCGGCACGGCCGAAGTTAGCCCATCCTTCTAGTTTTTTTTCTTTCTTTGGTTTTTTCTTCTTACTTTGTTTTTACTGCTGCTGCTGCTGCTTCCGCCTCTGTTGTTCTTTTTGGTGCTCGTCTTCTAGAGCATGGATTTTAGTCCATACGACTTGTGCATCGTTCGAAGGTATTGGGGGATTCAGCTGGACCAGTTCCAGCAAGGAACTCGCCGGTATCTGGCGAGAAATCCTCCTCGTCCACCTTTATCTATAAATATTATTAGCTTTTGGGCGGTTTTAACGTTGTAAGTATGAAAATTGTGACCATGAAAAAATTAGGTCCTGTAATTATAAAGGGTTAAAACAGTTCGATTGAGCCCGAGTTATACGCGGCGCCAATTGGTGGGCGACTTTGAAAGCTTGAGGCTAGCAATGTTTCGGTTGTTCGCAGATGGATGCGATTAGGCTGACTGACCTCTTAGGGTCGAGGCCGCTTTATTTATACTGTTTCTTATGGCCTAGTTTACATAGAATGCTTATGCTATAAAATAGTTCAATAAGGCGAATATGCTTGCCTTGCGCTCTAGTGTGTAAAGTAGTGTAATTTGATGACAACGCATATGCACATGCATTGCGTGCCTTCTTAAGTGGTTAAGAGATGTAGCGACCTTTGTATACACTATATGATCACTACACCTCCCTTTTTATTAGAATGAATTTACATTTAAATTTATTCTCTAATAGTGTATATAAAGTGTAACATTTATTTCTTATTTCTAACAATTTGTATTAAGTATAAGTATAAAAATTTATTTTATTTTTTTATTTTTTTTTTTTTTATTTTATTTATTTATTTTTTTTCTTTTTCATGTAACGTATGTAGTTGAGTATTTTAATTATTATATCTTATGATTCTTGTCGATTTTTAGTGTGCAGTTGTTATTACTATCTATATTGATTACTTGAAATTGACCTTTAAACTTATTTTCTAACTTGTGGCCGGCGCTATTAGCTAACAAAACTAAATCTCCTATTGTTATTTTTATTTTGTTTACTGTCTTATCATAATAATTTTTATTTTTCTCCTTCTGTTCATCGATCATAATTTTAGCTCTGTTTTGTGAAACCTGTAATTTATATTTAATTTCCTTATCGTAAGCTTTTATATTATATACTGGATCTACTTCATTATTTAATAAAAATTTATAAGGAGTCGGTGTTTTACCGAACACTAGTTCAAATGGACAATAGTCATGAACTGTAGATGGGGTCGTATTGTAACTATACGCTTAGTATGTTAACCATTGATCCCAATCATTCCTCCCTGTTGAAATATAAGATCTGAAGTACTCGTTAAATGTTCTGTGGTTCCTCTCTATAGATCCTAATGTCTGGTGATGGTATGCAGTTGATGTCATGTGTTCAATTTGTAATAGTTTGTAGAGTTCGTCAGATACCTGATTCTTATATTCTGTTCCCATGTCGGTAATAATTTTCTTCATGGGTCCATAAATAAGTATGATGTTTTCAAAAATAGCTCTAGCAATATCCTTAGCGCTTTTAGATAATACTGCTGCTACTATCAAGTATTTGGTTTAATCGCATACTGCAGTAACTGCGTATTCGAACCCATTGTATGTCTTTGGTAATGGACCTATTGTATCTATCAATACTACATCGAATGCGTTTTGTGGAGTTAAGATCATAGGCTGTTTTGTCTTGATTCGTGATTTATTTAGTTGGAATTTTTCGCATTTCTTTACGTATTTTGTAACATCTTGTCGTAATTTTTTCCAATTATAGTACATTTTGATTTTTCCGATTAATCTTGTTATTTCTGGGTGACCACCAAAAATTGGATCATCGTGGTATTTTTTTATTTCAATTTTTTCTTCGTCATTTTTTATTATTTGTTACCTAGGTGTGAGTGCTATTCTTACTATTTTCATATTGGATCCTTTGTTCTTGAAGTCTATTATACTGCAGTTATTAAATATTCTGTCATTCAATGACAGTTGGTACCTTTTGATGCCTGTATCGTCAGCTAATTTTTCAAGCTGCGAAAATAATAGTGATTTTTTCTTGGCTTGTTGGAACCTTATAAATTGAATTAGTATGTTGAATTATGTTTTTAATGTCTTTAAAATCAATTTATTAATAATTTTCCTTCCCCCTTAGATACTCTACTGTGAAGTCACAGCACATTAAGACAAAAATTCAAGCTCATCACTATAAAGCTAAAATAGCGGTGGAAAAATTTCAATTTAAATATTCGAGGGAGATATCCTCCTTTAAAATAAGTGTCCCAGTTGAACTGTTTGACAGCATATGTCATAGCAGTTTTTGGCCGGATCACATTTTAGTAAAAGGATACACGGCCAAAAAGAAAGCTCGGGATCTGGTTAGGCTTTCTATCCCATCTAATTCTTCATCTTCCGGAATATCAGCATCGGCTGGTGTTCCAAAAAACTAATCTCGTCCTTTCATCTGGCCTATCAGAACGTGAGCGGACTTAAATCTAAGCTTCCTAGACTCTATTTAGATAGTCTATCATTTGAATTTAAAATTTTAGTGTTTACTGATACATGGTTAAATCCCGATATTAACGATGCATCTGTTCTTTCCGCAAAATTTTCAATTTTTAGATGTGATCGGACTTCTCGTGTAGGCGGAGGAGTTCTGATTGCAGTTGACTCGGCCTTAACTTCTGACCAAATTCATTCACCGGACATTCTGGAGATTGAGTTTGTTAGTGTTAGGTCAGATTCAAGTCTTTCTCTGTCTACATTACTTGTTCTTACATCCCGCCACAATCCGACATGGCGGTGTACGCAAAACATTTAGATTCTATTCGATATATTTCTTCATTGCTTTCTGATAGAGATATCTTAATCGTCTTTGGTGACTTTAATTTACCAGAAATAGCATGGTCTCAATCTGATGAATCTACTTTGTTGCTTCCTTCTAAATCTCACTGCTTCGTTGGTGGCCTTTTTGAGCTATCATTAGCTCAAATAAACCCTGTGCGAAATAACATAGGCAGATCCTTAGATCTGATATTTGTGTTGGATTCCACCAACTGTGCAGTTACTAGAACCGACCCTCTAGTCTTGCCCGAAGACAATTTTCATCCTACTTTGGATTTATCTGTAGATCTGTCGTTTCGTGCACCGATTGTTGGTGTCAGTCCTGTGATTAAATCTCGTAATTTTCGCAAGACTAACTTTGTTAAACTGAATGAGCTCATTCTGAGAACTGACTGGTCATCCTTATACAGTTGCTCAGACATGGATCTTGCTATCTCGTTGTTTGAAAAATGTCAAATCCAGATATTATAAAAAATACAAGAAATCGGGACGTTCTTCAGACTTTGCTCTTTACGCAGTTGCTCGCTCCAATTTTATGTTGCTTAACAAGCACTGCTATAATAATTACCTCAAGCGTTGTAAGCTTGAGTTTTCCCGTGATCCTAAACAGTTTTATAGTTTTGTGAATTCTAAACGTAAGATGGTTGTCCACCCATCAATGTTATCGTTTGAAAATAATATAGCGGACTCTGATCAAGCGATTGCTGATTTGTTCGCTGATTTCTTCACAACCACATATTCCTCAACGGAATACCGAGCGAATCTATCGTATCCTTATCAGATAAAAAGGTCCAATTGTATTTGTAGTCCTTCGATCGATGAAAATTCGCTTCTTAGCGTGCTTAATTTAGTAAAACCTGTGTACACACCTGGTCCTGATGGAATACCTGGTTGTGTACTCAGATTTTGTGCTGAGGCTCTATGTAAGCCACTTCAAAAACTTTTTTTGTTGTCCGTTAAATCTTGTCATTTCCCGTCTATATGGAAGGAATCTTATATAATTCCTCTTCATAAAAATGGTAAGAAGTCCGAAGCATCCAATTATAGGGGTATTTCTAAATTGTCCGCTATTCCTAAAGCATTTGAAAAGTTAATCACTTCTCAATTGCAACATTTTTGTAGATCTATTATTTCACCATCTCAACATGGGTTTGTGAAACGTAGATCTACTACCACTAACCTATTAGAATTTACATCTTTAACGATCGAAGGATTTAGGAATGCAAGACAAACTGATGTCATTTATACGGATTTCAGCAAGGCTTTTGATTCTGTTAATCATACACTTCTTCTTTTAAAATTAAACAAAATTGGCTTCCCAAGCCCTTTAATTTGTTGGATTCGTGAATACCTGACAGACAGAACACAGAAAGTTCTATTCAAGTCTTCAAGTTCAAGGACCATCCAAGTAACTTCGGGGGTGCCTCAGGGTAGTCATTTGGGACCACTGCTATTCACACTTTTTATTAACGATCTTCCATCCGTTATAACACATTCTCGTGTCCTCATGTATGCAGATGATGTAAAGCTTTGTCTCAGCTACAGAGACATTATATCACCTTCACGGTTGCAGTCTGACCTCCAAAACTTTCAATTTTGGTGTCGACACAACTTATTAAACCTAAACACATCTAAATGCAAGGTCATGACTTTTTTCAGAAATTCTCCTCAGTTGATTACCTACTTTCTTAATAACGTTCCATTAACCAGACTTTATGAGATGATTGACTTGGGAGTACCATGGGAGAACCATGGGTGTTCTTGGGTTTGTTAAAAGATGGTCAAAGGAATTTGACGATCCATATACTACCAAAGTTCTTTACACCTCATTGGTTCGTCCAATTTTGGAATATGCATCCTGCATATGGTCACCCCAATACGATTCACATAAAGCAAGGATAGAATCAGTTCAAAAACAGTTTCTTCTCTTTGCTCTTCGTGGTCTGAACTGGGATCGTAATATCAACTTACCTTCGTACTCTAGTAGACTTCTTTTACTTTACCTTCCTTCCCTTACTAATCGTAGATTAATGCTTGGCGTCCTATTTATGCACAAGCTTCTTAATGGGGATATAGACTCTCCCGAGCTATTGAACCGAGTAAAACTAACAGTTCCTTGTAGACCTACTAGAAACTATATTCCTCTAACACTTCCACGATGTACTACTAACTACCTAATGTATGAACCTTTTCGAGTTCTTTGTTCTGATTATAATCGTCTTTATCATGTAATCAGTTCAGAGAGTGTTTTGTGAATTGTCCCCGCGACTCGAGCCGTGCGTTATGCGGCTTGCGCCCCTCGGTCGGTTGGGCGAGAGGTGTGGGCAATCAGTGCTCCCGTTGGGATTCGCGCGTAAAAAAATTCATTATGTTTCGCGACGTAACAGGGTTCATGCCAAGCGAACTATAAATCGGTTCCATAATTTTTCTGAACCCTTCACTATCCAGGAACAGAAACGGTGTTCCTTCTGTGGTGACAATCTTAACTATGCAAGAAATTATTCCTTCTTCACTGGAGTGATATGAAATTTTTCTTTTTTTTCAGTTTGTTTCCATTCGGTGTCCTCTGCATTGTTCCACTCATTTTATATATCCGCATGTTTTGTGCTTAAATGTCGTTTTAAGTTTGTAATGTAAACTCCAGACAATTTGAAACCGCAAACATTACATATTGATTTATTTTCTTCCGGATAAAATTTAAAGAATTTATGTACTTTTTTATTTAACTCTCTTTTTTAACCGTACGCACTCGATTCACAAACGCAATTAAAATATTTGTCAAATATGACTTTCAATATATACATTCATACATACCCTGCAAGCATTTGGAAGACTGTTTTAACAGAAATCGTCTTGATGGGTCTTTTTTGAGTCCCCTTGACGATTAAAAAACGACTAATCTACTGGGCGATCGAAAGAAGACTCAAAAATGACCCTTCCATATGCTCAAAGTACGATTGGTTTGAAATACAAAACGAAATACAAAGCAATCGCCAAATGAGCATGCAGGTCTAAGCAAGCTTAAATTTTTAAGTTAAACGGCACTTTTTCTTAAGCACTTGCCGAAATATAAATGTGTTTCGGTCATTGTTAATTGTGCAAGTGATAGAGAAAGGTCAGTAATCATTATAGTGTGAATAAATTAATAAATTTCCATAAAACTAAAAATGTGAAAATGTCTGTAAAGCAATTGCGAACGTCAACTGGATCAATATGTAAGTGTTAAAAAACAACATTGAAATTTGGAGATAAACTATTAAAATTTTTTCAGAAACAATTCATATTAAAAACAGGAGGAGATGGACCTGCGCAGTTTCTGAGTACAGCGATAAGAAAAGTTTTTACGGACGAGTTGTTTTCTGGCTACAGCTGGAAGGGAACAGCCACAAAGCCGAGCGCATAAAAGTGCTATTTGGTGACATTAATAAAAAGTAGGTATACAC
>JAECWY010000504.1:0-21246 GCA_018151275.1 Drosophila prosaltans | reverse complement strand
TTTTTGGTCAACTCAGGCGACTACTTTTCTCAATAACACGCACATAAGGAACTGCTTGAAAGACAACTGACTATGTCACCACTTTGTCACCCAGTCTGCTTGACGAATAAAATCATAGCGGAAAATCTTGAAAATATATATTTTCCACATTTGTCAAAATTCCCCAAGTGAGCCAACCAAATTTGATGGTAGATTTTTTATCCAAAGCAGACATCAATCGCGTTTTGGTAATATCGAAATTTTTCAACAGTTATTGATAAAACAATTTTCCGTATAAATTTCTTAATTATTGATTTTATCTTTACTCGTTGCTTTTTCTTGATCATTTATTTTCTGCTGCCTTTTAATTAAGATTGGGTTACCATTAATATTTTTTTATTTCCATGATACCATTAGCTAAAAGAAATTATAAACAATTTACTTAAGAAATTGAACAAGGCAGAAGTTGCGTGAAAACTCTGTTTTCGTCCATCTAGCGCACGTTTGCACTTATCGAAAAATCTCGATAGGACGTATATTAATATTATTATATTAAAATATGATATTTTAATTCATATTTTGTTGATGAGTGAAAACGTCTTTATTTAGTTTTTCTTTACGCGAATTAAAATTGGAATGCTTTTTGGTTTGGCACCTCTGTGCTCTTTGTATGATTTATTTCGAATGACTTAAGCTATACATGAAATCTTATGCTGCTTATTGGCAGCTACAAAAATAATAAAAGTGAGGAGCAAGAGTGAACTCACATGTTTGGTCACTCATTCTTGGTGTGACCAAAATGGGCTGGCTTGCCAGCACAATTCGTTTGCGTAAGCTTATATACAGAACGAAATGTATGCATGCAAGTTTGCGTACATGCATACAATTGTTCTTATATATAAAATTATAATTATTTACTGCTTGCAACAGAGTGCTTCAAGCTGTGCTGATTAGTTTTAATAACGACATGTGAATTCACTACAATATATAATTGCCTACTTGAACCTTATACACAATAGCAAAAGTGCTGACACCGAATTGATTTAAAAACAGTCAGTAATTCATTTTAATCACGCATCATAAAAAATTTCACAACACGCTTCATGAACGTATGAACGTGCCGTGCCGTTCATTCATTTTTAGCAGCCCATGCCAAATCGACGTTATATCTTACGTACACTAACACAAAGACGTGAAAACGTCTCCAGCATAAAATAATTTCTGTATGGAAGAATTAAATTATAATTTGAGATCTACATCAATTGGAAATTTTAAGAACAGACATGAACTCCCAATAAAGCTGCAACTGGCCAAGGGTATTCTGTACGCTTATATCGCAAGAAACAACCCCCATTTGTGGTTCACGCAGGTCGAATGCTCGTTTCGCCTGTACAACGTCGACGCTGACGGAGACAAATTTGATCTGATTACAAGAGGAAGAAGATACAATCATAGCAGCTGAAGACTAAATCACGCCACAAATACCAGGCAAATAAAATTCGCTTGCTCGAAAAATTCGCTGAATCGCCCTGGCGACCCTGCGGTGACTACAGGAAATTGTATTCAATTACGGTGCCCGATCAATATTCAATTTGCTCACATAATATATAAATATAATTTGGATGATATTTTATTCAGCAAATTTCTAAATTGTAAAGTGCAATTATTATTTCTCAAAGAAGAGACTTCTGCCTAGAAAAGTTATCGCCAAGAGCGACACGCAATATGAGTTTTATCAAAAAAAAAATATCAAAGAAGCTAATTTCTGCTTTGCCGAAGTTTGTACACCCTTGCAGCTTCACTGTTATATTATTTAATTTAAAAACAAAAATCACGCTCTTTCAATTTCGCTCTGGAAATAGGATGAAGCCCAGAAATAAAGGCAGAATTTTTGAAGTTCATGAAAGAATTTTAACAGCTTGGACACAAGAATGGATAATTGGAGCCCGAAATCTAATACGGAAGGTTACTCACAGCTGCCTAAGGTGCTTCAGACACCGAACACACACCAGTAACCAACAAATGGCTGCACTGCCGGGAGTGAGTGTTCGGCAAGCAATTCCATTCGAAAACATAGGCTGCGATTATGCAAGCCCAATCATGATTAAATCACACAATGGAAGAAACACTCGGAAAGAAAAGGGATACATATGCCTCTTCGTATGTATGACAATCTCAGCTTTACACTTGGAGTTGGCAACAGACCTTAGCACGGATACCTTTCTGGCGGCTCTTAGACGTTTCCTGTCACGGCGATTCAAATGTGTAACGATGTACAGCAACAATTGACGTAATTTTGTGGGTGCGAAACGGAGTCTTAACGAAATGGAAAAATTAGTCGAATCTCAGCTGCACAACGACAAGATAGCAGAGGCGTTATCAATTGAAGGCATCAACTGGAAGTTCATACCGCCACATGCGGCTCATTGGGGAGGCAAATGGGAATCGGCTGTGCGCTTTGTCAAGCTTCATCTGCACCGAGTAATTGGCCAGACTGTTCTTGCATTCGAACAAATGCATACATTGTTAGCGCAGGTGGAGGCGGTAATCAACTCAAGGCCTCTGTGTGCAACCTCCAATACAGACGTTGGATATCTTTCGCCCGGTCACATGCTCATCCGTCGTCCTTACACCACAGTACCAGACGGAGATTTGAATCAAGTACCGGCAAATAGATTGGATTACTGGCAACAATCTCAGGCAATGTTGTATGGCTTTTGGAAACGGTGGCATCTAGAGTTCCTTACGTCGCACAGTGGGGCCATCGCTCATTTCGCTTATCAAAAATCATATCTTCTAAAGTAGTGAAGCGATTTTCAAAATTTATAAAGCATTTGATAGCTAATTGTTAAAGCTTCAAATGGATACCAAGGTGCCACGTGCTCGGGTTGCTTTGATATTAAAGGTCAAAGTTGAAAAATATTTCTAGGCATATTTTACCCATAAAATTCACTTAAAAAACGCTTTTTTGATGACAAACGAACTTTATTATTCGAATTTGATAAGAGAAATAAGATTTTTTAATGTTTTGTTTTAATTTTGCATTTAAATTGCAAAAAAAATATACCATTGCCAGGGTACATTAATTTTGGTCTTCTCCAAAACCCTTAATGCTACAGAGCTGAAATTTTACACATAGACTTCTTTTTACTGCAGGCATTGTATATCTCAAAATCATCCTTATCGGTTAACTATATCATATAGCTCCCATAACAACGATAGGTCGAGAATAAAATTAAGCTTTCATAACTTTGTTGTTTTTCAATAGATTATTACGAAATTTGTATTATATTACACTTAGATACTTTTTAACATATCGAATCGGTTGTATATATCATATAGCTCCAATAGGAACGATAGGTCTAGAATAAAGTTAAGCTTTCATAACTTTGTTGTTTTTCAATCGAATGTTACGAAATTTCTAATCCATTAGTTTAATTTACTTTCTAAAATATCTACCAAGTTTCATCAGAATCGGTTGACTATATCATATTGCTCTCAGAGGAACGATCGGTCAGAAATATAGTTTTAGAGCAATAACTTGTCCCGATTGTCCCGAAATTTTCTATTTGAAAGTTTATTACATATGGAAATATCTGTGCTAAGTTTCAGCCAAATCGGTTGACTATATGATATAGCTCCCATAGGAACAACCGGATCAAACATTTTTTTGGTCAAATTACATTTTTTTTATAAGCCATTAACATCTAATGTAGGTTTGACTTATTTTATATGCTCTCCAATGATTTTGGTTCATTATAAATATGTAAATATCAAATAATACTTTGCCAAAATTGCATACGCTCTTCTTCTTCCTTGTACCTGGAACGCGTTTTTAACGCGAGGTTGCATTAGTTTCTTTAATTTTTGACAAATATGTATATATATATATAGGTCTGATAGGTGAATGTTCCCTCTATCACGTGTATATGATTATATCGTGAATCTCCGTGAATCTCTGTTGATTCTACTCCACCAAAGTTTAAAAAATGCGAAAATTTAGTGTTTTTGAAACGTCTTCAATTTACTAAGTATTCCAAATTTTATTGTATCTTTTACAACAAATAACTAAAAATTGATCTATTTTTTGAATAAAGTAAAAATATTCAAGATCAATTGTTTAATTCGGCCAATATTCAGTTTCAAAGTTGCAAGTTTTTGTAAAAATCCACTTTGAGATGATGTAGCACCCAAAATTCTCATCGGATTTCAAAAATATTTTGTATCCATAAGTTCTGAAGTATTATCTGATTTCACTTTTTACTTTTACCCAACGTGATGGTGAAAAAAATGATTTTTGGTCAGCTATCCGGGCAGAGGCCCCACTGTGATGAAATCAGCAAATCTGAAGCCTGATGATCTCGTATTAGTAAAGGACTCTCATACTCCCACTGAGGCATGGATACTGGCACGCATCATTGAGACGCTTCCTGGCCCAGATGGTCTAGTACGAGCTATTAAGTTAAAGACAGCTACAGGAGAGATGAGCCGTCCCATAACCAAGGTGGCTCCTTTGCCTGTTTCAGAAACCTTGTTTCAGGACCCGGTGGTATGTTGAGGAACTGATGTTGAATTCCTAATTGCCGGATTTAAACTTTGAAATTGAACGAACCTTTGTAATTTATGATTTCTTATTTGACAATTTGGTTACACCTTCTTTTGCTGATGCAATATCAAGCGTATGGTGAAATAATTATGTATGTTGAGTTAGTTAAGTGCTTATTGATCAACATACAAGATCGAATAAAATTAAATAAATCTATTTTAAAAAAACAACGAACAAGCAAGTATTTTATGCTTCAACAGAAATTGTAAAAGAAATTGAAAGAAAAAAAATTAAAAGAGAAGAATAAATTTCCAAGAGAAGATGCATAGTATAAGAGAGCCACTCCCACATGCATACATACTCTCACACACATCCCCCGCCAAAATCTCCCTAGCTATTCATCCACACACGCACACACATATAAAGCATAAAAGCATAACGCCATAACCAATATATAAAGATAAATCAAATGAGAAAATTAAATAAAACTGTGCAAAATCAAAAAAGTCAATTTTCTTCTTGAACAATTTAACACAATGGCATACATTAGCCACAAAATTAAAAACAACAATCGACGGGCATCATTTTCGCAGTCCAGGGCTCTAATCTCGCCCACAACTGGATGCATTATCACCACCACCGCAGCAATGGCAAAGGCAATGGCAGATGCTACAAAAACCACCAATACCATCAACATCACCACCTTCAGTAGCAGCAGCAGCAGCATCGACTACAAAAATGACAGCGGCGAGGGAAGAGTTCAAACTAAGCCGCTGCGAGCATGTCGCACAACCAAGAGTTAGAAAATCTACTCGGACTTAAGGAGGTGTCTCAAATCTGATTCTAAGGAGCATACTGTATACAACTGTGACCAGTTCTTGGCGCTCTTCGTCGAGTTATTTAGCTCGGTCAGCAGTACATTTGCGGTCGCAAGAGAGACCAAGGAGTGTATTGCCCACAGATCTAGTTCATGTGTTGAACTCCAAGGGATCATACACCACTTGTCGTGCTCTCTTTGATTGTGGATCGGAATTATCATATATATCGGAGCATTGCATAAAGGCACTGGGCCTCTCACGCCCACCATCCTAAATACTTGTCTCAGGAATCTCATCAATCAAGGCCGACACTACTAGAGGCTTTAGCGCAGTGCAGTTGAAATCAAGGTTTTCGAAGCATACACTAGATATCACCGCTCACGTTTTAGGTAAAATAACCTCTCTACTGCCAAAAGATGTGGTCGACCCGGCCGTATTAAGGATTTTCGATGGATTAGATCTGGCTGATTCATTCGAATCTAACACCAAGCATGTGGACATTTTGTTGAGTAGCGACTACGAGTGGTCTGTATTCACAGGGGAGAAAATATTCGACAACCATGGAAACATAATTGCAATATCCACAATATTCGGGTGGGTAGTCACCTAATTGCAACTAAACAGGGATTAAGTTCACACTCACGTTCTAGGTAAAATATCCATTCTTTTGCCAAAACATATAGTCTACTCAACCATATTACATATTTTCGATGGATTAGAACTGGCTGATTCATTTGAATCTAACACCAAGCATGTGGACATTTTGTTGGGAATTTTTGGTCAACTCAGGCGACTACTTTTCTCAATAACACGCACATAAGGAACTGCTTGAAAGACAACTGACTATGTCACCACTTTGTCACCCAGTCTGCTTGACGAATAAAATCATAGCGGAAAATCTTGAAAATATATATTTTCCACATTTGTCAAAATTCCCCAAGTGAGCCAACCAAATTTGATGGTAGATTTTTTATCCAAAGCAGACATCAATCGCGTTTTGGTAATATCGAAATTTTTTCAACAGTTATTGATAAAACAATTTTTCGTATAAATTTCTTAATTATTGATTTTATCTTTACTCGTTGCTTTTTTCTTGATAATTTATTTTCTGCTGCCTTTTAATTAAGATTGGGTTACCATTAATATTTTTTTATTTCCATGATACCATTAGCTAAAAGAAATTATAAACAATTTACTTAAGAAATTGAACAAGGCAGAAGTTGCGTGGAAACTCTGTTTTCGTCCATCTAGCGCACGTTTGCACTTATCGAAAAATCTCGATAGGACGTATATTAATATTATTATATTAAAATATGACATTTTAATTCATATTTTGTTGATGAGTGAAAACGTCTTTATTTCGTTTTTCTTTACGCGAATTAAAATTGGAATGCTTTTTGGTTTGGCACCTCTGTGCTCTTTGTATGATTTATTTCGAATGACTTAAGCTATACATGAAATCTTATGCTGCTTATTGGCAGCTACAAAAATAATAAAAGTGAGGAGCAAGAGTGAACTCACATGTTTGGTCACTCATTCTTGGTGTGACCAAAATGGGATGGCTTGCCAGCACAATTCGTTTGCGTAAGCTTATATACAGAACGAAATGTATGCATGCAAGTTTGCGTACATGCATACAATTGTTCTTATATATAAAATTATAATTATTTACTGCTTGCAACAGAGTGCTTCAAGCTGTGCTGATTAGTTTTAATAACGACATGTGAATTCACTACAATATATAATTGCCTACTTGTACCTTATACACAATAGCAAAAGTGCTGACACCAAATTGATTTAAAAACAGTTAGTAATTCATTTTAATCACGCAGCATAAAAAATTTCACAACACGCTTCATGAACGTATGAACGTGCCGTGCCGTTCATTCATTTTTAGCAGCCCATGCCAAATCGACGTTATATCTTACGTACACTAACACAAAGACGTGAAAACGTCTCCAGCATAAAATAATTTCTGTATGGAAGAATTAAATTATAATTTGAGATCTACATCAATTGGAAATTTTAAGAACAGACATGAACTCCCAATAAAGCTGCAACTGGCCAATGGTATTCTGTACGCTTATATCGCAAGAAACAACCCTTATTTGTGGTTCACGCAGGTCGAATGCTCGTTTCGCCTGTACAACGTCGACGCTGACGGAGACAAATTTGATCTGATTACAAGAGGAAGAAGATACAATCATAGCAGCTGAAGACTAAGTCACGCCACAAATACCAGGCAAATAAAATTCGCTTGCTCGAAAAATTCGCTGAATCGCCCTGGCGACCCTGCGGTGACTACAGGAAATTGTATTCAATTACGGTGCCCGATCAATATTCAATTGCTCACATAAACGATTTTACCAAACAACTACATTGGGAAAAAACTCGATTTGATAAAAAATTCCGATGGCAGAAAAAGACGTACAAAATACTGCGGTATGTAATTCATTTATGCCTTTTGGATTAAAAAACGACACCCAAAAGTTTCAAAAGTTATAAAAATTCCAGTCAAATTTTTAGAGTTTTAAAAAAAAAAAAAAAGAAAAATTTTTTAAACAATTTTATTAGAGTGAAATATAATTTGGATGATATTTTATTCAGCAAATTTCTAAATTGTAAAGTGCAATTATTATTTCTCAAAGAAGAGACTTCTGCCTAGAAAAGTTATCGCCAAGAGCGACACGCAATATGAGTTTTATCAAAAAAAAAAATATCAAAGAAGCTAATTTCTGCTTTGCCGAAGTTTGTACACCCTTGCAGCTTCACTGTTATATTATTCAATTTAAAAACAAAAATCACGCTCTTTCAATTTCGCTCTTTAAATAGTATGAAGCCCAGAAATAAAGGCAGAATTTTTGAAGTTCATGAAAGAATTTTAACAGCTTGGACACAAGAATGGATAATGGGAGCCCGAAATCTAATACGGAAGGTTACTCACAACTGCCTAAGGTGCTTCAGACACCGAACACACACCAGTAACCAACTAATGGCTACACTGCCGGGAGTGAGAGTTCGGCAAGCATTTCCATTCGAAAAGACAGGCTGCGATTATGCTGGCCCAACTATGATTAAAACACACAACCTTAGCTTTAGAATTGGAGTTGGCAACAGACTTAGCACGGATACTTTTTTGGCGGCTCTTAGACGTTTCGTATCACGGCAAGGCAAATGCGTAACAAAGTACAACGACAATGGACGTAATTTTGTGGGAGCCAAACGAAGTCTTAACAAAATGGAACAATAATGGAGATGATAGCAGAGGCGTTATTGAGTGAAGGCATCAACTGGAAGTTCATACCACCACATGCGCCTCATTGATCGGTCGTCTTTACACCACAGTACCAAACGGAGATTTGGACCAAGTACCGGCAAATAGATTGGATTACTGGCAACAATCTCAGGCAATGTTGTATGGCTTTTGGAAACGGTGGCATCTAGAGTACCTTAGGTTTAAGTGGGTAATGAAATCCGCAAATCTGAAGCCTGATGAAAAAAAGGCTTGTAAAAAACTCTCATACTCCCCCGCGCATCGCAGGTTGTCTAGTACGAGCTCTTAAGTTAATGACAGCTATAGGGGAGATGACCCATTCCATAACCAAGGTTGCCCCTTTGCCTGTTTCAGAAATTTTGTTTCAGGGCCCGGCGGTATGTTGAGGAACCGATGCTGAATTCCTGATTTCTCAATTTAATGTAGAATACAAAGTGTGGTTAGGAAATAAATTAAATAAATCAAAAAAAGGAAACAAAGTTCTGATTAATAAAGTTTATAACGTATAAAATGAAAGACAAGAGATATTTAATTAAATAGGGTACTAACCCCTTCCCTGACCTTTCCCTGCCACACTGTGTGTGTTAGTCTGTTCAATGATGTTCGGTAATACCCTAACCATTGTTTGGACTTGTTTGGTTTTATATGCGTTGTAGTTATCAAATCAGGATCCGGGTAATACCCTACCTGAGTTGATGTATTTTGTAGTAGTTTGATTGTTCGTCTCTATGGTGATAATCAAGTTCCGGCTAATACCTTGCTTGATTATGATCCCTCTTTGGGTGTGTAATGCCTTCCCTGTTTTCATCTAGTCGAGATCCGGGTAATACCCTACTCGACTGAAGTTTGTGTTTGTGTCTTCCGTCATTCCATTTCCTCCCCTTAGCGATAAAAGAATCCAATAGAATTAACCTAAGATTTCGTTGCTCATACTCATCTCGTGTCTCAGTATTCTTTTTATAAATTTTTTGTAAAGAGGAGACCCTGGGGAGACTGAGATATGTACCCCGGCTAAGTTAACTTCGTTAAAGATGGCGCCCGAGCAGGGACACTGAGAAAATAATTATATATACATATATAAAAGTTTTATCCATTTTTTTTTTTTTGGCATTGCTGAAAAAAAAAAAATATCTTTTCTATATATATGTATAGATAATTTTTAAGAAAATGAGAATGCCACCTGAGTTAATATCGCTAAAATGCATATATTCTCGGTAGCCTTTTGCTATGACAAGACATATTTTATTTTTTTTTTTTTTGATTTCAAAATCCGTATGAGGAGAATTTGTATATTTTTTAGACCTCGCTTTGCGTCGGAGATACGTTCCAAAAAAACACGACGCAAATCGTAACGACGCAAAGTGAATTAAGATTTTCTATAGCAAACCATATAAAGATCGAAGATAGGTTCTCAAGTTGCGAAAATCTTACATTTTAAATATTAAAATTTAACAAAGCAATCATTTAAAAAAGAAAAATAAAGTAAATATCATTTTACTTCATGTTATAGATATGTATAAAAAACAAGGAGAGACAAATTCAGTAATCAATAATGACAAAAAAAAAATTAGAAATAATTACTATCGGATGAGGCTTAAGTGTCTGATATCGTACATCGGATTTCTTTAAAAAAAAAATTGGTCCTTCGTCAATCAAAAACATCGCTTTGGAAATTTTTCAGTGGTTACGTTTTGTTCCTTGGAGTTTTTCTAGCGGTCACAGCCATCTTCTTCATATGCGATTTTTAATTCCAGTTGCAAAAGTTCTTCATTGCAGATCTCTAGGTTGTGCGAGGTTAGCAATTCATTTATGTTAGCCTCGTCTTTACCTTCATATACATACAATATATTCAGAAACTACACGAAACAATTTATTGATCTCTGTTAAAAAGCACAACTCACTAATTGAAACAAAACACACTACATAAAAGGTGGACCAAAACAAGAAAACAGCGCTAATAATACGAAATGTGCTGTCACCTTTGGAAAAAATAAGATATAAGAAAAATAAGTATTAAAAAAAAATTTTACTACTTCTGGGAAACGCAACATCGAAATGAACGACGCACAATGAAAATTAGTGCTAATTGATCAGCGACGCAACTTCGAAAAAACGCAAACCGAAACGACGCAAAGCGAGGTCTAGGTGTATATATATTACCTCTACATACCCTATACGTATATACATTTTTGGCATGCCAAAATATATTGCTAAATTTTTTTTATTTTTGATTTCAAAAACCATATAAATAAAAATCATATTTTTGAGTGGCTTGCACGCAGCTACCCATATGTCACATGTACATACCCTATATGCATATTTCCCCTCCTACCCTATATACCCGTTTGACCCAAGTGAACTATAAATAAAATTAGCAGTCATCAGCAAATTAATTACAAAGAAGCAACGAAATTTAAGTCAGCGATAGAACGACCTGCAGAACCAATTTCGGTAGAGCATCCGTAGAATAATCGACAGAAACATAAGTCATAAGTCAGCGATAGAATGACTAGCAGAACCAATTCCGGTAGAGCATCCATAGAATCATCGACAGAAGGCTAAATAATAAGTCAGCGATAGAAAAGGTTACAGAGAAAAACCAAAAGTAAAGCAGAAGAAGTCAAGTCCACGATGGAAACTTCGACATCAAAATCGCAGTACGTTAGTAGCAGAGAAACATAGTTGAAAGCAGAGGAGCAAAAACGCAAGCACAGCCAGAGTAGCAAATTCAGCGGAATTACAGAATCCCGCTACAATAGAACAGTCTTGTCTCTGTTGTACTCATTTATTTATTGTGTCTCTATTGGCCAACGAGCCCTAGCTGTACATAGTTATACATAAGACGAAGAGAGACGCGATGAAACCAAGAATTAACCAAAAGTCACAAAAAATTCTGTTAATTATTTTTGAAGCCACACAGTATAAAAGGGGACCAGCAACAGGGACTGAAGACAGTCAATCGTGAACCACCAATAAGTCAACAACTATCCAGGAGAGTCAATCGTGAATCACCAACGAGTCAACAACCATCAGGACAGGCAATCGTGAATCAATCAAGGATATCAATCAAAGATATCAATCAAGGATACCAATCAAGATATCAACAACGGATCTCAACCAAGGGGTTACTATCAAGCATACCAATCAAGGTTACTAACAAAGGATATCAACCAAGGGGTATCAATCAAGAATACCAACGAAGGATATCAACAGAGGATATCAACTCAGGATATCAATCAAGGGTATCAGCCAAGGAGATCAGCTAAGGATACCAAACAGGGATCAATCAAATACCATCATCGTCAACAAACAAGCATCTAAGATAAACAGGCATAAATCCTCACACAGCTATAAAACAGTTCGCCAGCAAACGTAACAGCAACTGTTACGAACAATAAATTCATGTCATCAGTAGACGCCAACCCAGCATCGGTTAAGCATCACATTGGATCCTACACCAAAGAATAATTAGCTCTTGGTAAACCCAAGGAACCTCGACAAAAAAAAAACGCATACCGTCCCACTGCCCGGATTTCGATTTGTACCTTTTTAAATTAACCATTAATTTCTAGCTGTGCTTGATACTATCAAAGAAACCCAGTAAACCAAAACAACACAGTTATGGGAGTCAAATGGATTAATTATCGACGTAAGGCGGAGTTGGAAAAGTTCTTTACTGAGTTTGGACTCATGCCAGGCGGTACGGTCGAAGAAATGCGAAGACGTTTTTCAGGCTTCGCCGCAAGAGAAGATCACCCACCAAAGGTGCTAGCCCGTCTAGCCGAGCTAGAGGCAACCTATAGACAGACAGCAACCAGCGATAACAATCTAGATATAAAGCCCCGTTGGCGATCGGTATCACCCGCGAGGGGTATCGATCGGGATGGTTCAACGGAAATTTCCATACCACATAGCCAAGACTTGGACGGAAAAGTGATGCCAGTACCCACGCTCTCTACCAACGTGGTAACAACCGACGTGCGCCAACACGTTGGAAAACAACAGTTATGCAAACACAGTGGAGAAAGTGTCTAAATGGGACCTGCATTTCGATGGTACTGCAGACCCACTCTGTTTTCTAGAGACAGTAGAAGCTCGAGCAGCTACATACCGAATCAACACGGAGTTTTTACCCAACATGATGCCTATCTTACTTTCTGGACGCGCTGAAGGATGGTGGCAAACCAGTGGCTTACTAGACTCATCATGGGCTAGTTTTAAGCAAGGATTTCTAGATTTTTTCTTACCCCCGAGGTATTTCGAAAAACTAGAGGATGCCCTGGAGAACTTTTCAAGCACTACGTGATCGAATTGCGCCTTACGATGAAGAGAGCCAATTATGATAACCTGTCCCCGGAGTATTAATTGTATACACGTCGCATGGATTGCCAGGATTTAAATGAATTGACTCAGTTAATCGTAAACTTTGAGACCCTGCGTGGCCAAAAGTCAAAGAATCATCTCACCACGTTTACTCACCAGGCAGCAACAAAACAAGCATTCGAGAATTCCGCTCAGCAATTTACCAGTCGGGCTAGAGAGAGCAGCAGCCGAAACAGAAGTCGCAGCAGGCAAGCCTTGCCATCTTCACCAGGGAATGATGCAAATTGTTTCAATTTCTACCAGTTGGCAGAAGTACCCGTTAATACACATCGGGCTTGCAGGAATTGCAGCGAACTTGGTCACTTCGCGAAACAATGCACCAATCGACGCACGCTATCTTGCTGGGGTTGTGGAAAACGAAATATTTCAATCATCGATTGTTGCAGACGATCGGGAAACGCCAGGCGCCTTCGTCGGACTGGGAACCAAACGTAGCAAGCGCCAAACCAGCCCCAAGCATAAGCCACCTCATGTTCGAGAGCGGTCGCATCATAGCAGCTGTTAAGATTAACGGCTGAGCAGTTAATGCGACTCTGGATACAGGAGCTACGCGGAGTTTCATCAGCAACTCGCTAGCTCAGCAAATAGGCACGACCAATGACTGGAAACCAATTTGTACTGCTATAAACTTAGCAGACGGATCCAGGAAAGAAATCACGCAGGCGCTTGAGGCAGAGGTGTGGATAGGAAACTCATGAAAAAAATTCCCCTGCTGGTACTACCGGGCATCATGGAACACCTTATCTTGGGTACAGATTTTCTCCGTAACACTCGAGCCACGATCCAGTGTGGAGAAAACCGATTGCAACTGGAACCCCCGGTTACCCACGACAATGAGGCCATCGACAGAGCTGACGCTATCATCGACTCTCCACAATGCAGCGGAACCCAGCAACAGATAGTCCGGGCCAACGATAATCACCCCCAGACAAAAGCAACATCAGCCGAGAAGTGGACCCGAAGTGCCGTACTACCTTTTGTATTTTATGATTTCCTTCTTATGATACTTTGGTCACACTTTTTGTGGCTAATGCAATATCAACCATATAGTGAAATATTATTACTGCAGGCTTTTGTCAGGCATTCCTTATTCACAACTGGGAAGGGTGACAAATACCTCAGGAAGCAAGATAGGCTAGGGAAAACAGTAGAAGGTCGGCAACAGCGAATACTGAGTAGGCAAGTAATGTTAGTTTTATAAATGAACTACGTGCGGATCGTATAAGTCAAATAATTGGAACTTGAAGTTTAACGTAAAGTCAATGGCATTCGAGGATTTCTTTTACAGAGCTGACAGCCTTGACGGAATTGTTCTACTACTGTCGAGATATGCAGGAAACTTATTTCAAGGCAAAGCTAGTGAATGATTCTGGCGATATCATAAAAGAGCTACACATAAATGTTGGGTGGAGCTCTACACGGTCTTGAGAAAGCAACACAACGACGACGACGTTGTGATCGACGACGCACAGATCAACATTTGATGAAAATTATGAAGCAATACTTTTGTTAGCGGATACATACTTGTCGACATCACTGGAGGAAGCGGAGATGTTCGAATTTTTACGGCCAATCTGAGGACGAAAATTAAAAATGAACTGTTATACGAAACAATTTCCACGGTAAGCCAATTATGTCATCTGGTACGAAAGCGGGAGATTTTTATGCACACAGAAAAGAAGTGAAACGTTATACCCCAACGGCCAAACAAAACAGCAATTAGCAGGAAATTTGAATTTGATGAATTTTATGAAGCAATGCTTTCGTTAGCGGACACATTGTCGACATCACTAGGGGACGGAAATTCAACATGAACTGTTGTACGAAACAACCTCCACGGTAAATCAATTATGCCATCTGGTACGAAAGTGGGAGATTTTTATGCAAACAGAAAAGAAGTCAAACGCTATACCCCAACGGCTATGATTGTCTGGAAGAGCATAGAGTGTTTTTTATGGATGTGGACTAGCAGACACATTCAAACCGTCGTGTAGGAACTGTAATTCAAATCGAGTCCGTGGAAACAACTCGCGTTGAATGCAACGAACACGGATTAAACGAAGGTTTAATCTGTTAACCAGAGGTATCCAACCTACCGGATGCTCTTAGTAAAATACAAAGCCAAAATATTTCGGCACAGCATCGTCAGATACACAAATCAGGCAGATTTAATCAACAAATAAATCTCAAACGCAGGCATTTCTTATCTGCAGCAGTGGGGAATGTTCAAGACATTAGACCGTTTGTCGAAGTGTCTATTTTAGGTAGTAAAGTTAACGCATTTTTATATACTGGCTATTAGTTACGTTGGGGAAGAATTTGAAAAAGCGTTACAAAACAAATAAATGAAGTCCAAAATAACACAGGAGCAACAATTATTTTTAGCAGAAACTATTAAATTGTTTCCAGTGTGTAAAGGCTCGGTTAAGAAAGAAACTAGGAAATACTTAACAAGTTGGAAAATTTGCAACGGCAATTGGTAGGAAAGGATATTAGACAGTAACCAAGAAGTTACAGTTTTGATTTTGGGGGGGAATTGTAGTGGCGCTTGGCACTTGCATATATATATGTATATTAGGGATGTTCTTAGTTGTATGGGGGAAAAAAATATTAATATTTTTTAAGTGCCGGGTATTTTTTTTTCCTTTTAGTCTAAAAAAAATCTCAAAAAAATTTGGGGCCGTCTGGATAATGTTTGATGGGCGAGGAACTCACCTAAAGTTTTCAGTGTGATGCTCCCATATTATTTTTATTTCTTTATTTTTTTTATAAGCTTCAACAACTTGAAGCATTGATTGTTTTTCCTCCTCAACTCTGTTGTACTCTTGCATAAATTTGACTCCTCTTTCGGCCATATCATTTACCACAAGAAGATCACGGCAGTATGTTAAACCTTCCTCAAATTCAACTGTTTGCTTCCAGTTCGATGGATCCAGTCCATGAAATGTTGGTGGTAGCTTAATTTTCTCAAAAAAATCCTTAGTATTTGATGACACAAAGTCAGACAAGGAGTATTTTTGGAAGTCTACCAAATTAGAGTAATGTCTATTATTTTTCAGTTGAACATTTGGTTCCTTTGAGTTAAGATTGCTAACCATACGAATTTTTTCTTCGGAGGAGACAAAAAACGCCAGAGCTATTAAGTCTTCGACAAGGTACCGTAAATGATTACTAATTTTTTTCAATACTATAGACGAGGTTTCGGCGTTAGTACTTGAGTATTTTAAACAATTTTTTACATGGTTAAGGTCATGGAAAGGAGCCTCAATAGCGTTTGTACACTTAAACCATGCTTTAATGTTCATTTTCATAAGATAATGCAAACATCACGCAAACCATTTTCTTCCTTTTTTGTCAGCCGAAATTGATGTCTAAATAAAAATATCTTAAATGAATATATGGCTTTTGACATCCAGCGGGCATGGCTAGTTGGTCCAGGAGTACGCAAAGTATATAAAAAACCTTTCAAATGCAGATGTGGATCATAGCTTTAGTTCAAATACGCTTCGCAATATAATTTCGTACATATGGTGGCGGCACGGTAGTTTTATTAGACTGCGTCTAAACTTTTTTTCTAATAGAACTGCTGCTCCTGAGAAAATGCCTGTATTTGCAGCCGTGGTGTCATAGGATAAACCATTGACTTGGTCAACTACATCAACTAGCCTGTCAAAAACTGCCTCAGCAACATTTTTGCCAGTTGAAGTCTTCACTTTTGGTGCACCTAGGAACTTTGAAGTACCATTGTAGCTAACTAGAACTGCTATGCGTTCAACCTTACTAGAACCGACTAAATCTGTCATGAACTTTCTGTCAAAATGTACTACCAGGGCACCAGTTTTATCCATCTGTAAGTTATGATAAGATTAATGGTTTAAAATGACCGAAAAAATTTGTAAACCACTCTATTACTTTTCCCTTAAATTCAGCAGCAATTTCTGTAGATTGTTTTATACGATTTGCCTGACGCATCCGGTGAATAGTTGAACGATTGATGACAAGTTCCTCTGCACGATGTCCTAATGCTTCAGCGGCTGCTATTAGTATATGTACTGCCATTCCATCAGATACTTTGGCATTGTCTAGAGCTGCGACTATTCGAGATGTTATACAGCTCTTCCTTTTTTGTTGGCCGAAATTGATGTCTAAATAAAAATATATGGCTTTTGACATCCAGCGGGCATGGCTAGTTGGTTCAGGAGTACGAAGAGTATTTTGCTTTACACCAAGGGTGGGCACGTAGTGGCTCCCGGAGCTCACCGAGCTCTTTCCGTTATTTTTGTGTCAGAGGTCATACCTACGTACCTACGAACTCGAGCTCGCGATCGCCACATTTTTTCCGCTTTTCCCTCCCGCATTTACTTGTGCGTCCCTCTATCTACGAACTCGCACATTTATGACCCTTTCTCGAGCTCGCTATCGTTGCTTCTGCGTCCCTCAGTTGAGTGTGCGTCCCGCATTTACTTGTGCGTCCCTCTGCCTTCAAACTCGCACATTTATGACCTCTGCTCGGACTCGACGTCGAGACCTTTTTCTCTGCCCGGATTGTTGTTTGTTGTAAATGTTGTTGTCGGGCTTCCTTGCGAAATTTGGCTGCCCACCCTTGCTTTACGCCAAGAAAGATTAAAAGCTAGCTGAAGCAATTCTTTATAATCTTCTCGGCTCTGACATTTCTTTAGTTCACCAAGGCAAAATTTCGTGAAGTTCTGGCGTTCTGCTCCACAAATTTGGACACGAATTGTTTCATCTGCAGCGCCGCTTTCGAATTTCTCTTTCTTCAAATTTGGCCATGATTTTGAAAACCTTTCAAATATCGGAACTTCTGCTGCAGATGTGGAGCATAGCTTTAGTTCAAATACGCTTCGCAATATGATTTCGTACATATGGTGGCGGCACGGTAGTTTTATTAGACTGCTTCCAAACTTTTTTTCTAATAGAACTTGTGCTCCTGAGAAAATGTCTGTATTTGCAGTCGTAGTGTCATAGGATAAATCATTGACTTGGTCAACTACATCCCATTTAACTAGCCTGTCAAAAACTGCCTCAGCAACATTTTTGCTAGTTGAAGACTTCACTTTGGTACACCTAGGAACTTCGAAGTACCATTGTAGCTAACTAGAACTGCTATGCGTTCAAGCTTACTAGAACCGACTAAATCTGTCATGAACTTTCCGTCAAAATGTACTACCAGGACACCAGTTTTATCCACCTGTAAGTTATGATAAGATTATTGGTTTAAAATGACCTAAAAAATTTGTAAACCACTCTATTACTTTTCCCTTAAATTCAGCAGCAATTTCTGTAGATTGTTTTATACGATTTGCCTGACGGATCCGGTGAATAGTTGAACGATTGATGACAAGTTCCTCTGCACGATGTCCTAATGCTTCAGCGGCTGCTATTAGTATATGTACTGCCATTCCATCTGATACTTTGGCATTGTCAAGAGCTGCGACTAATCGAGAATAAAGCTTTTGCAACCTCGTTTTGCATCCGATTTTAATTCTAAACTTATGTTTGGTTTATCCATAACGGGTATAGCAATTGGCTGACTAATATCATTGTCATCACTGCTATCCATGAATTGAGGAATGTCTGAAGAATATTAAGCAATGAAGATGTTGAAACCTGGATTTTATTACTTAAATAATTATTTTACCTTTCTGGGCTAATGTTCCATCTTTGTGTTTTCTTTTCCGGGTAGCTTGTTTTTCTTGTCGTTTTTGAGATTATCAACACCAGCCATACAACCAAGACGTCCCTTCTGTCGTTGCATTTGTAGAAACTGCTTATCTTCCTCAATCTTCATTCGTTCTAGTGCATCTACACTTGCAATGTCGAATAAGTCGTCCAGACATTCCACAAATGTGTGGACATTTTTTTTCTGAGATTCAGATCTTTTCTCGGGAATTGTTTTTTTAATATGATTCCAATCTTCATATAATTTCATTAATTTGGCTGCAGCTTTATTAAGATTCCTGTGCGGTATACGGGCTTGTTGCCAAAGTACTATCACTGCATTGATCGTTAGTCTAGAACTTTCCTTTGGCGAGAGCTTCACAAAGCGCATGTTGTAGAATAAGACTTGGAGCACCTGACGGTTTGATGGGAGTTTTGCGCCAATAATTTGATTGCATAGTAAATCCAATCAAATCCACTTTTCTAAATCTTTTTGTCACTTGACACTATTTCCATTTCCAATAATTGTTTTCTCACACGATACCACTTTAAATGTAAAATTTACACTCAGTAACAAATGTCAAGTAAAAAAAAACAGATGCTCAAAACATGTGCCCTTGCACATGTGATTTTTACGTGTGTAATCTACTTTTTTTTAAGTATTTGTACGATTAGAAATTTCCAGAAGAACCAAACTTCTGAGCAGCTGTTATTTTTAAAGATTTAGTAGAAAAGATCACTTGCAGCACTTTTTGTTAATGGAGCGAAACACATGCCAACTCCCTCACTCTTATGATATTTGTATAGTGCTTTGTATGCTTATATGGGAGCATCACACTGAAAACTTTAGTTCCGCGCTCATCAAACATTATCCGATCGGCCCCAAATTTTTTTGAGATTTTTTTTAGACTAAAATGAAAAAAATGCCCGGCACCCGGTGAATTCCGAATTTTTGAAAATAAGAACACCCCTTATGTGTACCCTGTATTACTGGAGGTGGCGATTGACCATAGTTGAACTACCTTCCCAACTAGTCCTTACATGGGTACTTACTTGACTGACCCTATGGTAAGCGAACGCCGAACTACCGAGCAAAAAAGTATATGCACGAAAGCGGCACATAAACGAAAAAAAACAGTCCTATCATCACATATATTTTTGGTATTTTGCGAATAGCGCATAGGTGAAGGAAAAAACAATTTTCGCTTTCTCTCGCTGTTTCTTTCTAATTAACAAAAACAATTGTTATGCAAGTACTGTTTCTTTTCCTTTATGCTTCCTGCTGCTCTTCCTCGGTGTTCGAAAGTTGCTGCGTTCGCCGTTTGACCGAATACAATCACGCATTGCAAGTGAAGTTCTGAAGCAGCAACGTGAACGATAATCGTAAATTTTGGAACAATATTTGAACAAAAAAAATACAAGTGACAAAATTTAAAACCAATAAAACAATATGCATAGTGAAAGGCATTTAAGAAAGCAAAAACAGGAGCAGAAAGCAAAATATATAAGCAAATTAAACTGTGCTGCCACAGTAGAAAACACGCTTGAAAAGGGAGAAAAAAAAAATAAATGAAAGTGAGGTTAAAATGGAAGAAGTTGAGGAAGTATTAAATTTGAGAAACATTAACAGTGACAAAGATAAAGGCAAAGCTGGCTTGTAAAACGAGAGCGTTTTTTATAAAGTATTATTTGGTAGTATATGTCGGTAGGATATGTCTTATTAGATCTCTGAAATTAAATATTTGGGCAAGACTAATAAACCTGCAGTCGCAGCCAATCCTGGTGAATTTACAAGCTAAATCCAAAGACCTACGGGAGGTGCTGTTAAGCCGTCGAGAAATCCCCTCTCGTCTACGAGCGGCTGGGAGGCTCGGAAAAAGGCGTGGAGAACTAATTGGAGTCGTCCACGCAATAAATTCTAGGCGGGAGAAACTCTACTAACCTATCGTGCATTTAATGTAGAGACATAATTTTTGTGTTTTTTGCCGCCGTACAAAATTAAGCCAGTGTCTTAAGGCAGAGTCCAAGGTTGAAAGAGGTCAATACTATAGTGGACTAAATACTAAAAATTATAGCAAATACAGCACGAAGCAGTTTTTTTTTTTTGTGGAATTGTTTCAACGATAATAATTATTAAGAATTTCATTTCCGGGAGTCATATTCAAATTCGTCCAGTTCAACACACTGAGTCGTTAATTTGAAAGCCCGTAGTAGTAAGTACAATATTATTCATATTGTTCCCTACTTACAATAATATCTACATATATAAAATATAATATATATATAAAATTTTTAGCCACTACCTGAAAGATCTTTCATCATGGGATGTGTTGAACCTTACAGTTTTGTAAAACACAAAACCCCAAAGTAAATTATATTATTTGTTGTACCTCTATATTGTAAGGAACCTTCTAAGGCCGGGGTACAACTCTCAGTCTTATTGGATCCACAACACAAGAAATTTGTATCTGCCGAGACCTTCGAGTGACGGGGCGTGGTCAGTCGTGTTAATTTTCTTTTCTGAATCCCTAACTGGCCCTTGACCCTTCTAGATCACGGGTGCCCCG
>JAECWY010000503.1:7500-26706 GCA_018151275.1 Drosophila prosaltans | reverse complement strand
ATTCCTCAGGTTGGCTTCAAATAATGCGTCGAAGCTACAAGAATCTAACATGTGCGAATTAGCCCTTCTTCACACGCAGTACTTCCCCGGAAGGGGAGACAACTTATAAATTACTGGCGCATCACGGGCACTAAGCGTCAGATGCATGCTGACCCTCCACAAGATAACATTTGGGTTGTCCAGAGCATGGCTATTATTTGAGGCCAGGTCGAAGGATAAAGGCTGAATCACTTCTCCCTGCCCAGTACCAGGACCAATGAGCCAACACTATCTGTAGTGTAATTTTTTTTTTGGTGATAATAATAATTTCAAAAAATAAGTAATGTACCAATGAAATCTATATATATATAAAATTCTCATCACAGTTTTCGATGCACCTTCCTCCTCATTAGCTTGACCGATTTTGATGAAATATTTTGTACTTCTCCAGGTATCTATGAATAAATAACATCTGTTATCATCCTTTCTCTGCTCCACATTTATAACACATACATACAAAATAATACACATTCTAACATACATACATACACTTACACTAGTAGGCTAAGTGTTTATATACCAAAAACAACGTTTGCCGAAGGTCAAATGGGTTATTGTTATGTATGTTTTGTACAATAAAAGCAATGCCAAAACGCAAGGGCTGATTTGAGCCGCAATACAAATAACTTTTTACAGTACTTTTGAAATAGCGAATCCAGAAAACCGGAAGTACAAATCCAGCAACAAAATACTGATGCGTGTCAAGGGCTATGGCGCAATTACATCAAAAACCAAGTACGACTGTTAATGAAGTCAGAAGATTAAGAACGACAGTACGCCGTTTCAGCCAATGGACTTTGAGAACAAAATTACCAACTTAACACAACAGTACATCGAGCATTTATATGTTTATTCCTGCGTCTAGCATTCAAAAGTGCTAATTGGTGCTATGGACAAAGATATCCGCATTGTATCTGTACTTTCTAAGAATTTAAAAGAAATAGAGCAGCGAGACGTATCGGAAAAGTGCAACTACCACCAAATTGAAACACACTGAACCATTGAACACGGCTTACTTTATCGGCACAGATCCAGATTCTGACGTGTTCACAAAGTCGAAGATTCGAAGATTCAATTCATGCTTTCTCAAATGACATCGTTTGAACAGCAACAGAAATAGTTCGAAATACTAAAACAAATAGTCAACAATTCAATTCTACATTCAAAATCAGAGGCCAAGTTATCATAAATTGTGGCTCACTGCTGTAATGCCAAACGACCCACACATAAATTCTTACAAATTTACTTTATGTTCGGCGAGATTCTGGAGGCACCGCTTTGCCAATCGCGTGAATGCACGTTGTGATTATAATAACCTTGATTCACTTGCCAGGCGCATCGTCGGCGACTAGATCTTCTTTTGAGCTTACGACTTATGAGTTGTTGAAATATTTAAATCACATATGCACCAATTACAAAGCGATAAACCGGCAAACGTTGTTTTGCCATATAAATAATTTGTGTTTCTAGTTATATATCATTTATTAAACAGTGCAGAAGTAACACTATTAAACAATATTTAATCTCTTAATGCTATAGAGCGTAACAATATTTTGTGTCCCATCTTATTTACTACTAGCTGGCTCGATTATGGTTAGTTTTACCGCGGTCATGTTTGTTGTAACAATATCAAACAAGCGAATTCGGTCAGTGGATGGATCTGGGGTCTGCAGAAATGATACTATCGATTTCTTCGGAACTGGATTTTGTCGATGAACCAAGAGCCGATGTGTGCATAGAGGTAATCCTCGCTTTCACTCAGCGAATACATCCAGCAACGCGTGGGACCAGGCGTCATGTAATTTAGTAATGAAACTTATTAAAGGCTTTCAACTTTTGTCTGAACACACGTGCTGTAATATCATGGCGATGTATTGCATTTGGCGGGCAGTAGCAAAGATATCGTGCCATTTGGTTATATGTGAACACGATAGGCTTTGAATTGTCCATAACCCTTTGAAAGTCAGAGGAGGGCATCCTGTATATGTTCTTTTGAAGCGTGGATGCCTATGCGATGATGGCAAAATGACATGGTTACCGGAAATTTCGGCGACGTCGGCGTTGTTGATAATCTCGCAATAAATCATACTCTTCCACGCGCACTTTTGCTGATTATATCGCGGCATTATCGTAGTCGTTCGCTTTTCTCGATGCCATCATATCGACCATAGATTATTGTGTGCAGCTCGACATCGTAAAATGACATTCTTCACGTCCCATTTATTGTCAGTACATAATAATAACAATTTGAGCTAACGTTCTTATTGTTTCAGCTCCTTTAACCATTTAATTGCTTTGTTAAATGATACGTTGTCTCGTTGTTTCATGTTTATGCAATATCCGTCTTGTCCCTTCAGAATATTGGCGGATGGCGGAGGCGTAAAGAGTAGACTGAAGATTACTATTTTTCTACAAATCCCTGATTTCTCGTGCAGCTATAAAATCTGCCGGCCGCGATTCCAGCATCTTCATCAACAGCGGGTGCATTGAATCTACGAAGATATGCTCTCCAGCTGACATTCTATCGGATTAACGGCAGGCAATGATATACTTTTGTAATTAGTCCACCATCGTTTGAAATATTTCAACAACTCAATTTATCTCGTTCAGGCATCTGGCTCGCTGACGACGTGCGCCTGGCGCCAAAGTGAGATCAAGGGTTATTACATAATCACAGCAGCGTGCATTCACGCGGTGGCGTAAAAGCTTTCCAAATTCTCATGAGCTGCCAGAAGTAAATTTGTAAAATTTATGTGGTTCGTTTAGCATTGGCAGCAGTGAGCCCAGTTTACCCTTTTTAACGACTCGATTTTGAATGTAAGATTGAATTATTGACCATTTGTATTGATATTTCAAACTATTTCTGTTGCTCAGGAGCATTATCATTTAAGCATGAATTGAATCTTCGAATTGACTTCAGGAACACGTCGGAATCTGGATCGCGCCCGATAAATGAAGCCGTTCAATGGTTCCGGTGTTTTCAATTTCCAGGTAGTTGCACTTTTCCACAGCGCGCAACACATCCCTGCTGGCTCATTTCTGAATTTCAGAGCATGACAATGCGGACATTCATATATCCATAACAATTACCGCTTTTGAATGACCATAATATTCAATATCGGGATCATACTGGAATGCTGGGCACGGGAATAAATCACATATAAATGCTCGATGTACCTATTTGTCGTTATTGGTAATTTATTCTTCGTCCATTGGCTGCTTGAAACATGATTGTCGTTGTTCTAATCTTCTGAGCTTGTTGCGTTCAGCTCGTGTATCTTCTGAAACTCTTCTTGATCTGTTTGCGCCATTCTGACACGTGCATCAATGTTTTGTTGCTGGTTGCTGCTCGCTGAGGATCACGCTGGCGATTACCGAGCGTTACTTATGTGCAGCTCAAATCAGCCCTTTGCGTTTTCTTGGCATTATATGTTACGAAACCCTTACACTTAAATAATAGCTTGGCTTTATTTGACCCATAAGAAAGCGTTGTTTTTGGCATACTCAAATAATTTCTAGCTTACTTGAGGTATGGTACGCTCATGTACATGCAGAATGTGTATATTTTTGTATGTATGTATAAGGAATGTGGTTTGAGGAGTGAGAAAGAAAGGGGATAAGAAAAATGAATATTTTGGCCGATTCCTCATGAGATACCGGATAAGCACAAAAATTTCATCAAATCCGGTCAAGCCATTTGGAGGAGTATGACTTCAAAGAAACAACGTCATCACCGCCTCATCACCGCGCCAACACCGACTTTTGACTGCCACTTGAGGTTTTTATAACTAACATAAGGAGGAAGCGTATTGCGAAATTGCAGTCAATCACTGTTTTACTTTTGAGTGAGACTTTATTATTGATTTCATTTCTTTTCCTTTTTTTAAAAAAAAATCATGAATTGAAAAGTATTAAAAATTTTGATTTGCAAAACCAAATTTTCTCTAACAAAGTGTGAAAGTGAAAATTTTCTGCAGTTGATAAATGATTGCAGAGACAGAAAATTGATCGAGCTGTGTAAGGAAATAAAGTATTACTGAAGTGAAAATAATAAAATACAAGGTAATAAAAAATATAAATGCCCAAAAGTATGAATTGTGGGAAGCTGTGAGATCTGCTCTGGCTATTCAAGCTGAACAATAAAATAAAGTTAAGAAAAAAATGGACTTATTTAAACAGTGAATGAGTTAAAAGAAATTTCCAGGTAGTGTTTGAAACAGTAAAATTATTACCAGGAGTGGAGTGCAGAGCACTTGACTTGCCCAGTGAATCAGTTCCCAGAGTTTAGTGGTGATCAGGCAGAATTTATTTGAATGGCGTTCGGCGCTTGTGTTTATACGAGTTTGTTCACGCCTATGCAATGAGTTCAACACACCACTATCAGAAGCGATGAGAATAATAAAATAAAATCCCGAGGTACGCGAGTTCGGCTTTACTCTCACCATACAATGCTGCGTTAAATTTTGATGCTATATTAGCAAAGATTAGACTTCACATACGCAGATAAGACTCAGCTCCGCGTTATAAAAACAGAGATTGTCCTTAGACGGGGAGAACTGTCCTTCTACAGAATAATATTATATGACGAAATCGGAAAGACTCGGGCCTCCTCCATTGACGTTGATGACTCACAATACGTCAACAGCCTTAACCCTCAATCAGCAACCACAAGAGGCTAAAAAGTAACCAATGAATATACCACTTTCCGCTGCAACCTTTGCAAAGGCTGCAGACGAAAATAAAATTTCTGGTGGATAACAACCAAAGACAATCAAAAAATCATGATCCATCAACAATGGTCATCATATTCGGGTCAAAATAAAAACACACATTTCAATAAAAAAGAAAACAAGAACTATGCTGGCAAGGGAAACTAAAGTTCTGACAGTTTAATAGCTCAAAGTCAAAATTTCAAGAAGGCCGAAATCAAGAGCTCAGCTGTTGAGCCAATGGACGTTGATCCATCCACATCGCGGTTTTTAAACAGACAACGGCACTATCAACAAGAAAACCTTTCGCGAATTCGACGCAAAGCGTCAAAATGTGAACCATAATCAAGTTGTAGAACCGGGTATTAAATTGCTGAGTCAAAGCAGAGGGATGCTGTAACTTTTCGAGGATGAACAATCTAAGCATTAGACCTACAGATTTGGGAGCGTAACGGCGTACTTTCTCATACATTTGGCAAACAGTTACACGGGAAAACAATAAATTCCTCGTAGACACTGGGATCATAAGAGATATATTAAACCATTGTCCGAATTAAAGCACATAGTCCCAGTGCAGGAGTCCCGTTTCAGGTCCAGACAATTCATGGCTCTCTCTTCTGTTACAAAAAATACCAAAATCAGTCTCTTCGGAGAAAAAATCATTTTCTTCATTTTTGACCCACTTTAACTGATTTTGATGCTATTATAGTTAGACTTTTTAAGAAGGGTGAACGCCACCATCAACTTTACGGAAACAAAATTTTTTTAATGGGGTTCTGAGAACTTGTTATATTTGCACAAAACATGGCATGTTTAAATTGAAATAAATGATCAAAGATATTCACTCCTGCTATAAAGAGAAATTTAAAAAATGATTAAGCTAAGAGCTTCTTTCTTCGCAGACCAAATAACTTTACCTTTTAATACTCAAACACGATGGCAACCATAAGCCGGGGAGAACCTGTTTTCAGGGGCCCCACTTTATACCGTTAAGGAATTTATCTGATTTCGTTAACACGGAAATTAAACAACTTTAAAAACAAATTATTGCCTGTAAAATAGGATATATCCCATTTGGAGTTATAGACAAAAAGGCGGTGTGAACACGGAGGACATAAAGAAAAGAATGGTCAACGACTTTCAAATTAAACCAATAACTTGTCCGGACAAATATCAATTCCCTTCTTCGACAATACTGTCGAACATGGGAAAATCACAGTATTTCTCGACTTTAGCGGACCTAAAGTCAAAAGGATTACCAGATCGAGCTGGCAAGAAGGAGATTGGGAAAAACTTATAACACCTCTGTCAACAGTGGGAAGTACAGATTTTATCAAACTCTCATTTGGACTGAAGCCTTTTTGAAGCATTTTCCGACTATCGATACATTATTGCAGAGAATGCATCGGAAGCCCATCGTCTACGAGACGATGTCATCATATATTTTCGAAACAAAGATCATGTTAAACACATTGACATAATTCTTCAATCTTCTTGGTGATGCAGGCATGAGAGTTCCAAAGGAAAATCAAAGTTTTCAAAAAGCGTCGAATACCTCGGAGTTTGTTGTTGCTAAGTATAAAACTTCACTAGAAAGGTTCAGGCTATACGAAGTCTATTAAACCGCTAACATCCTTATACTAGCTAAGGTCATTTGAGCCTATCCAGCTATTATAGGTGTTTCATAAAACTATGCCATAATTGCTAGACCACTTTTCGGAAATTCTTAAAGGAGACAATGGAAAGGTCACTTCCAACCACTCCAGCAAAGAAGTCAAAATCAGGCTTACGAATAAACAGCTGCAAACGTTCGATAGACTTAAAAATATATACTTAACATCTAAAGAGGAATATCATGTTAAGAGACATCACCCAGATTATAAGCAATTACGATCCCAACAACAGATGCCTCAGGGGCTCGACCTGGGAGCAATGTATCCATGGACAAGGAGGGCCCATGATACCGTGATAACAATGATACTCAGAATATTGCGGACTTTTAACGAACCTGATTTGGCGACTAATAATGAAGGGAACTCTTTGGCAATCGTTTGGGCTTTTGCGCTCTGAAATTACATTTGAGTTAGGGACTTAAACATTTACCGACCATCAACCCCTCACCCTTCGTGTCGATCGAAATACTTGCAAGCAAGCGATGGAAATCCATTGCCCATCTCCCTCTCGACGATCACAACACGAAGCTTATTACATAAACAGGGAAGAAAATAAAGAGTTGCCGACGCGCTGTCGAGGCAAAATATGAAGTAGCTTTACCGTCTCAGGAGAAATAGGACATCGCTACAATTCATGGCGAAGATACTGACCTACACTATTGAATCAACGAGGACAAAGCCCAGTCATTGTTTTAGGAATCAGTTTGTCATTTGAAACACAGATTTCCCTTCAGTAAGAACATTCTTACTTTTTCAGACAAAGACAAGACATATTATTCAAAGATTGTCTGTTAGGCATTTAATGCAAACATTGCAGTTTGTCAAATGCGGACGTAGTCAGTACAGTTCACTGCAACTTCCAGTGCTTGCCTTTATTGTTAGCATAGACTCGTAGAGATTGTTCCCAGCCCAACTTTTAGGTATTCAGAGTGCCTAGTCAGCCGATATTCCTGACCAGGTGGAACAAAGGGAAATATTAACCACTGAGCACTTAACAAGAGCTCATCCGGGCAGCTCAGGAAGGAAATATTAAAGCCAAGTGCTTCGCGTTATTTTTTCGAAATATAGACAGACTAGCAACAGGGGGTGCTGCAAATTGCAAAATTTGTTGGTGAGCTAAATATATGATGAACACCTAAAAAACACAAGTCAGTGTCACTCCATTCCATCTTTGCGGAGAAATTCATGTCGATGTTTTCAACAGATAAGAAACTTTTTCGCATAATATTATCTCGACAAATTTTCAAGTTCGCTGTGAGAAGCTGTAGCCATTGCTGCCGAGCAATTGTTGACATAAAAGCTCTATTGCTCAACTGATTAACCTCTTTCAAATACAGCCTATTTATTGCTTGACAACGAACCTTGGTCACTTGAATTCTGAGACAATAAAATCATTGGAAATAATTTTGATATTCATATTACAAATGCACCTCCATTGCCTTTACTTCGAATGGCAGGTGGAGAGATTCACAGCACCCTAGAAGCAAGATTGCAAGATGCAGAAAAACGTAGTTCTCAAACCAACGAGACAGTTGATTGTAATAGTGTTAGCAACAATTGAATATAAGAACTATCCATTCGAAGTGACCAACAAGCAACCAATAGAAATAGTCTACAGAGACGTCAACCGCAGAAATGGAGGCGGCTATTCAGAAAAAACTCAAAATGACTCAGAACAAACAATTGAAGGGGAACAAGCAAACAGTTAGGTAACAAATTGACCCCACTACCAGGTGGGAGGTAGGGCAGACCTGGGAACGTCTGTTCTATAAAAAGGGAGGGTGGTCCATAAGGACAATCTTCATTAAAATATTTTCATTATTTTCTAATTTTAATATTTCATTTAAAATTAAATTTGTGCTGCGTACTAACGCGCAGCTTCCCAATGGTGCCTTCGGTAAAATTGACGGATTACTCAATGTCAATTACATACACACCTGTAATGGACGGAGATGTAACTATTGGGATGACTAACGCACATTACCTTGGACGCTAACGACGGTAAAATCTTGCCGGGTCACTTCGAAACGAGGTATGGTGAATCACGTTCAGAGCAGGTGAGGGGAGAGAGGAAGCAATACTAAGCAGATATCGATAGAATTAGTACACTAATAGAAACATTTTGGGGTTCATCATAGGCCTTGCTGGGAGCCTAAACTTATTAGGCACTGCTCTTAAAGTGGTTGCAAAAGGTACACCCGATTTTGATGATTGGGAACAAGTAAAATTTGGAGCTTGAAAACCAGTTAAGAAGCGAACAAAAAATGAATAATTAAATAAATAGCAAAATTCAAGATAGATTAAACAAACTCACTAACTCTTTAAACGAAATAAGCAAAGAGAATAAATGATGAATTAAACGTTGAACACCTATTTTGACTTTCCTGCCAAAATAGAATCAAAAGTGAAGATTTCAGACCTACAAGATTTAATCTTAACTTCATTACACTGAAAATTTAATCAGCCTCGTAATTCCACAAATGACCTTGATATTCAGGAAATCAAGAAACAAACATCTCACCAACATTAGTGTAACTGATATCTTAGGGTGGCTAGTTAAAGGCTTTTCAAATAACGACATCCTACACTTTCTTATAAAGGCATACTATCAAATCAAAGAAAATTAGCATGTAGAAAATTAATGTTTATCTATTTCCAAGAAAAAATATAGTTTTAGATTTTGAAAAGGGTGCCAGTTGCGGACTGTGGCACGGAGTCGTATGCGAGTTGCCTACAGGTGGCGATAGAGGGCAACGTTCTGCAGAAGATCATCGCTTAACTTTTATTGCGCGCAGAACCTCATATCTGGGACATCGCGAGGTGCGTCGCCTGCGTTCCGGTCATCTGGACAATGACAGTGGTGGACAGTGGGTCAATTAGCCATCAATGAAATGCATCACCGCGGCGATCACCAACGGACGATCAAACGCCACAAGTAGTTGTTGCCCGGCACGCTTCACCGCGGCAACATTTGATGACGAGTAACCATGAATGGTATACACTTGTTGTTAACAACTATGGGGCATTAAAGAAGAAACCAATGGTTGCAGCTATCTCCCAAAATCAACATAACAAGCCATCAGGAGAAACTAAGTCTGTCACTTCTACATGAACTAAACGGTAACTACAAAACATAAGAGTCCAGCAGCTCAACCTGGTATCTGGTTCCATCAGCTCATTAGTGTTACTTACTTTTGCATAATTGCGGTGGCAGTCTTCATCATCTTCGAAACAGCATCGGTTGCAGTTGCTATGCTCAGCTATTTGAAGTCGTGATCTCACAGGATCGGCGAAATGTTTGTTTTGTTATTTTTTTTATCTTTTATTTGTGTGTATTAACTGATTAGGCTGATAAAATTTTTAACCTATCTTTATGTACTATACATACCCTTGCAGGAGGTATAAAGTCAGTCAGATGTTTGTAACGCATAGAAATATACGTTTAACCCCATAAAGTATATATATTCTTTTTTTTTTTTTTTTTTTTTCGCGCAGAATCCCATCAGGTGCGCTAAGTGCCCACAGCCTCCCGCCCAACCGACCGAGGGGCGCAAACCGCATGACGTATTACGGCACGAGTCGCGGGGAACGATTGACAAAAACTCCCAGACAAATAACTGGCTTCAATATTACGGCTAGAAGCGTGAGGAAGGCTGATAGCGGTTTAGTACTGATAAAGAGGCTCTGAACGATCGCGATAGGGATAAATTACTCAATCTCTGACCGATGGGACTTTCGAAATGGATTACAATGCATAGTTAGTAATACATGGTGTGCAGAGGATAAGGGGTATGAGTTTCCAATGAATTCTAGATGAGCACAAAAGGTCTGCTTGGTGTAATAACTCAGGGCATTCAAATATCACCAGTTGAGGCTTTGGCCATAAAGATAACACCAAGCATTATTCTGATTAGTAAGGAAGTTGATGAAAGTCTACTGAGTACGATGATGTGAGGTTGACATTTGCAGTCCCCAGTTAAGACACGGCAAAAGCAAGAAATTGTTTTTGAATAATTCAGTTTAATTTGGTGTGACTCATATTGGGCTGACCGCCTATACGCAGTCATACTCCAAATAGGGCGGACCAGTATAAATTTTTGTGTGTAAGGATGATAGTTTGAGCCATGCTAGCAAACCAAGAACGCTAGCTAAGCTTTTAGCGATTATCATGGAGACATGCCGCTGGGGGTGTGAAGGTTAATTTACGATCCATGAGTACCCCAAATGTTCAGAAATTCCCATCAAGGCGTTCTTCTAGTGAGTGTTGTTCAGGGAATATGTCATCATCTGGGGAGATCTGGGGCGACATTACACTTGCTGGTAATTTGTTTAAGTTAAAAGATTAATGCTGACACAGCACTGAAGGTGACAAGATCAGCTTGCAAATCTATGGACGAAACACTTATTCTTGTAGCTAAGGCAGGAAGCTTGTATCTGCATCAGCATACATGAGCATATGGTGTTACGAGACGCTGAGGAAGGAAGATCAGTCATTGAAAAGAAATTGAACAGCAACGGATAAGAGATGACTACCCTGGGGCACCCGAAGTCATTGATTGCATAAAAAGGAAGACTTAAATAAGACACTTTGGCTATTTCTCTTTTTACCACATCAGATACTCTGATCCGCTTGGATGAATATTGGGAAGCCAATTGCATTTAACTTTATAAGCAATAACTTACTTAGTTAACGAGTCAAAGCCTTACTGAAATCTGTATATATGACATCCAATTTTGCTTTGCACTTTCAAATCCTTTTGATCGTCTGAATGTAAATTCAAGGGTGATGAGTTGTGGTCATTCCACAGAAACAAATGTTAAGTGTCCCCAGGCTGGTGAAATTATGGAACTACAAAAGTAAATTTGAAAGTTACAATTTTCAAAGCTTTTAAGGTAGCGGACAACTTGGAAATACCCTATAGTTAGAAACATCAGACTTACTACCCTTTTTATGGAGAATTATAGGCTGATTCCTTCCAAAATCAACAGAAGCGGAGGTTTCAACGGACAGCAAAGTGTTCCAGAATAGGCTTACATAACGATTCAGCGCAAAATCTGGAGTACACAACCAGGAATGCATCGGGACTGGCGGCGCGTACACAGGTTTGACTTGCTTAAGCACTGGGAAATGAACTTTCGTCAAGTAAAGTTGAACATTACAATTTTGACTTTTTGAAAACTCATAAGGATGCGGAGTTTAAAAGTGGTATTCCGTTAAGGAATAGGTTGTTTTTGAAAGAAAAATCAACAAAAGCATATCGGCAATGGCCTGATGTCACTATCCGCGATCTTATTTCAAAAGAGTTAAATACTTGATGGAGAACGCTTTTGCCTTATGCTCGTCTTGCGTTTAGCGTTCACAAAGGTTGTAAAACTGCTTGGGATCCACTACCGACTTTGGAAGTTTACATCGCCGAGATAATCCTTGTAGCATTTTTGTATTTAGCTTCATGAAATTTGAACGAGCAATAGCATGTTTGAAAATCTGATGGACGACCTGCCTTTTATAACTCTTATAATATCTCGACTTTTAACATTTCTTAAATTGGACATTTGAGTGAACCAAGTTTATTAGACGACTGATCTGCCGAGGAACACAAATTTTAAAAACGGAATCAAGCATATTATAAGAAAATAATGAATAGCGAGTCAAGGTTGTACAATTCTACCACAGATATGACCAATCAAGGTTCCAAATAATATTAAGTCTGACAAAAAAAAATTAGATAGCACGAGCTTAACCTTCTTTATTTACCAGGACCCCGATATTGCAAAGTCCGGCGCACAAATAGAAGATCAATAGTTACACCAAGGTTGGATGGGGATTTGTCTTCTGGTAAAGGCAAGGAGGTTCAATCCTGGAAACGACGCAGTTGGAGGAATGCTGACACAGATAGTCTTTCTGTGATCTATCAATTGGTGCGTACAGGATTAATTTGAGCGAGATAAATCAAACAGACCATCAATACAAACAATGTGACGAGGAGGCAACAGCACTGAGGACTCATCAGAAAGCGGAAAAGCCGAAATATCTGGTAAAATTAAAGAGTCACAAAGAACAGTAAAGATACATCTCTATCAGAAAGAGTGAAGAAACTGATTGAATTGCTTCCAAGTGATTATTATAATATATTAATTAAGTCGGAAAGAGGTGGAATGTAAGAGCAAAGGTAACATAAGTGCAAAAAGATTTAGAAGCCCAAATTTTGTACAATAAACTCAATTTCATGAGCGGGAGATTAACTGAATATTTTCAGATGGAAAAGCTGAATCGGCAACAGCAATAAGCACACCACCACCATTGCGGATAATCCGATCTTTTCTATAATTATTTGATGGATAAAACCGAGCATCGGCAATATCTGGTTTTGAGCATCTCTGTAAGGAAGCAGAACACTGAAATCCAAAGGATAGACTATCTACAAAAGAGTCTGAACGGTTTAGATTTAAGTCCTCTAACATTCATGATAAGGGCGAGAATAAGGAACAAAATTGGTTTTTGGCAAAAACATGTTAGATGATGACGTACCAGAAGGCCAAGAAGTTTATTATTAGAAGACAGGGAGTGATAAACGAGGCAGTCAGATCAAGGGGCCGATTTCTCTTTTCGTTGTATTCTCCTTTATAATAAGGTGTTCAGCCCGAAAATCTTTTCTACAAATTTGATTGAGGTAAGGCGGAATCACTCTTAAGACGAGATCATCACGGGTATATACGAGAAACCTCTAAATTTTTCCACCGCTATGTTTGGGGGCTGAGTTTTTGCCCCGGATGTCCATGGGCTAAGAATTCATGATCAGATGTAGTGTTAAGTCAAGCCTCAGAAAGAACAAGCTCATATCTGTTTTTGGGTGGTATACCGACAAAGTTTTGAACTCATTTTACCCAGGCACAGCAGCCAGCAGGCGCTGAGGCGCTGAGGCTACCATGACTGACAATTGCTACGAGCTGCGTTAAATATCTGATTGGGAATATCGCGCCAGGGCAGGATATTCGCCCGGACAAACCCAGAACCACTGCCGATATCGCGCATTAACTTGCGGACTTTTTTAAAACGATAACAAGTGCCGTGAATTTCAGGCCATATTTGATAAGTGAATTGTGACCGGGTAGCCCTGAGTAAAAAGAGACACTGGCGGACCGGGGACAAATTCCTGGGGATGGTCTTCCTTTCGTTTCGAGTTCGTTTAATAGTTTAAGGAAACTATTAAACTGAGTTTCAATGAAAACTCATCCCCGAAGCTTCATAAGATCCAGCCGACAGGGTTTTTAAATCCCCTCACGAGTGCGCCTCATGAAATACACGCATCTCTCTCTCGGCATCCCGACACGCTTCACAACTCGGTGAGACCCCACCCCAGCGCATTTCGAGGCTATGGCACCGCACCGACTCATGTAACCAGCTTTGAGCCTTTAAAAAATGCATAACGTTGTCACACAGCCAACAAAATACAAAAAAAATCTTCCCTGGAGCTTTAAGAGGGTGAGGCACTTCTTATTTAAGGTACAGACCGACATTGTTAGATTATACTCAATTTTAGCTGTAAAGTAAATATGTTATCCTTTGAAAAATAAACTAACAAAGGTAAAAAAAAGATTTATGTAAGCCGGGGCGTATACGAACCAAAGTCCACGAGGATGGTACGCGGCTGCAGACGAAGAGAGAAAAAAATTAAAGAGCAGTGAACGCACAACACAAAACAGATCACAAACGCGAGATTAACTTTAACGCGAGGTAACAGGCGCTAACACAAGCAAATATAGAAAAGAGAGCAAGAACACACAAACAACACTGCAGCGAAGAGATCGTTTATGCAGGTAAAAGCATAAACGAAAAAATCAAAGTTATAAGACACAACAACAAAGCAAAGAGTTTTGTTGTTGGTTTAATCAAAGTAACAATAGCTTGATTCCAATGTTTAGCAGCCTTTCCAAATCGAAACAGAAAAGAACATTAAATTACATGATAGATATTTAATTAAAAAACTTTAAGCAATTTTGACAAAATAAAAATTCGCGATATAAGCGAAAGGATTAATATTGAGAGCGCAAAAAAGAAGCGCACGACAAGCAAAGTTAGTTCGATGAATTTCAATTGATCAGCATCAACATGGCCAGAGTCGATTGAACATATCCATCTGCATCCGTCTGTCCTGTTTGTTCGTCGCTTTTCAGAAGCTTGAAGTTTTAAGCCTACATCAGTTGAAACTTGTAGTAGTTAGCTTTCAACTTAAAGGTGTGGAGTGAACTTGATATATGAAAATCGATCGGATCGGATTACTGGTATATCAATATCGAATAATAGGGTTCAATTAAAAATTTTTATTTTTCTTTTGGAATATAAATCTAATTGTACCAAAACACTACCACCAAGTTTGACTCAAATCGGATAATTGTGGCTACAAATCAATAAACAAATCATCCATATAAGCTATTTACTCAGCAACAAAAATTTCAAAGAAATCTGCCGTACCAACACAAGAGACCGAGTTCGAATCGCGGCGCGAAATATAAGAAATATAGGTGTTGTTTTTGTTATTGCATTTAAATTTAATTTAATATCCCAAACACTATAATCAAGTTTGGAGCTAAATCGGATAATTATTAGATTTACAAATAATCAGATTTGAATGAAATTAAATTTATTTATTGGCCCATACACGCACACACATACACATACAAAAATTCAGCTACCACGTGGTGTGTAGAGAGGGCAGAAATATTTTAGTTGTGTTCTTACACAGAACAGAATTGAAAGAGACCCAGACCACGTGGATATATCTGAGTGGCTTATGCTTGGCTTAGTAAGAAAGGGACAGTGGCGTAGTATGAAGAGATCGGTGGCGATGGGCTCGGTATTTGATGGTTCAATGCTCGGTGAAGAAGTAGAAAATTTTTGGGTGTGTTTTTCTTCTTTTTTGTTTTTGATTTTGTTAAAGCATTTATAACAATTATTTTTGCTGCAAGGGTACACAAACTTCATGGAGGCAAGTTAGCTTTCTTGGTCTTTTTTATTCTTTTGATCTTTCAAATTAAAATGTTATCCCTATCTTGTTCTAATATATGTAGGCCTATATAGTTAGCTTCGCTTATGGCCCGTATGGTTTTCTACTTATGGACCTTGCACCTATTTCTGGCTCATGTATTTACTTTCTACTCATATAGTTCATATTCCTAGCCTTATGTTGTTCTAACATAACTCTGGCTCTTTTATATGCCTGTTTTAATCTAAATTTTGATTCCTTAGCATAATCGTCTATGTTATATAGTGGATTATTCCCTCAATGTTATTAAATTGTTTTTGTGAGATTTGAAGTTTTACAAAACTATACTTTATATGGAACAATCATCATGCTGCCATAAATTGTTATTTATATTAGAAATATTATATGCAGTAATATCTTCACACCCCCATCCCATTTAGTTTTGTCAACTAAAATGTATGAAGTATGAACTCGTTAAGCAGAAGTGTTGCAAGCGGAGCGAAACCACCATTGGCTGGGAATCATAGTTCTTTTCGAAAGAATTTGGCATTTCTCTGGATTTATCCGCAGGTTTTGCTTTTTCAGCCTCCTGAACACTTCTCGCTAGGTGTGCCTTGTGTTACTCTACGGTTCGACTCACGATTATTATATCATGCTTAGTGGCCAAAGGCAAATGCATGCAGTCATTTCTGGTCCTATCACCATATCAAAGCCCTCTGAAATGTTCCACCACAATCTGGTGGTGGTGTGCAGTTGGAGATTATGTTCTTTATACGAGATTTTTGCTTAAATCTTCAATTATTAGATTTTTATATTCTGTTCCCATGTCCGTAATGAACGTCTTCATAGGACCGTACTTCACAATAAAATCTTCAAATATAGCTTTTGCTACTGTTTTGCACTTTTATCTCTTATCAGGCTATTATTAAAGGGTATTTTGTTAAATCGCAGATTAAAGGTTACTGCGTATTCATTTTTCTTGTTCACGACTTTGGTAGTGGACCGATCCTATCTACAATTACCGTGTCGAAAGCCATTTGTGGCGTTTCCAGTTATAGTCAATGGTGTTTTAGTGTGTGTTTTCTAATTTTCGATTTTGACACTTTGAACATTTTTTTATATACTGGTCTACTTATGGTGTCATATTTTTCAAGCAATAATGTTTTTTTATTTTGGCTAAGGTCTTGTAATTCCAGTGCGACTCTAACCATATAGGATCATCATGGAACGTAACGTGTGCTTCTCTTTCTTTATCATTATTTGATAATAGGGTCACCGGCTCAGTACCGCTACTCGTAAAGATTTTAAATTCTCATTGCCCATTAATTTGAAGATTCTATTGAAATTTGCTTTGAGATCTTGCCTTTCAAGTGCCACTTTGACTTGGCTGATGTTAGCTGCAAATTCTTTTTAGCCTTTGGGAAATTGACCTAAAGTCAATTATTCCATTGGTATACATATCTTGAAATATATGAATTTTCACTATAACTAACTCGCCATGTTTGAATATGCACAAAGTTTCAGTTATTCATAAGGTCACTACTTTTCGTACTTCGTCATTTACAATGACTTCATATACGTTGGGCTTAGAAGCATTAAAAATTTGCTTTTTGCAAATCTTCTTTTTCTTTTCGCTGCGCAAGGAATTTAACTGTTTACTTTGATTTCTGGTAAGTGACTTTTCAGAATTTTATTGTTTGTACTTGTATATTTTTGCAGATCTTATATTATAGTTATTCGTGGTAACGATTCGGCTACGGAAATTATCTTTGCACTTTAGATGCTCTACGGTGTGATTACTTTGTTCCTCTAGTTCAGGAGTCTCATTCTTGTTAGTTTTAAACTTCGATTTTGTCATTATTTATAAATAAGTTAATTCCCTATAGTCGCACCCGGCAAGTTAAATGTCCACGATAAATGCATTGGATTCAAATGTTAAATTACCCAATGAATTGCCGCTAATTCTTGTTCTTTGTTTGTACTCTTAATACTTTCACCTTTTGTGTAAAATCGCATTATGATTTAGAAAATAACAAACAAACATTGATCAGGCCATTTTACGGAGCCACTCTTTGCTGATTTTTTCAAAACGACCTATTCCTCCAAGATCATCGAACTAACTTTTCATATCCCTATCAGTTGAAAAGGTGTAATTCGCGTCCTAATCCTGTGATCGATTAAGATTCGCTTCTCAGCGTGCTTACTTTAGTCAAGCCCGTGTACTCGCTAAGACCTGATGGGATACCTGGATGTGTACTCAGGTTTTGCGCTGAGACTTTGATTTCCCCAATTCTTAAGTTATTTACTTTATCCGTTGAAACTTCCTCTTTCCCAACCATTTGGAAGGAATCTTTTATAATTCCTTTGCATAAAAAGGGTAATAAATCCGTAGCTTCAAACTATAGGGGTATTTCCAAATTGTCTGCTATTCCGAAGGCATTTTAGAAAATTATAACTTCTCAACTGCAACATTTCTGTAGTTCTATTCTTTCATCTTCTCAACATGGGTTTATGAAACGTAGATCTACTACCACTAACCTTTAGAGTTTACTTCTTTAGCGATCGAAGGATTCAGGAATGCATTGCAATCTGATGTCATTTATACTGACTTCAGTAAGGCTTTTTGATACTGTCAATAATACACTGCTTTTGTTCAAGCTGAACGAACTTGGGATTCCAACCCTTTTGCTTAATTGGATTTCACAATATCTTAATAACCGTACACAAAAAGTTTTATTTAAAACTTATCTTTCGAAGACCATCAATGTGACTTCGGGGGTGCCACAAGGTAGCCATCTAGCACCATTGCTTTTCACGCTCTTCATTAATGACCTTCCGTCAGTTGTAACTCACTATCGCGTGCTTATGTACGCTGATGATGTTAAATTTTGTATTAGTTTTAAAGACTTAAGTTCTCCACATCTGCTTCAAGTCGATCTTAATAACTTTTGAAACTTGTTTAAACTTATTAAAACTCAATGTTTCGAATTGTAACGTCATGTCATTTCATAGATCCTCTTTTTGCAAATAGTGGTGTATTATCTTAATAATACCCCACTTGAACGTTTGAACGAGTGTTAAGCGATGGTCGAAAAAATTTGACGATCCTTACACAACCAAGACTCTTTTTATTTCACTGGTCCGCCCCATTTTAGAGTATGGATCATGTGTTTGGTCTCCGCAATATGGATCACACCAAGTAAAAATTGAATCTGTTCAAAAACAGTTTAAAGTTAAAGACAGTTAAAAGACTTCTTTTGTTTAACCTTCCCTCCGTACTTAATCGTAGAGTAATGTTTGGTACTTTGTTTATCCACAAGCTTTTGAATGGACAAATAGACTGTCCTAATTTACTCAATCAGGTCAATCTATCTGTTCCTTGTAGACTAACCCGAAATTATGTCCCTTTATCTTTAACACGCTGTACTTCCAACTATTCTTTGCATGAACCTTTTTCGAGTTCTCTGTTCCGACTACAACCGCCTTTATTCTGTAATCGGATCAGAGTTCTCTATATCTATTCTAAAAACTACTATTTTAAGTTATCTATCTAGTAGTTAGTCTTAATTATTATTTTTAGTTGTCGTCCGTTGTCCACGCGACTTCGCTTTTGCATGCTGTCTGATAGGGTTCGCGCGTAACAGGCTTTGTCCTGGTGTCGCTTGGACCACTTGAACGTACTGCGCATTGTACGCGTCAACATCCAGAAGTCGCAGCGGGACAGGGACAATTTATTTTGGAATTTTTGTCGCAAGAAAAAAAATAATAAATTAAAATTTCTTTGACGAAGATTATTTGTCG
>JAECWY010000503.1:0-2500 GCA_018151275.1 Drosophila prosaltans | reverse complement strand
CTGGCGAAATTCGTCATAATGCTAAGCAAAGCTGAAGGTCAAGATTGTTGTGAAATTCTTATCTGGACTTGTAGCGGCGCTTAGCGTGGGAAAAAATTATTTGGTGGGAAAAAAAAAATTATATGTGATAAGAAGCAAAAAGGGCACGCGCTCTTGTATGTGTGGGGGAAAAAATTATAAAGCGCGTGGGAAAAATTATAAAGCGTGGGAAAAAAAAAAAATTATTTGGAGGAAAAAATTGATAGTGATAAGAAGCAAGAGAGTGCATGAACAACTTGTGTATTGGAACTCAAGATCAAGGTCAAGAGCAATGTTTTTTTTTTTTTTTTTCATTCGTTTATTTGAAAAAAAGTTACTAAGGGATAACAAAAATGACAGAGTTTCAAGCTCCATTTGTGCAATGCGGGCATTCTTGGCTTGCAGCGTGTCCAAACTTATGCAGATGGCTGCGAAAGCACTCGTGACCACTGAGCATTTGGGTCAGCTCAAGGGTGCGACATCGTCATGATTCCGGTTTACCCACGGACGTAAAGTCCGGGATGAGTCGAAAGGTCCATCTTCCACTTTTGGGACGCTTCTGCCACTCAGTCAAGCTTCCTTGTCTAGCCATAACTTTGGCTTCTTTTCTGGTTGCCGCTGACCAAACTGCGTCTCTTCGCTACTCGTGTAGCCATTTCGCTTCTCGTACGAGTAGGTCTAATGGCGTCATGCCGGATATGACGAATGAGGCGTCCTCTGAGATGGTGCGAAAACCTCTGCAGACTTTCCAGGGCTCCAAGTCTATACGTTGACTCCAAACCACGTCTATACGATTTGCATTCCATGGCCTTGGCCCAGACTGGTGCACCATATAGAATCGCCGACGTTAGGACGTTCATTAGCAACAAGCGTCGCCCCTGCTTTGAACCACGTGAATTCAACATTATGCGACTCAGCGAGCTGCACATAGTCCCACTTGCTCGCGCGCAGACCTGGATTAGGTGGTCCCCAAACTTAGGCGTGTGACAATCCATACGCCCAGATATTCCAATCGCACGCGATGATTGGATGTTGCAATTCTCCATGTTTGCCAGCCAGCTACTTCCCGAGCTTCCCGGCTGCTAATCAACCCGGCTTCCGTTTGTGCTCCGCCAACACGAGACCAGCGTTGAACTGGCATTTGCTTTGCACGAGGTGTTTTTGCTACTACCACGATCGCAACATCATCTGCGAAATCCTACCTCGCGTACCCCCTTGTGTAGTTACGGCCGTAAAATGCCATCGCACATAACATTCCATAATAAAAGAGGCCCCGGGACTGACCCTTAAGGGCACGCCGCCACGCGCAAGTGGGTATGTGTGCGTATTTTATGTAGCGTAGGATTCCGGTTCAGGAAATAGTCTTCAGTAACCCTGAAAATCGATTGCTTCATGTTGAATGCGTTTTTACGTCGTGTGTGTGATACTGAACGCGGTACTTCTTTTGGCCACTGTACCACCTTTGGCCTTCGATAGCCTTGGCCGCAATGATGACCCAGCTGAGGTGTGAGGGCATCGATGGTCGATTTTTGCCTTCCAGAAACCAAACTGGAATGGGGAGAGATCGCCACCGAGGATTTCAGTGCTGCCTCTATTCTGCTGCTGATTATTTTCTCAAACATTTTCCCACTTGACGTCTAAGTATCGATCGTCTCCGGACTTGTTTGGCTTTTGTATCAGTACCAAGTCTTGCATTTTCCATTGGTCGGAAATGTACTTTCTTACCAGCTTGAAGTGTTGAACTGGCTTCATAAATTTGGCCTTCGGGCGGCTGCTTAGCCAGGTTGCTAACTTTAGCCTTATTTGGGATGGCGTCTGGACCGGGCAACGGCTCCTAGTCCTTGAGTAAGTGCACGCTTTAGCTACTTCTTCTGCATCAGAGTGGATACTCGACAGGGGCTATGTTTGCCAAGCCAGTGGCTTTCGGCGCTATGGAAGATCTGTTGGGGAAAAGCGTTTCCACGATGCATTTAATTTTTGACTGATGGGTGCTAGCTTGACCACTTTTAACCTTGCCTGTTTATAGGCCATGCCCCCAAATGTCATTGACCGCCTCTGTCATAGGTCAAAAGCATTTTCTTTTGCTCAGTTGTAGGCGCACGAGGCTCTCTTTTCCAGTGCCTCCAACCAGCACCATTCTTGTGCAGCTCCAGAAAATTTGACCGGCCTCTTCCGCTGGTGACGCAAATCTGGCCTTCAGGCATTTTCTTCTGGCTACCGTTGATTTTTCCAGTACACCGCTGAACGATCTTGCGCTGCTGCAGTTCCATGCTGGCGTCGCGAGGCTGAGTTTAATAGCTTCCATGACCTACTTCGAAATTATTTTGCGCTACCAGGAAGTATTTGGAATATCAGGGTGGATGCAAAAACGGCTGGGTTAAGTGTATGGACTTTCTCTTGCCATTAAGACACTCGTTACGCTGGCGCCTGGTATGCATTGCATAAGTGCTAAGTATGGCGTTGTGGTCGCTGCCCGTATAGT